>VWYO01012006.1:53247-83131 GCA_013400275.1 Rhadina sibilatrix | reverse complement strand
GCAGGGATGCAGGGATGCAGGGCAGCAGGGATACAGGGATGCAGGGATGCAGGGCAGCAGGGCTGCTCTCCCATACCTCCTCCTCCAGCCAGTCGTTGTACTGCACGATGCCAGCCATCACCACATCTGCCCCCTTCATGTAGAAGGTGATCTCTCCTGTGGATTCATCCTGCAGAGACAACACAGCAGCCTGAGCTGGCACAGCACCAACAGAGAGTGCTGAGCTCTCAGCAGGGCAGGCACAGGACTGTCTGCTCTGGGGCAGCTGAAGGGCCAGCAGCTCAGCCTCTGCTCTGGGGCCAGGAGGAGATGCCTACTCAATTGCAGCTCAGCTCCTCACAGCAGGAATGAATGCTTTGGACAAGGGGGATCAGCTTTTTAATCAGCATCTCCACACAGACAGACAGACAGACAGACAGACAGACCCCTCCCAGCCCTGGCTGCCTCTGCCTCCAGAATAACCCCGAGCCCTCACCTTGAAACTTGACTCCCTGCTTACCTGAAACAACAAAACAGATGCACAAAGCTCAGCAGAGTAGAAACCACTCTGATTTACCTGCTCTGTTACACCACCTGGAATATGCATAATTAAAGCTCATGCTTGCCACAGAAAGCTTAGACTGCTGCCTGCCTTATCTGATACAAGGAGTTCCAGGCTGCAAGCAAAGCATATTTACAGTACCACAAATTAAAAAGTCCCTTCTAAGCAGGCAGATAGGTAAGCAGGCCACAGCTCTGAGTATTACAAGCTAATGGAAACCCTGGCAATTTCCTCAAAGGAGATGAAACAATGAGTAAGGAACAATCTGCTCTGTAAACTGAGACAGCCACCAGGGATAGGAGCAAAACAAACTTAAAATGCAAAACCAAAAAAAAAAAAGCCCAGCAGGGCCTGAAATAAACATCTGAGAAATGAGTGGCAAAAGCACTTTAGGAATAAGAGAAATGAAAGAAAAGCAAAGTGGACACTTCTTCATTCTCTTGCCTAACATTTGGGTCAGTATGTTCCACTGTTACAGAAATTGGTGGTGGAGGTTCTCACACATGAACAGGTTAAAAGCCCCAGGTCCTGTGGCACTGGCAAAACAGAGTTTAAATCCATAGGAAAAAAAACAAAAAAAAAAGGCAAAATGTAGCACCTGATGTGGACACTAAAACTGCAAAGAAGAGAAATTACTTTGCGGAGGAAATTAAGAAGTAGCCAAGGATAACGAAGCTCCTTTGCTGAATATTTTTGCCAAGCTCACAGAGATATTCACGAGGAAGATGCTCAGAACTAAGCCCAAGTATGGTTTTCAATGTCCTGGAACATGCAGCCCTCACACAGTGATACACATCCCACATCCCCGCAGGAAAAGGGGTGTCACTCTTCCAAAACAACCAGAATCTGCTTAAATAAAACACCCCACTTCTGGCAGTCGCCAAAGGTAAAGGTTTATCTATGAAATGATTTGATTAAAGAGTGTCTAACAACATCTCTGTAGGAAACCGAATAAAGACTGCACTTCCCGTGCTGCAGAGCTGGCTTAAGATAGTTTAGCTCTTTTTTGTCCAATATAAATACTGTATCAGCTATCTCCTAGCATTAGTCATTTCCTCTGCCCGAGTTCAGGAGGAGGTTAGTGCGTTCTCAGATCATGGCAAGATCACTCTATAAATCTGCACACAGGTTTGCCAGTTACATTGTTTTGGGGAAGAGTCTTTTTCCACCATGGTCTGCCCCTGGCCACGGTTCAAAGGCTCCTTTCAGTTCCAGATATGACAATAGCACTATCTCTGCTCTACAACAAAGATCATTCCACATGGCTAAGGGGAAAAAAAAAAAAAAAAAAAAAAAAAAAAAAACAAACCCCCAAACCTGCAAAGAAAACGAAGAATGGAAAATATTGTGGTCAAACAAACAGGCCTTCTTCAAAGAGGAAGATAAGTCAGTGCACACTATGGTGAGGAGGCTGCTTGGGTAGAAGGGGATTTCTTAGAACTGAAATAATCAGGTACAGAAACGACAGTTGAGGAGCAAGGAAACACACAGATATTGCAAAAATATCCCAAACCAGGCAACATCTGCGACTTGCTCTCGCCATTAACTGCTGCTTTTTTTACTGGCAGTGGTGTTGAAGGAGTTCTTTTCCAGGGGCAGAGCAGACAGGATGTGCAGGGAGATGGTGCTGGGCTGCACACAGGAACCTCTGCTCAGACTCTGTCCCCAGGCTGTGCAGGAAGCCTGGCAAAACTCTCACAGGGGCCCTCAACAGCCCGAAAAAATTGCAGTTTATAAGGACAGGCAATACCTGTGCAGGTGAGCAGAAACGTTTTCCTTTGGGTTCTGCTCCCTGCAGTGCTGAGTGCAGCTGCATCTCCCTCCCTGGGTGTAATTTCTTCTGGATGCTTCATGCTGCTCTCCCTCCCCCTATTTCTGTTTTTTTTTTTAAACAAGCAGCACAGTTTAGGAGATGCACTGAAAAAGTGAACACCCTTCAAGCTGTGGATCAACCCAAATGCAGTGCTACACATACACATATATAGATTTTACTTGCCAACTACCTATTTATAAATGCTTTTGGATGGAAATGAAAACCCTGCTTGAAGGTATTATTTTGGGGTATAAAGAAATATGGCAAAGTAATACCCAGCCTCCATACTCAACCCCAGTTCTGCACAGGGCACACACGGAGCTGATTTCAGTGGTTTAGAGCAGCTGAGTGGCTACAAAATAAAAATAATTCACAGAGAGGGACCAAGGCTTCTTTAAAGGGATTTACAGTCAGGATCTAGGCCTGATGTTGCTCCCACTGACCACAAGTGGGAGTTCTGCTGGTTTTGCCTAAATACAAAAGGCAAAATCTAAACAGGGAAATACAAACGAGAAACCTTTTTATTCCCAGTGGAGGAGAAGATAAATAATAGGCAATTTAAAAGGAATAAACTTCAAATCAAAGAAGGAAATAGAAAAAGGAGCACTGTTACACTCACACCCCTTCTGTTGAGTGTAAAAACACAATTTAATGAAGCTCACCCTGGCTTTGAGAGTCTGTCCACCTCCCATACCTTTGATAAAACAGCATTTCATTAAAAGCTTGCACTTGCAATAAAAGCAATGGGGAGGGATGTTTTTTAGTACTCCCTCTTCTATTGACAGTATTTTTATTCTGGATCATGAAAAGATTGCCCAGAGTCTCCACATAATTATCGTTACAGAAGTAATTAACTTGAAGAATTTACACTTGCTGTACTGAGCTGGATCCACACTGCACTTCTTGCAGGTACCCCCTGCAGCAGAAGGGATTTGTGGGAACACTCAGTGTCTGTTCAAAGCATTCTGTGGATCTCTGAACTCCCAGATTTAACACAGGGACCACTCTGTGCCAGCTCAGCCTCTCAGCTCACTCCCCCTGCCATCCCTGCTCCTGGCCTTGTGCTCACACTCCAAAGTCTTCCAAGTGTTTCACCCGCTGAGCTGCCCAGGGAGGGACTGCCCTGACTGCCCTGCAGTGCTCTGGGTGACACCTCTGGGCAGGGAGGGCAGCCCAGGTGAGCCCTGGGTGCCCCCCAGGCTGCCCCAAGCCCAGGTGAGCCCTGGGTGCCCCCCAGGCTGCCCCAGGTGTGACTGTGCCCGCCCAGGCAGGCAGCCCTTACCCGCACGATGATGCCCATGCGCTTGCTCTCGTAGGTGAAGGGGAAGATCTGCAGGATGGTGAAGTTGAGGATGTGCCCCCCTGGGCTCCTCAGCTGCACTGAGGACTGGTCTCTGCCCACCAGAGTCAAACCCACGCTCTCTGTCCACTGCACCAGGGCCACCTGCGAGGAGAAGGACACGGTGAGGGCTCTCCCGAGGGCAGGGAGAGCAGGCGGCTGCAGAGGGTTCATCAGTCATTAATTCATCAGTCATTAATTCATCAGTCATTAATGGTGCTATCAAACAGATCCACTCCTCCATGGCTCTTCCTAGCAGCTCTTTCCCGATCCAGACCCTTCCTGCCAGCCTCTGCAGGGTTTGGGCAGCCCAGCTGGTGTCTGCCACAGCTGTGGCACTGCCCTTGTGCCACCTCCCTGCTTCGACTGCCATGTTCCACTGGGCACCAGGAATTTCCCCGTGGAAAGGGTGTCCAGGCCTTGGCAGGGGCTGCCCAGGGAGGTTTGGAGTGCCCATCCCTGGAGTGCCCAAGGAATTCCTGGAGGTGGCACTCAGAGCTCTGGGCTGGGGACAAGGTGGGCACTGGGCACAGCTGGGAGGGCATTTCCAGTCTAAATGATTCCATGATTTCATTCCAAAGGACAGCCCTCAGCAAGGGGCAGGCACTGGAATCCTCCAGCCAGCCCTAGGGTGCCCAAACCTCCTCGGGCACCCCAGGGAAACCCCTCTACAAACATTTGCTTTTGGAAAGAGCCATTTCCCAGCTCGCTGTCTGTGAAATTAAGAATTCAAAACCACGCATTCACCCTGGATTTACAATTTCAAAGCCAGAAACACTAATGCAGCACGTTAAAAATTCATATGAAAACAACCCAAACAAAATGAGCCCTGTATTATTCTCTGTGTGCTCAGGAGTAACAGCTCATCAACAAATTTTAACGATTTTGCAGTGATCAGCAAGACAGCTGAAGGCTGGCTCAGACACTTCTTAGCAGAGAACCCTTCTCCCTAAACATTAAAAAACCAAACAAAAAAAAATTCCCAACAAACAAACAAAAAACAACCCCTCTCCCCCACCCCAAAAAAAACCCAAAAACCCCAAAACAACAACAACAAAAACAAAACCCCCAAAACCCAAACAACCCTCAGATTGTTCCAGGTTTAACTGAACTGAGGTGAGCATCATTTTGATTGCAGCCTCTTTCAGGACCTACAAAACTGAATTCTCTACAAGCTTTCACTCAATTGCAACCAGAGCCATGCCAAAAGACCAAAGCCTTTATTTCTTTCTTTTGCTTCCCTGAGAATGCCCCAGAGTGCCCAGCTCAGCTGACACATCCATCTCAGCCCGAGCTTGCTGAGATTGAACTCCAGAAGCTGTCTGGGCAGTAACAGATGGAGCAGCAGCTGACACCAGCCCATCTATCACTGGCCCCCAGAAAGGATCAAGGGATACTTTCCCTAAACAGACATGAAACACTGGAAGTGTTTTACAGTGACATTTTCAAAGGCACAAGAGTGCTGGGCACATGGTTGCTGTCGACTTGAAGGTTAATTATCCCTTCTGCCTTTCAGGTTCTGCCTCTGCTGCCTCCAGCGACCACAAATACCTCGGTTAAAAAATGAAATTGATTTTGAGAAATCACAAACAAGAGATACAAATAAAATCAGAGCCTGTAGGTACTTGTAAAATCTCACTGAGTTGAGATTTTATTAATTAATTGATACAATTGGGACTAACTGAAGAAGCTTTTGTGAACTCAGCTCCTTTTCATCCAAAAGCTTAAAAGAGGACCTAAACCAAACTTTTCCTTTCATAAAGTAGTCTTAAATTGCCAGATTAAAAAAAAAAAAAAAAAGTAATTGAGTTGGCTTTGCCTTGAAAGACCTTTAAGTCAATTTGAATCAATATTTGGCTTAATATTAACAAGTTTGTGCAGGCTTACTCACAAAGATTATGACAAATCAAAGGCTCTTTCAAGCTTATCTTTCTCAAAAGTTTCTTCAAGCCATCCTCGGTGCATTAAAGTGTGCAGTGAGATAATCCTCCTAGCAGCTTCCCTGAGCAGAGATGGAGCTTGGCTTCCTAAGGCTCTGGTTAATCAATAATTATTGGGAATTATTCCCAGCATGATGCTGCGTGAGGTTCAGCGTGTGCAGCCCTGGCTGTTCTTCTTTCTGCCCGTGCTGGTGAGCTCCAGATGCCTGGAGGTGCCACCTCTGCTCCCAGCTCAGCCTGTTAAAGCATCTCCTTGCACAGACACCTCCCTCCCTCCTTCCCTGCCTGCATCCCACTGCAATCCTACAAAGCTCTGGGAAGCAAAGCCTGGTGCAGAGGGACAAATGGATGAGCAGCACATCAGAGGTGGCACCAGGGGACAACAGCACCCATGGCACCAGAAGCACTGGCAGCTCCTCTGGCAGTGTCTGGGCACTGGGGTGGGGATGGGATCCATGGGATGGGATAATGGGATTGATGAGATAATGGGATAGGGAGCAAATCCCAGCTCCACGTCAGACAGAACAGGTTTTCTCTGCCCCCTGCAAACGTGTAACTCAGGATGCTCTCAGCCACAGCAGAAAGATGAGAAATACCCAAGATGCAGAAGTGTATTTACAACTCAGAGGAAGGAGAATTGAAAGCAGGCTTGAAATCCTGCAAAAAACAGCTTAAAGGGAGCTCATGCTCACTGCTGAGGGAAATCAATGAAGTCCCTGCCAGCCTTTTGCAGCTCCAACCAAGCCAGGCCTGACACAGATCCGAGCATTTCAAAGCACAGCAGCCCAGCACAGCACCCTCCAACTTTGCTCTCTCCGACAATTAAATTACCCAAGCCACCACTGAAGTGGATATCGACTAATAAATTTCATTCTAAAGAGACAAATTGATCCTTCTGTGCCATGAGCTGCTCTGCAGGGTCCCCTTTGGGTTGCCTAGGCAGGCAGACAGCAGGCAGAGACCAATTGATCCTGCACCCTTTCATGTCCTGGCAGCTGCCGCCGTTGTCAGGGTTAAGGACTGTTTGCCCAGGAATCCCAGGCACCCTTATCTCTGATCAGATTATATCTATTTCATTTCCCCTGTTAGTTACTGTATGGCTGCAACTGACAACTGGCTCGCAGAGCCCCAAGGCTGTAACTGATACCTGAATAAAGATACTTCAAGACTTCTAAATGGCAGCGTGCACAGGAAACAAATTTAGGAAATCCTGCTTTCTGTTACAGGAAATGAATCCTGTGCCAACTGGTAGAAATTACCCTTGCTGTTAAAGTAAAGAGAATACAAGTTTTTGTACTCATTTCATAAACTGACCTTCCCTGCCATGGCAATATTTTATTGATATAGGATTTCAAAGGCTGGCTTTAACAGGAGTCTAGAGCCATTCCCCTACAGGGAATGTTATTTAACAGCATTACTCCCTTCTCAAGGACTCCACTTGTGCAGCTCCTGCATTTTGTAGCATCTAGGATGACATTCAGAGCACGGCTTAATAATATTTGTATATCTAAGACCTACAGACAAGATTTCCTCAGTGCAGCAAAGCAGATCTGATTTCTGAACCTGCTGTAGTTCTTTACTTAAGCTATCGCAAGAAAGGAAAAAAGAATTTAAACAATAATCTTGGAAGGATTAGCTATCATGCTATAGTAAAACAAATAAACAATGTCCCCTGGGTATTTCAGACAAATTGCTGGGTAAATATTTTAAAGACAGGACAGTATAAAGAGTAAAAGTAAAAGAAAAATCACTGACTTCACTATATACCACAGTATATATGAAAATAAACAGAAATCTGTGCAAAAATAGACTGTAAATGCTTTAGGAGGAAAAGAAAACAACTTGGATGCAGGTCACAAAAAAGACCATCTGGAAATCATTCAGAACCCGTTTCAGGGCAAAGGCAGTTGCTTTCTGTATGCTGCCTTTGCAGGGGAGAGAAGCAGGGGAGCAAACCCTGCCCCAGCCCACGGGGACAGGACACCCACACCCTGCCCAGGCAGGAGGTGCTGCTGGCACCTCACTGCAGCCACAGTCGTGCAGGGGGCACAGAAGGAATGCAGCTTTTGGGTAACACACAGAAGAAAATGAATACATAGAAATATAGATGAGAAGAATGGATTGCCTGCTTTGGGAGGAAAACACTAAAGGCAGTATTTTGAATGTAAATGTGCAAACCAGCCCTGTGCCAGTCTTTCAGCAGCACAACAGTCCCCAAATCCTCACACAGCTGGGGCTTCCAGCAAGTGCATTTAATTCCATGCAAAGCATTTCTCTAACAATGAGGCAAGCCAGCTTCTCTTCTGATGGCAAAGGTGGGAAGGTTATTATCAGAGGCAGAGCTGGTTTGTTTGAGGCACTACGTGGAAGAACCCTTTGAATGCAGTCAAAAGGGGGATTTGATCTTACACTGTCAGTGGGATTCTCAGGGGAAGCCTCAAACTTTGTGTCTCTCCAGCACAGAGCAAATGTAATCGTACAAATTCACAGAAAGTAAAATATGTTACTTTTGTTGCACTAAAAGGTGTATCCAAGAAGCATAAATACATGAAACCACATTTTATCCCTCCAATCTTCATCACAGAAGGAAACAACACCATAATTACATTTCCCCAATTTGCAGGGGGTGGCAAACAGCACTTAAACTGTGAGTCCATATTGAACCTGATCTCTCCAATGCTCAGCAAAGTCTCCAGTGAGTCTCTGGAGAGTTCTAAAGCCTCTCCCCACTGTGCCACCTGCAGAGCCCTGGCTGCACTGGGTGCTGGCAGAGAACTGGCAGGCCCAGCTTTGCCCTCAAACAAACCTGTGCACTTCAGTCCCTCCTCAGAATTCAGCTGGCACTGGCTCTGTCCACCTGCACGTGGGATGTGCCATGGTTACAGCCATTTACAGCTTTTCCCTGGCCTGGAAGGTCACACACCTCACAGAGCTGAGCTGTGGGAGCATTCCAACACTCTTCCACAAGCTGTCCTCCCCCAGACAAGATAAGAGTGCTCATAATTTACCAAATGTGATCAAAGGGATTCACAGCATTGAAATGAAAAAACACACCCTGGACAAACGGTGCAGAACCAGGGGCAAAACTCTGTGATGCAGAGGCTGACAGAAGAGCCAGGATCCCAGTCTGGAGCTTCAGGCAGAGAGGCAGAACAGCTGAGAAGGCTCTTACAGTCTATCCACAGCTTATCAGAGCAATAAATGCAATTCAAATATTATCCCCTTCACTAAACCAGGAACGTTTCCCCTGTGGGAATGCAGTGGGAAGCAGGACTCAAAGCACTGCTGAACTCAGCACAGAAGTAGATGTGCCAGAGGGCCACAAGCCCTGGAAAGTCGAGGCAGGACCCTGAAGGAGGGAGAGACAAGGCTGTGCTTGGGATGCAGGACAGTACAGGCCTGTGCAGGTCTGTGCTAGCCCATAGGTAAGCAATGTTACTAAGGAGCACAGATATTGTTGTTATGGTCGTTATTGTTTAAGCAAATAGTTATTTTTAGCTCATGCTTGAAAGGTCTATAAACCAGCAGTGTGTTCAATAAAATTGGCTTCATTGATGCAAACCATGGATGTTGGAATTCTGGAAACTTAGACTTTAAGATTTTGATACGTATGTGGGGCAAGATGGGGCAAGACCTCTACTTTAGGGTAGAGGTTAGTTGTTCTTTTTTTTCACCTTCTTCTTCACGGGTTTGGGTGGTTTTCTGTAATTGGTCGATAGTGCCCTCATTGTGGACTTCAAGTGGTTAATTATTGGGTTTAAAGTAAAAATAATTTAGGTGCCATTTCACAATTAGACGGACTGTCCTTAAAAAGACCTTGTAAAGACAGAGAGCTACTCCATTTTACCTCATTTCTCTAACTTGCTCACGGCTGGTGAGCCTGTAGACAGATAAGAAACAACAAACATCCAAACCCGAACCCGACGTTAATCCCAACCTCGGCAGAGAAGAAGAGACCAGAACCATCACACGACACGGAGACCGCCCCTCTTTCAACCGCCCCACATCGGGGGCTTCCCCGAGGCCGCAGGGGCAGGGCTGACTGACCTCGTCGGGGCTGGAGGCCTGGTACACCCTGCAGGAGTCCTCGTAGTGGCGCTCGGCCTCGGCCTGGTCGGTGACGCCGTTGGACTCGTAGACGGGGGTGACGTTGTGGCACAGCGCGATGGCCTTCACCGCCTCGTGCACGCGGCTGCTCATGGTGCGCCGCACCTTGGTGGCCAGGGACAGCCCCTTCACGGCCGGGGGCTCCTGCGGCTGCTGAGGGACAAGGGACAGGATGACACCCTCTTACCGGGGGGGGAAAGAGGGAAGTTTGGGTTCGGTTTGTGAGGGCTGCACAGGGAGGACCCTGTCCCCAGGAAAGCTGAGGCGCTCTCCTCACACCCTCAGTGGGGCTGCCCCCTCCTGTGGCACTGCTCCTGAGGGGCCCTGTGCTTGTACCCCCAGCTGTCTGCCCTGCTGATGTTGGATATTATTGTCCTGGACCTTCCAGACTGGTTCCGAGAGCGAAGGGGGAGAAAGAGAAGCTCAGGGTTTGTTTGCAGAAGCTGCCTGACTCCTCCAGGGTCTGCTCCTGGACTGTGCTGTCTGCAGCACGGACAGACAGCGGGACAGATCTCCTGTGCTTTCAGTTGGTTTTTAGATGGCTGAGGCAGAGAAACTCCCTGGACTGTTTTGTTTTGGGTTTTTTAATCCTTTTCTTGGAACTGTTTGAACCTGCTCTGGACTGAAAACCCAGAAGAGCACCGGGAGCTCACTCACACCTGTGGCCCACTGGGGCACGGGTCTTGGCATTTTCCAGTGCCAGAGGGACTGATAAGAGACTGGGAGAGCTGAGCTACACTCCACGACAGGGACTTTCTGAATTTGCCATCTCTTCAGACAGTGAGAGGTTTTATTGTTTCATATTATTCATTTTTTTATGCTTATGGATACTCTTGTTTGCTAAATAAATAGTTTTTTCCACTTGACTTTGAAGAGGTCTTTTCCCAGACCAGTTGGAGGAGGGGGCTGCTTGAGCTTGCTATTCTCCCATTTGGAGGTTTTCTCCCAAATTTGCCCTAAACCAGGACAGGCCCCAAAAGATTTACCTAAGTTTTGGGACAGTACACCAAGAAGAAGCCCCTTTGCTGCAAATCCCCCAAAGGCTGACATACCAACCTCAAAAGACTCAGAGAAACCACTTTTTTACTCCACTAAAGACCAGTGGCTTGGGAAATTCAGAGTTACTTGGGTTTCGTGTGCAAGAGAATATAATCAGTGAAAACACAAAACAGATGACTCGTATGGAGCTAGAAAATCTTAATTACATTCATTTTTTTTTAATACTATTTTTAGTGTCAGAATGGGAGTCTTCAGATAATTGCACAATTACTAAATTATCCCAGTTGAAGAAGGGACACACAGTGATCCAGTTTCCTGCTCTGTTAACCTTTCGTGTCAAGAGGACAAAAGTTTCACTTCCAGGTCAAAGGGCCACAACATGGTAAAAATAAGAGCAAAGAATAAGAACTACAGTTCAAAATGAATTACTGCCAGCAAATGCTTCTCATTATAAGGAATCTCACTTGGTAATTATGAAAGTTTTACGGGAGGTATCCATTACCAGGGTAATTCCACACGTTATTTTCCACACTAGTGATCAGGACTCGTAAGATCTGCAATTTTAGTATCACTGCTCATCAGCACTGCTGCCAAAATCCAACAGCAAAGCCTCAGCTGAGGTGCAGTCACTGCTCACACACTGGACTAGTCAGTCACCCAAACATTCCTGACAAATACTGGACACTCTGGCAAATAATTAACCAGCAGTCAAGTTTTCTCTAGAGATTCAGTATAAAATGAAGGTAGATAAAGCTGAAATCTGGGGAGCTGTGATTTGGAGTTGTTTTGTTTTTTTTTGTTTTTTTTTTTTAATACAGTTCTGTCATTTAAGGGTCTCAACACCAAGAGAAGAACCAAATGCGAGGAAAGAGATAGGTGGATATAAAATATATATATAAAATATAAATATATAAATATAATGAATATATTTTTATAATTTATATATTTATAAAAATATATAATACATATAATATATATATATAAAATAAAAGTTATTTTAAACCTCATCAACAGGACACAGGCACACACTCACACTTGCCTGTGATGTGAACCAACCCACAGAAGATAACGAGCAATCACAACATTATTTATGCATTAAGCATCCAATGACCTTCCCACCTTCCCAAAAGCAGCTCACAAGCAGATCCCTACCACGTGAACTCCCCATTAGCCCAGTGATGTGGAAGATTTTTGGGAGCAGTGCATTGTACCTGTGTGTAAATGCTGAATATGTGGCTCTGCACCTCGTCCATGGAGTCCAGGCCGTAGGCCACCGTTCCCAGGTGGAGTCTCTTGAAAACCATCTCGTTCTGGGTGAGAGTCCCTGGGAAAAGCAGCAGCACGGGGTGGGAACAACACCAAAACTCCCCAGCACACCTCCTGTCCTGGCTGTGCCTCCAGCACAGAGAAACCTGAACCTGGGCCAGCAGCTGAGCTGGGCACTGCAGCACTCCCAAGGCTGGCACAAAACCCAGTATCAGCAAACCTGAGTGCTCATCCTCCTGGGAAGTGGGGGAGTATAAATAACAATGAGATTCACCCCACAGTCAATGCCAGCTGGAGCTGCAAGCATAGTTCTGGTCCCACTGGAACCAAAAAAAAATTGGAAATTACTTCAGCGGCACCAGGATTTCATGTCAGACCAAGCTTTTCATTACAGCTCAGGCCTTCAACTCAAGCTCAGCTTCAAAGTATAAGGACAACTGCAGACAGCTTCTGCCCATATATGTAAGTTATCTTACCCTGGCTTTGAACACTAGCTCTAAAAAGCTGATTTTAATTTCATTTTCACCCTCAGCTTTTGTTTTAATAAGCATTCCTTCAAGCAGTATTAATATTGACATCCTACCTTACTTACAGCACATTCAGAACAAAAGAAAAAAAAGCAGAACTATTTTTCAAAACCTGATTGAATCATCTTGTCAAAGTGACAGGAAACACATATTTCTTCCAGTCCAAAGAAATCTCACATTATCCTCTTCTCCTGGCCAGAAACACAACAAAATCCAAACAACATACAGTGACTCAAAGCAGCATTTTCTGCACCAATACCTGTTTTGTCTGTAAGCAAATAGGAAATCCTNAAAATATAAATATATAAATATAATGAATATATTTTTATAATTTATATATTTATAAAAATATATAATACATATAATATATATATATAAAATAAAAGTTATTTTAAACCTCATCAACAGGACACAGGCACACACTCACACTTGCCTGTGATGTGAACCAACCCACAGAAGATAACGAGCAATCACAACATTATTTATGCATTAAGCATCCAATGACCTTCCCACCTTCCCAAAAGCAGCTCACAAGCAGATCCCTACCACATGAACTCCCCATTAGCCCAGTGATGTGGAAGATTTTTGGGAGCAGTGCATTGTACCTGTGTGTAAATGCTGAATATGTGGCTCTGCACCTCGTCCATGGAGTCCAGGCCGTAGGCCACCGTTCCCAGGTGGAGTCTCTTGAAAACCATCTCGTTCTGGGTGAGAGTCCCTGGGAAAAGCAGCAGCACGGGGTGGGAACAACAGCAAAACTCCCCAGCACACCTCCTGTCCTGGCTGTGCCTCCAGCACAGAGAAACCTGAACCTGGGCCAGCAGCTGAGCTGGGCACTGCAGCACTCCCAAGGCTGGCACAAAACCCAGTATCAGCAAACCTGAGTGCTCATCCTCCTGGGAAGTGGGGGAGTATAAATAACAATGAGATTCACCCCACAGTCAATGCCAGCTGGAGCTGCAAGCATAGTTCTGGTCCCACTGGAACCAAAAAAAATTGGAAATTAATTCAGTGGCACCAGGACTTTATGTCAGACCAAGCTTTTCATTACAGCTCAGGCCTTCAACTCAAGCTCAGCTTCAAAAGTATAAGGACAACTGCAGACAGCTTCTGCCTACATTAAGTTAAGTAAGTTATCTTATCCTGGCTTTGAACACTAGCTCTAAAAAGCTGATTTTAATTTCATTTTCACCCTCAGCTTTTGTTTTAATAAGCATTCCTTCAAGCAGTATTAATATTGACATCCTACCTTACTTACAGCACATTCAGAACAAAAGAAAAAAAAGCAGAACTATTTTTCAAAACCTGATTGAATCATCTTGTCAAAGTGACAGGAAACACATATTTCTTCCAGTCCAAAGAAATCTCACATTATCCTCTTCTCCTGGCCAGAAACACAACAAAATCCAAACAACATACAGTGACTCAAAGCAGCATTTTCTGCACCAATACCTGTTTTGTCTGTAAGCAAATAGGAAATCCTCCCCAGCTGCTCAGGGATGGTGCTGGACCGAACCACGGTGCCGGGGATTTTGGAATCTCTGCGGATCACCCAGCTGTACACAATCTTCCCCATGTCCAGATTGACACGTAAACTGCACGGCAGGAAAGAGAAAAAGGAAAATAAGAAAGATCACCAGGTAAACTTGGGGAAAAAAGATCCTTGTGAACTGCCACGGTGCAATGAAAGGATGAGCTCCGCAGTGAGCCTGAGGTGCCAGAGGAGGGTTTCAGGAGAAGTTTATTTGAAATCAGTGCTCTGGTGGCAGATTTAATCACACTGTGATTCAAAGACAGATGATAAAATTACAATGAGAAGATATGATTTATGGGGAAGGTGAACACAGAGGAAGGACAGTGATGGATACCAGAGAGCAGATTAAAAATGGAGCTGAAATGAATCCTGCACCCAAAGTAAGTTACTAATCTACTTACTAATACAGTATAATTTCATATTAATGTTTCATTGCCCTCTAAATGCATTCCCCTACATTCTGTATAGAACACCCTCCTTTTCCATTTTTTTGCTCTGTTCTTACCACAGTAACCAGGTAGTCCCAACACTGAGAGAAGGGAATTTAAATGCCTAATCCACAGCCTGAGCCAGTGAATGGGTTAGCAAGTTGAACAAATTCAGCAGAAACAACAAAGCAATTCTTATGTTTGAAGACTAACTTCATTTCTACTTCTAGCCTTGCTCAGGTGTGAAATGAGGTGCAGATGAGAGTTCAGGTGCCCCTCTGGGCTGGAAGCAAGGAGGAACACACCGAGCAGGCAGTGATTTGCTGGGAAGCATCAACAGCTGTGCCCTTACCTGATGGGAATGATGTTTGAGAACAGCAGCAGGAACCTGATGATCTGCAGGTACCAACGGCCTGCAAAGTGCTGAAGGGCCACCATGACCAGGGACACCACCACCAGAGCCCCAAAGAGGATCTTGGTGAGACAGTTCACCTCCAGATCAAAGAGACCAATCTAGAACAGCAGGAGAGGGAGGTTTCAGGCACATGGATGAAGATGTCAGCTCACTGCCACATTCACAAAGGAAGTGAACTGCCATTCAGTCCAAAGAGCCATTCCCCACTAGTCAGCTTCTCCTCTTTTAAAACACTACAAACCTATTTAAATTCAACACTCTTGCCAGCTTATTAAATGAGATTTCCATCCCTTAGAAGCTCGGCAGAGGATGCAGAGGTGTGAGAGGAGTCACGCTGCCAAAAGCTGCAGGCTGTGTAAACATCCCTGCCCCGTGTCTTAGCTTTGCTACAATAGAAGAATGCAGCAAAAGAAGCTTTGCTATTCTATCTGAGACTGTCTCGTTATAAACATATAAAACAATGCTTTTGACAACCTTAAAAAAGTGAGAAGACACATGTATAATAGCATCAAAAAACCCAGGAGAAATAGACTCCATTATGGTAACTATCTTAAATCACAGGCTGGAAAATATAAATTATTCCCATGGGGCGTTCCCTATGGTGTGTACATGGAGCATTTGGAAGGATCTTATTTTAAAAAAATGATCCATTTCTGACCCTTGTTATTTGTTATAAACCTGTTTCCTCACCATACCTTGCTTCTTGGGTTGGAAGTATTCATCACACTGCGCAGCTCCCTTCCCGTGTAGAGCACAACTCCCACCACAGTACCTGCACACACAAAGGTTTTCTCCATAAAAACACTTGTCAGGTGGAAAGGAGTTGCAGCAGGCTAATTTGAAAAGCAAGCAGAAATTCAAAAAGCTGGTATCTGCAACACAACACCTATGAAAACACAGAGTGGAACAGGAAACATCCTCCCAGGCAGTAATTCAGTCTCAGGGGTGGACTTGATGCAGCATCACACACTCCATCAGCTCATGGCAAGAGCAGCCAGCTTTGCTCTACTTTCCCTGACCCCCCTTTTGATCCACTTGTCTCTCCACACTATAAATAAAAGTTGGTAGGGATGGGGGATTTCTTGGATTTCCTCCCACGACTCAGAATCCCACTCTGGTGCTGCCTTCCACCAAACCTACACTGTGTGTCAAAATTAAACCAGCTCTGGGTTATTTATTGCTAAAGGTTGATACAATCAGAGCAAATCCAGTGAGTTCCAGACCTCAAAGGCAGAATTACCTTCTTTTAAAATCTACAATTTACTTTAAGTGTTTATCTAAACACTGCTCCTACCACAAAGTGAATCATACCAACTCCTACCTTCCCGTAACAGATGGAGCTGCTGGGAGTCCATCAGTGAATTTGAATGCTCTGTCCCACAGTTGCTAAAGAGCTGAGAGCAACAAAGTTCTCAATTTTCTCCTTGCAGAAACATAATTCAGTTTAGCACCATAAATTGCAGGGTTTCTGTGGGTTTTCTCTTAAAGACTTTGCAAAGAGCCACGAAGAAAAAGCTAGCTACCATCAACAGCTTCAAAGCTGCTATTGCCCAGCATTAGGAGTCTCTAAAAATGGAGAAAACCAACCCTAAAAAAAGCCCTACTGCCAATACATTGCTACTTTATACTCCACTATTCCCCTGCTCCCACTAATGATCAAAGTTCTAACAAGCCACCAGTGACTTATTTTTAAATAAGGCTGATTCAAGAGAGGTGGTGTCTAAAAATATGCAGGGAAACATTCCTTTAAAAAAACCACCCCCAAAAACAACAAGAAATCCCTGGAGCCAGATGGCAGGTGGTGGTAAGATCATCACAACTCAGATCAGCAGATGGCACAGCTACTCCAAATCCACTGCAAACAGTCAGAGTCAGCCCCAGCCCTCCTGCAGCAGATGGAGAAAGACACATTGCTCTGCTCCATCTTACAGGGGCTGCCCCGCTGAGGTGGCACCACAACCCCACAGCTTCCACTCACAGCAGAAGAAAAGTAAAACCCACATTTTCTCCTAACAGAAATAACCTACAGCATGCTGTTTGTTATGACCACGGGAGAGACAAAATTGAGTATTGCATTGATAAGTCAGTCTAAATGAGAGGAAGCACCTGCCAGGACTAGAAAAAGCTTGAAGAGACATTGATCTGTAAAAAAGGAGTGTTTCTAATTGGTTTATGGCCATTTCAAACAGACCCCATTGCATAAACCCTTTGAAATTATATTTGCAAATGTACTGTCAAGTCTCTCCATTTGACAAGTTTAATTCCAGAACTGGATTCCAGAGTTCCACTCTCTCCCAGCTACTGCCCAGCAAACCCTGCACTGGGCAGGAGAGGAACAAGGCTTTTACTTTGACAGGCCTCTACAAGGGGGCATTGATTCATCTCAGGCCTTGGGAGTTTATCGTATACATGAGTCAAAATCTGTCAAAGACTTGATTTTTTTCCCCTTTTTAAGACTATATAGGACAAACTCAATGGAAGCACTTACCTGGAAATCTTTCATCTCAGATTCTGTTCCCAGAATCCATCTGACACCATTTCTGTTACAGATTAGGATGTCAATGTGCAGAGCAATTAAGTGCTATTCTGGTCCTAGATGCTAAAGAAGGGCCCCAAAGGCCACTCCACTTCTTTCTCATCTAGGAATGTCCAAGAGGCAATTAGATGTCAGCTCAGCTCCCCAGAGGTGTTAGGACAAGGGGGAAACCTCATTCCAACTGCTAATTTCTCCAACTGACAGAATTATTATTCCATCACAGAAATACCTTTAAAAATTGTTAACATATTCCCTTAAAAACAATTTTACACAGGCCTCCACCTTACCTGATGCAATCACTGTGCTGGCCCACAGGGTGTTTTCTATGCTTAAACTTTCATTTACTGGAGGGTCACTGTCCTCCTACAACGGGAAAAAGAGAAAAACAAACAAACTTGTCAGTAAAGCAAAAGAGCAGAGGACGAGGAGAGTCCCACAGAGATGTTTAGAGAGGGATGCCTGGCAGAGGGATTTCTGATAGGATGGAGAATTTTCATAAACCCTGGGGAATCTCTGCTTGATTTCAAGCCCGTGCCAGCAGACTCACCCTGGTGAAGGTCCCCACGAAGTTGTGTATGTCAATATTGGGCTCTTCTGCGTAGACGTAGGAGCGGATTTGCAGCAGGTCCTATCAAACAGACACATCCATCAGTCCTATCAGGTCCTACCAGTCAGCCACAGCTTAACAATGTACAAAAGCTTTACCAGAGTGCTTCACGAGGAGTTACTTAGCATGATTTAGAATCGACTTACCTCGGTGCCTCCTGCAGCCCAGGAGTGCCAGGGGAAGCACACCTGGGACAGCACCGAGGGGATTTCCTGGGGCAACCTGAGAGAGACTCCTGGGACTTACCAGGTGTCTGCACCCCAGGAAAGGAACTGCAGCCTGAAAAGAGGACTGCAGCACCCACGTGTTTTCAGGTGGAGCACGGGCACAGTTCCCAGGCACAGCATTTTCTGTGCAGGCAGGAGCTCACCGAGGCCGTGGGCAGGCGCTGGGTGCAGGTGACGGGCAGCCGCAGCTTCCAGTCTGTCTCCCCGTCCAGCTGGTCCGTGCGAAGGAAGCAGGACCCTGGGGAGGGGAACAGCAGTCAGGGATCCTCCACCTCTGTCCTAGGCACAGCTGCACATAACCCATGGGATGGCCTCCCCTCTCGGATCTTTATATCCCTCTTTCTCTGGAAACAGTGCCTGACTTACATTTGTTAATAATGGAAGGGTGATGTCCCTGCATCACATCCCTTTCCTTCAGCAGGCCAGAATTCTCTGTGCTGTACTTTTTAAGACACTTGAAGTGTTCCCATTGATCTGTTTTCTAATCCTTCTGATCAAACATTTCCTTACCCCACACTTAAAACAAGCCTGAACAGTAAGTAAATATATCTAAAATGCAACCAGATTCATTTGCCCTGGACTCAGCCCCTACATTCTTTGATTAGCAAACAAAACTAGAGTATAACATCTTGAGAAGTGGTGGTCCATAAAACCACTCGAGTTCCCCCCCAACCTCTCTCTCTAAAATTTTACTATTATCTATTTCTTGCCCATTTCCAAAAGATAATTTTTCTCCAAACAACCAGTGAAAGGTTAATGGCTATTTTGACAATTGGTTCCAGATGTTTACCATTCTTCTCCGACGTCCTCAGGAAGATCATGTCAGCAGGGACCCTCTGGTTCTGGGAGGAGAAGAAAGGCCATTATTGTGCAGGCAGCCCTGCACGCGTGTGCAGCGCCTTCCCCAGAGCAGCACAGGCACAAAGAGGATTCCTTTGTCAGCCTGGAGCTCAGCACTCAGTTTGCTTTGAATCCTGAGCTCGCTTCCCTGCAGAATTCCAAGCGCAGGATAATGACTGGTGCCAGCTCCCACTGACCAGACCCAAGGGTTAGGTTTACAAAAGGGCTGGAGAGTAATTCTAGAAGTATGAAGAAATCTTAAACCAGGGCTGGTTTCCTTTCAAGGAGTCCCATGTTAGCAGAAAGGTTGTATCTGGAATCTGCAGCCACCAAGCTTCTCTTTTTGTACCAAGCATTTTCATACTAGTGGTTTTAGAGGTCACAGCTGCTTGCAGAGGGTGGGTGGGAAAAACATAAAATCAGTGGATTAAAAAAAAAAAAACCAAACACATTAAAAGTTGTACAAAGGGGAAAATACACCTGTATGTACCAATACCTACAAATGGATCACTGGGTCCCCCAAAACTGCAATGATAATACTCAAAGAAACACCTGGATGCTGCATTGGTACTATTGGTACATAGGTACAGGTACTGAACCTGTGTCCAACAGTCACAGAAAGGACNAAAGAAACACCTGGATGCTGCATTTGTTCCAGGTACTGAACCTGTGTCCAAAAGTCACAGAAAGGATAGGGAAGCTCTTCATATTGCTGTAGTGTAAGTAAAAAATGAGGTTATAGGTGCACACCTACAGATTTACCCTCATTTGTAAAGATAATGATGTCATTGGTGAGGTGGGGGAACCCTGTAAAGGGATTAAATGTTTTAACTTGTGTTCAACACCTGATATTCTAAGCCTACTGTAAAGTAAGTAGGAATTCAAAAGATCTCATTTTCTATGGTCTTGCAAAAATAAAAAAAGCACTTTACTCAGGAAAGGTGAATATAAAGACAAACCTTCTCCACAATGATGAGGTCACCCACTTGTATGTTAGAGCTCTTCACCTTGACAGTCCCTGCAAAGGAAAGGTGTTGGTGTTAGAGCAGAGCAGGACAGGCTTTGGGGTGCTGTGTGCTGCTCCTCCCTTCCCTTCCCTCCACTGCACTATGGGGACAAAAATGGGAACTGCTTCCACCACAGGAACTGGGCAGTGCTGCCATGTGAAGACTTCCTGAGCCCACTGCTCCCCACTAAGGGGTGGGTCTCCCAAAAAGGGCTGAAAGCCCCTCAGGTAACAGCCCCAGACCTCAGCCCTGCATGCAGCAAGCCCCAGCCACTCCCTGGTTACAACTCTGAAACAATTCCTTAAACTCTTTTTTGCACTGCTGAACTCATGAACTCAAAAATACATTCAGCATCAGGCAGATGACAGAGCAAGGCCAGAAAATTCCAGCAGGGAACCATCAAATCCAACTCTTTTTCTTGAGGTGCGTGGAAATGCAAAGCTCGACTCTCAAGGCAAGGCCTGACGCTGAAAGTGCAATGGCTCCATCCAAAATCCAGGCTCATTTCCTCCCCTGCTGCAGCTCCAGTACCTGGCTCAGCTCTGCCACCTCTCCTTTGCCTCTTGCAGGACTGGCCAAACGAGCAGAGAACAGGTCCTACAGAAATCACGTAAATATTTATCCCTCTGCAGCTGTCAAACATCTCCCAGTTGCTTTAAAACAGGGGATTAATTTAACAATTGGCTAGTAATTTCCAATCATTAGCCAGCTCTAGATTTGGCTCCTCAGACTAACTAGTGATTTATAATCAGTTAATTTGAACCCTGCCTCTATGTGTCTGTTATATTTCAACAAAAGCCTCTTTAATCTGCTGTGATTTGAGTGGAAGTGGGGGAGGCACGTGGAGCTCACCCTGGCATGGACAACACTCCTACTGTACCTCAAAATTCACGGGCTAACTGGCCAGATAGCAGCTCAGGGGGGGGAAAGCAGGAGGGGGAAGGGAGGGGGAATAGAAATTAGCACAAAGCACAAAGGTCACTGGGATTTTACTACTGGCAGTCCCTTCATTAGCATCCTTCTCAGGATATGCTTCAGTGTTTCTGCTCCAAATTAACAATGAAAGCCATTCTGGGCTGGGGGGCAGCCTGCTGCTTTGGTGACACACTGTGTGCTTAACAACATGCTTCATCACTGCTGCTAATAAATGCAGACTTCCTTGCATGCTGTAATTATTCCTACAAATTATAAGCAGTCATGGCCCATTTCACAAATATCTCATAGGTCTTTCATGGATTCTGGAGTTTGCAAAATGAGGGTTTGTTTGGTTTTTTTTAGGAGGTTTTTGGTTTTTTTTTTTCATTTAAAAAAAAAAAAAAAGAAAACAAAATGAATGCTGGGCTAAAGACATCTCTGCCGGGGCAGGAAGCAAACTGGGGATTAAGAGTCCATTACGCTGGGGCTTGAAAAGAAAAGCTGCACTCCAAGAGGATCAAAAAAAGCATCCCTGGCAGTCTTCTGTATGGGCTATACAAAGTTAGGTACTATGACACTAAAAGGGTCTGACAGATAACATCTCTTCCTCCCCTTTTAATACGGTTATTCACCAAACAACAAAAAGTGCTTTTGAATATTCTCCCGTGCAGAGGAAGGGGAGGGGGAAAAACCCCGTGTGCTCTCCCCACACAGGCACAGCCATTCCCCACTCAAAGTACAAAAAGAGCTGTGGATTTGTTTAACCATATTTTCTGTACTCTCTTAAAGATCACAAGGATTTATCTGGTGACTGTCAGTAGAAGCAGCGCTACCTGCAGGGTTCAGGCAAACTTAACTTTTGTAAGGTCTTCCTTAATGAGGTTAAAAAAAAAAAAAAAAAATCACTCTGCAAAAGAAAAATTAATGCCTGGACAAAGCTGTAAGGTGATGATTTCCTATCATTACGCACATAAAAGGCTTTTGGGATCATTATTCTGCAAACAGTATCATCTGCTTCAAAATTTTTCCAATATGAGAAAACCCAAAGCAGCTGGAGCAGATTTGTCTTGTTCACGAGCCCTCCCAACCTCAGCTGTTTGAGGGTGAAACAAAGAGGGGGACCTTTCTAAGCAGCACACGTTTTTATAACTCCTGGGTAAATGAGATGCCCTTTTTAGGTAGCTCATTCTGCTCCTGCAGCCTCCCTGGCCCCCGTGGGTGACATCTCTGCAGTGTGCACCACACGTCCTGCTAAGGAGGCCCAGGACCAGATGTTTCCTTTGACTCAGGACTCCCATAAAGCAACTTACTTGAATTAGTTTTATTTTGATCTTGGGAATTCTGTAATTCCCTTCTCTTTCTGTGGGGGAAGCTGCCACCTAAACATCAGATGTTTTCTCATGCCTGTTGAAAAGCAGCTAATGGCACAACTGTTCCATTTCCCAGCAGTGCTCTGCTGTTTAAGTATTTTTGTAATTATAAACCCCTGTTTGCCTAAGTGTGACTAGAAATGCTTCCTCTAAAGACACACAGGTTAATTTAGCATTTATATCACTTTCAGTTTGTACTTCTTTAAGTTAATCAGAATAGAAGTTGGTGTTTATCACTTTTGAAAAGGAACTAATCTTGATCTCTCATTCCAAACACATCTATTGTTAAAATCTGTCTGGCGTTTGTTTCATTCTCTGCTGTATCCTGATTTATCTTGTTTTAAAGACAAGAAAGTAAACATAATCAAATGCAAACAGTTTGCTCCAATTTCAGCTATGGTCTTTGAAATTATCATCAAATCTGCAGCATGATGGATGTACCAGAAAGCAGATAAGTTCAAGTAATAAATATATTAGCCAGAAAAGATGCCCTTTTTTTTTTGCCCTGTGAGCACTTAAGTCAAAATTTCACAATAGATCTGCAAAGCTGGACTGAAGTACAGATCCAAACACTTAATTTGGAATTCAAGATGAAGCCAGAGGTTTCCTAAAACAAATAAAATGCATCTAAAAAAATTAAAAAAAAAAAAAAGAAGGGGGGAGGGTGGGTTTGTTTGATGTGCTGCACCAAACTTGTGGCTTTTGTAGCCTTATGCCGTGGAGCAGGACTCGCAGAGTTTGGGAAAATATTGGTTTTTTTATGGCTGGTAAATGCCAATGATCTGTATCTTAAGTAGCACCCCTCAGTAGGAGGTCCCTTCCCACTTTTCTGTGGAGTTTCTCTCTATTATGCAGCGTTACCCAGGGAGGGGGGCTGCAGCAGAAGAAAAACAAGCCAGGAATTTGCAAGCACAGTTCCAGCTTTCCATCAAACAGATCAGAGCACAGACCCCTGAACACAGGGAGGCTTGTGGCTTCATGAATAGGGGGATTGAAATTTGATTATTTTTTTTATACACAATCCAAACAACTCTCCTTCAAATGCAGAGCTTTCCACTAAATAAAACGCTTTCCAGAAGTCTGCTGGTTCCATCGTTTTGGAACATAAATGGATCATCTGGGTAAAAAGATAAAAAAGGTTTGGGGTGGAGGGTTTTTTTTGGGTTTTTTTTGTCATTAGGTCTCACCCTGCAGCATGACCTGTGCTGTCCAACAGCAGTAAAAAAAAAAAAAAAGAAACAGCCTGCAAACAGCCAAGTCCTACTGTCAGCTACACTGAGAATTAATTCTTCAGGTCAGCTGTTTCAATTTTATTTTGATATCTGCTGCTTCTGCTTCTGAGCTGGTGACACTCTCCCTTAAAAACCCAGCTCCTTCCTCTCTATATAGGGGTGAGAGAAATCGAACCCCAGATTTCCATCCCCAGCCTCACCAGGCCCTTCCCTGCTCCCAGGTAATTCCCAGAGGTGCTGAGGTTTTAATCAGTGGAAAAGGAGATGATCAGATCTCTCCAAAAAATTCAGTACTGAGATTCAGTGAGGCACAGAAAAAATTTACTTTTCTGCCCAAACCATATGATAATCATAAATAATTTTCTACGTGTTTTGTTTTTTTTTTTCCTACTCTGAACTATACTACAGAGTCTCATTCCTGTTTCTGCATAAAATTCATGTTAAATACAGTGGCTTGAGATTTCCAGCTAGTGCCCAGCTGCCAATCCTCCTTGGTTTCTTTCACAAAATTAGAAAAGTTAAAGAACTGGGGGGAGGGAAATCATTCATGGGAAACGTAATAGCAATATGAAAAGAACTAAAGGAGAGGTCAGGCCCCTTATAGATCATTGAATAGAATCCAGAAGGCAACTCTTTTATATCTTTAAATAGATGTAGTACACCCCTCTTAGATGAGGCTTTTGTTGGTTGCCAAGCATTTTAAGTGTTGTAGTAAGAACACGTTATTAAAAGGGGATTTAATATTCAGAAACTCAAACTCCCCAGTTTGGAGTTGCCTCATAACTCCTGGCATGTGAAATATATCCAGCCTTAAGCAATTACATTTGAAAAGCAGCTTTATTCCTACAAATGCAGCGTATTTTTACTACACCTACACCACTGCATCTTAATTCAGGGGTATAAACTATAATAACTAAGAATTGGAAATGGAAAAGAATCGAAACTCGCTCAAATTCAGTCAAATCCCTTTTTAAAAATAAAACCCTGGCCTCACCATCTTTGTCATGGTATTAGGAGTAACTCTACAGTGAAGCAGCACTGGATTGCTCAAATGAGAATTCAAATGTCTTTGTTAGGTACAGCACAGCTGGAAACAATGGCCAGAGCAGGGTCAGGCTCAGCTGAGCCCAGCCTGGGCTCACTCACAAGCCCGGGCTCCAAAGGAGGCTGAAGGGGACGGACTCAGAAAATGCAGGAGCTGATCCTGCTGGTCCTGAGGAGCTACATCACTTGCTGCTGACAAACACACACCTCACAGCCTTTATAGGGCCTTCCTAGGCTCTTCAGGGTGGGCAGGCCCTGGCACAGGAATTCCCAGAGCAGCTGTGGCTGCCCCTGGATCCCTGGCAGTGCCCAAGGCCAGGCTGGACACTGGGGCTGGGAGCAGCCTGGGGCAGTGGGAGGGGTCCCTGCCCACGGCAGGGGTGACACTGGACAATCTTTAGGGTTTCTTCCCACCCAGCCCATTCCATAAACTNGAGCTTTAGGGTTCCTTCCCACCCAGCCCATTCCATGAATCCCTCAGCAGAACCCAACCTCCCCCAGAGCCTGGTGAGGAGCCACCCAGGAGCAGCCCCAGAGCCCAGGGCTCAGCAGCAGCAGCAGCGTGGCCACAGAGCCACGTGCCTGGGAGCCCAGAGCCCCCTCCCAGCGCCTGAACTCTGCCTCTGGCTGTCAGCAGGGCTGGATTCCGGAGCCACGGAGCCGACCTCTGGCTGTGAGCTTGCTGTAGATCTGGGAGTTCACTTCCTTGTCCCTCATGTAGCATCGGATCTCCTCGGCCGCCTCGCGGATCACGGTGACAGCCAGCACAAACCCCTGCCAGCAGCACGGGGGGGAAACAGCAGGCATGAAAAGGTCAGGCAAAAAAATGTCACATCTGCCTCTAATCACAGCAATATTTATCAGTGCCCACGCCAGCAATCTGCAGCTCCTCATTCCATCTGATCCCCCGGAATCGGCACAGTGAGATGTGCTGCTGTGCAAACCCCCGGCACCAAACGCACGCCAGCTGCTCAGAAACCTTCCAGTTTTATCACGATGCTCTCCCCAAGCACATCTTTGTAAAGGTAATCCCCCCCCAAGCAAACCTTTGTAAAGTCTATCCCCAAGAAAATCATTGTGAAGTTTAGCTGAAGAATGTAGGCACTGTATCTCATTTCACCTCACAGCTGAGCAACTAAGAGTGAGAAGCCCAGGGTAAGGCAGGATCCCTCAAATCCTCAGTGCTCACCACCTCAGAGCCACTGAAGTCAGCACAGCTCATCTGGGGGATTTCTTTGTGTACAAATTTATACAGAAATCTGTATAATCCCCTTTTTTATACATGCAGATAAACAGAGAAGGCATGTGCCTTCTTCATGTGTATGCACACAGACACTCCACCTACAGAAATAACACTCTGAAGATGTTTATGTGCACCACTCATGGTATAATTACATGTTTGCCTGATTAGGGCTTCAGTCCTACTTTTCTGTGCACGTGAGCAGTCACTTCATTTCCTCCTGCCATGAGGAAATGCCCACATCACATCCTTCACTATATAAAAAGTAATTAATGCCAACCAATTCTTTATGGGCTTGGGATCACAGAGTCATGTTTTGCCAGAGACTATCACCTCAGACTCACTGAACAGTTAAAACACTCCTCATGCATCACAGAAAATGAACTTTTTTACAACTTGTGTTGAAAGTTACAACCAGGCACTGATCATCTCTGTCAGTCAGGAACTTTAAGAGGGGAGCAAGGTGATGTTAGAAACTGCAGGTTTCTAGTATGTACTCATATCTAAACGTGTGATCTAATTAATTAATTCAGTAATGAAATGCATTTGTTCATTCACCTAGAAATTCCTACCTGCTTTCCAAAATAAAACTAAAAAAAGCACCAGCTATTTTCAGCTTAGGTTTCAGCTGTTTGAAGACCCTTTGAACAATCACCCCAAAATATTCCCACATGTTCCAGCTGACTGTGTCATCTCATGTGTCATTCCAGCCCCAACACTCCCATTAGCAGCAGTAATGAACAAAGAATTTTCTTATCCTGCTTTCTGGCAGCAAGTTCTAATTGCTCACCTGGCACAGACAAGTCACAACTGCCTGTACAACAGGGAGAGATCCTCTGTGGTCATGGATATTTAATTTATTTCATTTACAGGGCAGGAGCCTACGAAACCAGCAGCAGATTCACACAGCAAATGCAATACAGCACTTGAGAGTGAATTCATGGAGATCCAGGCTTTAAAGCAAACAGAATTTTAACAGCAGCATCCCAAAGCTGCCCCTTCGCTTCTTTCTGCCTTTTTACCAGCGATCTCACTGTACTGAAAGTCTAAACCCAACAACATGCACAGCAGAGTTAAAAACATGATTTACGGTGCAAATGTAACAGAACAGGCAGCACAAGAAATTTTGTCAAACACCAAAACCTTCTTGGATAAATAAACCGTGAATGACCTACCAGAGGAACCCAGTATGTGTAAAGTGCACCAAGCCTCATCTCAACCACGAACTGAGAGCAGGCCAAGAGCAAGAAATAAAGGTTGAAGAAGTATTTGAACTGGTTAAACAACACCTAGAAAAAAAAAAGAAAGAAAAAGAAAAAAAAGCAGAGAAAAACAGGAGGGAGGACGTTATGCTTGTTGAACTAACCACCAGAAACATTTCTGCATGCTCTTCTGGTGACTAAATGCTGACTTGGGGCAGTTTTAAAGCAGTCCTGGACACTCAGGACAGCTCTGTGTCTGGTTTGCTGCTGCCCTGAGGCAGTCTTGGCACCAACACAACCCCATCATTTTCTCCAGCTCCAGATTCTGCACTTGTCTACTGCAAAACCACTGAAAAACGGGGAAAGCGCTGGGGAGGGACGATGAAAAGCAACTTTGGTCATGCTCACCCCAGGGAGGAAGGTGAAGAAGTTGTACTTCTGGTTGTTGATGACATTGCGGGGGTACCTCTGGTCTCTCTTCTCTGGGTGGCCAAGCCAGACAGTCCGAGGCCTCGGCTCTCTCCTCCCACAGCATCTCAAGCACTCGCAACACCTGCAGGAGCACCATGGGTTAATGAAGGAGCTCATCTCTGTCACGCTTCTCTGGGTCACACACCCACCCAGCACCAGCCCCAGGTGCCCCACTGGCCCTCCAGCCTGGCACTGTCACCAGGAACTCTCTGCTCACACCAGAAAACCCTGCATTACAAATCCTTGCTCAGGGCACGCAATCAAACCCAGGTCGGGTCCTTCAGGGAAGATGCAAAGATGTATCAGCCACCCTTCCTGCATCTCTCTGTTCCAAATCACCCCCCAGGCCCCAAAAAGGGCATTTTCCTGTTGTCACTGCTGCTTTCTGAAAGCCAATCTCTTCCCAATGGCCTTGCTCCTTTAGGAATAGAATTCCACTGACATTTGGGAGAGCCAGCATCAGCCAGACTGATCACCAAAAGCTTCAGAGCTCTCACAAAACACCTTTCCAGAATGTACTGCAAAGGTTTGCTCTTGAACCAAGCATTCTGCCCCAAAAGCTCAGTTCAATGCACAGCTAACAAAGAAATAACTACAGAAGGAAGTGCACAAAGCCCTCTGGAAGTTCCTGTCTCTCCAGAGAATGCATGCAGTGCATTGAGCAGAGTTCACAACTCACCCCACAGAAGGTGGCTACCTACAAAGAACTTAATTTTTAATGTTTCCAGCCCTGCTGGCTGCAAATGGAAAGGAGTGTTACCAGTCAAGTCAGTTCCCTGAGTACAGAAGGGGACTAAATCTCAGCTTTGCTTCCAGAAATAAAGAGGTGATGCAGTGCTGCCTGAGCAGGCACAGGCCTTCACCTCCCCACCTGACTGCTCACAAGCTTTTAAAACTACACAAAAGGACTTTGGCTTAACCAAAGGACTTGGACGTTATCCTGTTTTGTGGAGAAGGTGGATTTTCTCCAGCGTGTGCCAAGAACAATCTCAGTGCACAGATGCCACCCAACACAGGGAAGGTTTTCTTCCGAAAGAGGCTTTGAGACCAAAATGCTGAGGAGACAGCAGAGCCCTGCACAGCACCCACGCAGCAGGGCTGCAGGAACAGGCAACCCCAGCTCTGCACGGGGGCCAGGAGATGCTCCAGCTCCAGGCCACCTCCAAGCCTCCATTCCAACTCCAACCAGGGCAGGGAACACCCAAATCAAATTACTGGGATGAAATAACTGGACATGTTTTCGTGTTCAGGTTAAATATAAATATATAAATATAAAGATGTTTATATAAAATAAATATATAATAATATATTTACTTTATATAAATATAAAAGTCATGCCTGCTGACCTTTGGACAGGGACATGCCCTGTTATTCTGCATTTGTAACTTTCCTAGGTGGATTTCCTTCTTCAACTACTCCCTAGGTAGTGCCATACAACCATAATTGATATAAATATCCTAAATACAACCACTTCAAAAAGTTAGGCTTGCCCCTGAAATTCTCCATTTTTGTCACCTCTACAAACTGCTTTTGCTCATTAAGAAAACCTAACTAGTAGATTCTTTGCCCCATATTTATGTATAAAATCCACAGTAAAAGCCAGTTGGTTGCCAAGACCAGACAAATAGGAAAATTGGCGTTAAACACTCAAATTCAGCAGCTCTACTACAAAAGTGTATTTTATGAGCTGGGTATCTTCTCATTGAGGTCACTTTTGTGTTTTTGTAGGTGGAGACCTAAGACAAATAGCCACTTGCATCCCAGATGGATTTGAAGAGAAAGTAGTAGAAATGGTGGTATTTGGATTCCAACAGAATACAGATACGCTCTACAGAAAAAAAAAAAAATAAAAAAAGGGAGAAAAAAAGTGGTTTTCCTTCTTTCACAAAGGAGAAAAGACTCAAAAAGAAGCTTTACCCAAGGGAGCAAATCTGGTGTCCACACACCCTATTTCATCACAATGTGCTTTCCAGTTAGGGAAAAAAAAAATATCAGTCAGCCCTTACCATCAGACATCTGAAACCATTTACCTTTGTTTATTTTTTAGGTTGGGCCTCTCACAGGGATTGTACTCAACAGCAAAAATACCCCCACACCTATATCATAATATTTACAATAGGGTGACCCCTCGCAGCATTCCCACCACAAACAAACTTGTCGCTGTAGGAATGGCAATTTACAAATGCTGTGCTACTACGGGGTTTGAGAAATAACCTCAAAATTATGCAGCTCCAAGAATAAGCAAGAAAGGGCATGGGAGAAATCTGCTGAGTAAAAAAAAAAA
>VWYO01012006.1:27855-43602 GCA_013400275.1 Rhadina sibilatrix | reverse complement strand
CACAGCACCAACCATCAGCATGGTGGGATCATTGTGTGTTGATTTCTTGTCTTCTTTTCCTCGTGTTAGAGCCGGGATTAATTCACTGGATGCAGTTTTGTGTTCCGACTTGGATGTTTATTAACTCTTAACTCTGTTACAGCCTCACAAGCTGTGAGTTTTGCTACACTATCTAGCAAAATGGGTGCAAAATGGATGCCTCTCTATCCCTACAAAGCCTTTTCAAGGACAATTTGTCTACTGTGAACTAACACCTAAATTATTTATACTTTTAACCCAATAACCAAAGGCCTGCAATGCAGACCTTTTCACCCAGTTAAAAAAAAAAAAAAACAAACACCCAAAACCAAGAAGAAGAAGGTAAAGAAGAAGGACTTAGACAATGCCTTAAATCCTCTGCATTTCCCCATACATATTAGTATATATTAAACCCCCAAACTCTAAGTTTTTCACCCTGTGGGATCACACAATTCCATTCCAGCTCCAGCCCCACGACCCCAGCGCTGTCTCTCCATTGGGGAGCCTGTCCCACGGCCTCAGCTCACAGGCAGTGCTGGCCTCAGGGTCAGTGCCTTTTGGAACAGAAACCCAGGAACCCTCAGCCTCCAGAATTCCAGCAGTTGTACAAGTGCCCTCAGCCTCCACGGGATGCATTCGTCTTGGAAATTTATCTGTGAGAGGGCTGAGCTCAGACAAGACCACGGCGATTAATTGGGGAGTTAAACACTCCCAGATTATGGAGCACTGTTAACACCTGCAGCTCGGGGCTGCACGGATGGCTTTGATATTATTTTTGCTTTTGACAAGAGGGTGATAGCGGATATCCTTTAAGCCCATATTTAATGAAGCCCTCCATAAATCCATCAACACTTGCTAAGGGAAACTACAATAAAGCTCCCAGTGCCACGGGCTCTGCTGTGTGGGGAACATTGGGTGTGCTCATAATGAAGTTGCAGAGCAGATACTGCTCAGGCTGCTCTGAGGAAGTGCAGCCTCTGTGTAGGATCCTTTTCTTCCTTGCATAATTGTATGTTGTGGATCGAGAAGAAAAACAACCCTTTGGCACCTCATTTTTAAAGCCATAATAGTCAAACTGTCATTCAGCTGTCAGCTTAAGGAATGAAGAAAGAAAAAAGGCTTTCTAGACAAACTCCCACTTGCACTTTATATTTGTTTTGGGGTTGTTTTGTTTTCTTTTTTTGTTAGTTCTTGAAATGATCTGGCTATTAGCTGTAGCTGTTCTGTGAATTCTTGCCATATTGTTTTCATGTTACACCTCCTGTGAGTGTGGTAAAAAAATGTAAAGCTAAAAACTGAAAATATTTGTTACACGTTTTATATTTGCAACCTTCATAAAAAGTAAAAAAGCCCCAAAATAATGTAGTTATTTTGTCATTTAAGACTGGAAGAATTGAGAGGAAAACAGAAGAATGAGTAATGAAGGAATTTGATGTTTTTCAGATCTGGACTTTGGGATTTGAGAGGGGTGGAGTACTTTTAATACACAGAGAAATTTAGGTGCCCTGAGGCAGCAAATCACCTGAACGTGTGCTGAACTTTAAGGACCTAAGCGATCAGACCGGTTTCGTGGGAAAGAAAACCAAAACAGTGTGTCAAAAAAAAAAAATTAAAAAGTTATGTTTGGCATTCTGAACATCTAGAACATCTAGACTGCACGGAGACAAATTTTTCTAAAACAAACTTTGCCAAGTGGATCGACAGGACTCTGAAGGGTTGTAAAGCCAACCCAGGTAACCTGATTTACAAACATTCTCTGTCACCACATGCACAGGACTGCAAAGCCAGGGAGTATCTGGGAAGAGCAGGTGAACAGAAGATTTCAGGACTGACTCTGTATTATTATGCTGAGCAGACAGGTTATTTATCATTCTTTCCCCCAAACATTCCTCCTGCATCACCTTCTGTCCACAACACACCACGGTTTTTGTACCTGGCCCTCAGACTCTCATCAGTCCATGAACTGAATGCTTTGACTCAGCTCAGTTTGCCCAGTTTTCTCCCTTTCCAGGCCTTGGCAGGGTTTGCCCAGGCAGGTCTGGAATCCCCATCCCTGGAGGTGGCACTGGGCTGGTGACAAGATCAATATATATTTAATAGCACTAGATCTTGTGAATTTTACTGGATTTGGGGGTTTAGTTTCCTTTGGAAAGACACTTACACGAATGTTTAGTCATGTCTGGATTTTGCCTAAACCAAATATGGAAAACAAGGGCTGTGATTAGATCCACCTGTTCCCATTCTGACTCCAGACTTCACTTTCTGCACCAAGTAATTGAGTCTGCGCAAATTAATTGAGTCAGAGAAGTGAATCTTTGGCCGGTGAGACGTGACAATCACTGTTAACAAAGAAGTTTAAAGGAGAGTGGTGCTGCCAGACAGTGGCTGGCAAGCCCAGCACAAGATCACTTAGGACAGGCATTATTAACAAACAAGCTTTCCAAGAAACCAGACAGCACCCACAGCAATCAGAATGTTGCACAGAACGGGGCCCTTCCTATGCAATGAGCTCCAAGGGCAGGGAACAGGGGCCACGATAACAAAATAGCCAGCATGGGGACAGGCTCCAGGAGTGTGTCATTGCTGGTTCTTTCTGTGCCTCTCAGCTCTTTCCTGTCCTGCTGTGGCTGTGCAGTGCCAGGAGCTTTTCTAGGTCAGTGGTGAATGTGAGCTGAAGTCAAACACGTGAGCCCAGCGCTCAGCACACCCCGGCCAGCAGGGAGGCCGGGCAAGGGCAGGCAGAGAGGAGCCTCTGGGCTGAGCACACAGCACAGAAAAGCACCAAGAAAGCTTCAGCTGTGAGCAGGAAGCTCCTGGGATCACACAGGCACCAGGGCAGCTCTCTGCCCACACTGTGATTTTGCAGATAGAAACGATCACCTTCCCTGACTCCAGACTGCAAGCCCTGCAAGGAACATGGCCTTCAACAGGAAAAAAAAAAATCAAAAATCAATGTAATACTCATCTCTTCTCCTTTGTTTCAGCCCCTCTCTGCCATCCTGTCAGTTCAAGGCCCTCAGCCAGGTCCTTGCCCCTGTGCTGACCCCAGCTCCATGGTCGTTCCCCCTTTGCTCCACAGTGTATTTACCAACCCCACTGCCAGCTGTGGAAAGGCAAATCAGCCTCACCAAGCTCAGCCCAGAGCTGCTCATCTGCAGTTGCCAAATTCCCTCCTCAAAGTTGCCATTGACTTTTTGGGAAGCTTTGAACAGAAAGGACAGGCTAAAAGAAATCTTTCTTTAAGAGGAACACTTGAGGTGATACATTAAGGCAAAGCAAATGTACTTACTGCTAAGGTTTGCTTTAAGCGACACAAAGTTCAAATTTAACACTTCAAGCAAGCCAGATTTTCACCTTAACTCATGCAAGCAGCACAGATGCTGCTTACACAACAACAACAGCCTGCAAATCCCCAGTGTGAGGGGCAAAGGCAGCAGTAACAAACAGGAACCAGCGAGTCCTCCAGGCAAGGGAGGAGGCTGATGAGGCACATCCCGAGCTCACTGAGCCCTCACAGCACCGCAGCTGCCCAAACTCGCTCCTGGAGCACCTCAGCAAAGGCCACAAGACAATCAGTGTCTCTTCTCATTGTTCAGATGCAACTGTCTGTAGCTGTTACTGTGAGCTGAGCACACTTGCCACTGTGGGGAGTTCCAGCAGGCTGACTCTCAGGTGTTGGTTCAGCTCTCACACCTGGGAGAGCAGGTAATCCCCAGCCCTGCTTGCTTTGCAAACACTCTCCCCTGCAGCAGAAACAGCCCCGTGGCCCAGCTCCTGCTGTGGGAACAGGCTCAGGTAGGTCCTACCTGTTGTCCAGGTGTTGTGGGAAGATCCAGGACTTGCTGGTTTAGCCAGGAGCTGCCTTGGCACCAGGCTGGCACAGCTTTGGGCACAGCCAGCACCTGACACCGTGGCGTGGAGAGCAGAGCCCTGCAGTGCCCCTGTGCCAGGTCCCTGTGCCCAGCCTGACCCCAGTGCCCCGAGCTGCAGGGACACCACACCTGCCTGCCACAGCCTCCTGCTCCCTGCTGTGCCAGCAGGCTCCTTGCTGCTTCTTTCCAGGCCAGCACTCAGCATGGAACTCCTTCCCTCCTCATCTCCCCTCAATGCCCAACTGCTGAGCAATGCACCTCAGTATAGCAGGAATATGGAATTATGATGGATGGTAATGAGGAGCCAGTCAGAGCCCACAGCTTGGTCAGAAATCCAATCCACCACTGGAAGGGACAGAGCTTCCTGGAGCTCAGACCTGTCCTGCCCTCCCTACACCTTCCTGCAGAGCTTGGGGGCAGAGATGACAAAACAAGCATTTGCTTTCTGCCTTTCTGACTGAGCAAGGAGCACCAGGATCAGGCAGCTCTGATGTTGGAAAGGTGCAGCTTTAGGGTTCCCTAATCTGCACCCCTTTCCCCCCCTCTGTTACCTCCCAAGGGCAAAATACACTTGCTGGTTTATGGTGCAAGAATCAGGATCTCAGCACTTTTCCATTTCATTGGGGCTGCTCTCAGAACTGCTTTTCTTTGCTCTTTAGGGGAAGTTATTTATCCCTTTTCTATGCAGCCAGCATCTCCAGGCACTGGCAATTTGAGAACTTAATAGTCTTTTTCCCTTTGTTGGATGATCACAGTACACAAATGATTGCACATATTCCTGTCATTCTGTTCTAGTGGGGAAATCAACACCCCTGGCACGTCCCAACCCTGCATCAAACCCCAGCTGCTCCTGAGGAATGGATCCCAGACTCCTCCACAGTTTCCTAGTTCCTGTTGTTCCAAGAAATGAGCTAAAGCCCAATTCTACCTAGATTTCAGGTCCCTGGAGTGAAGCAGCACGCTGCCTCTTGAACTCGGCTCTTCAGGAGACAAAAATGCCTTTTGCCAGAAAAATGTTAAGCACCAAGTGTGAAAAAGCCATCCCAAAATTTATTCTCAAAAATGTCAACAGAAACGCATCAGTAGGTACTCAAAACTACAGAGTTCTCAGAAGTCATACATTCACAATGTAGAAACTCAACAATTGGGATGCCTTTTGTGTGGTCTATGTAACAATATCCATTTTACAGTGTAAACAGGTACTGGTATGTTCTTACCCACAAGTCCAGCAGGAAAGGCACAACTCGGCATACAGAGATCATAAAAGCAAGAATCAGGTGCAACAACATCACACAAACTTTTGGTAAATCTGCATTTTTGGGGCCTTCCAACAACAGAGACTGGGCTTGAAGATTTCCTGCAGTCAACAGCCAGGTTTTCTTTCCCTCCTTCAGTCCTTCCACACCAATTGCAGCCTGGTTCAGATCCCATTACACATCCAGTTCCAGCAGGCTTTTGAGGAATAGTGAAAGGTCAGTCCAGCAACTCCTCAGGTACTCCCACTAATAATACATCAGGTTTTGGTTTCACATAGTGCATGGAAGCATCTGCTTGAATCTCAGCCATTACAGTGGTCATTATTAGAAAAAATAGACACTACAACTACAAAAGGGAAAAAAAAATGAGGTAGATAGCTCAGAATCCAGATGACTATCCCAGCAACCTTCATACAACACACACGGATCATTAATTACCATTTTGGTGGAATGCAAGCTCACAGACCACCAAAAAAAAAAATCTTAATGACCAGAGCAGGAATGCCATCCAAAAACCCACAAAACATTTAATAACCTAAGCATGAATACTTCATATTTAAATACAGGTTTACACAGACTGATCTCCTAAATTACCCAAACGAAAAAAAATAAAAAAATAAAAATAAAAACAAAAAGTCTCTTGCTAAGGAAACCAGTTCCCATGGCAAATTGCAACAGTCACCTGAGATTCCTTGCAGAGCTTTTAGACCTGACTTCCCAAGGCAAGTCTTCCCTTTCGAGAGGAAACAAACAACAACAAAAAAAGTATATACATACCCACCCATGTTTGTTTGGGGCTCTTGGTATTGAAATAAAACATCTAGGAAAAAACTGCACATCTTTGGAAGCAGGAATTTTGGCACTATACTTGAAGGACTGTCCTAGTAGTAGTATTAAATAAGCAGCAGTCAACACAAAGAATTAATTACTTAGGAGCAGTGACTAAAGAGAAACAGCAACTTGCTTCTCATAGAACTTCCGTGGCAAAAAAAAAAACCAAAGGAATTTTAAAAAACCCAAAATCGTAGTTTTTATCACCATTATTAAGAAAAAGTACATTCAGAAACCACACAGAGCCAAAAATCCAAACAGAAAAATTCTAAGAGGGTGGCAGACATTCTAGGATATTTACCCGCATTAATAGTTTCCATTTCTCATCAGTAAATAGAAGCTTTTCCATCAACAGTAGGTTGTTTCCACTCTATCCAAAACCCCCATTATCACTCTGAACAAAGAGGTAAATACGCTAACCTTTGGAATTTCAAGTTGTAGAAACTTCTGTAAGGCTGTACACATTAAAGTCACACGTAAGAACTACTTTGCAAGACCCGCATCTTTCCAAATAGAAGGAAAAACCCTACTCTTCATTAATTACTATTTGCAAAGCAAGATCATGATTGTACTCCTGGGCAACTCTTACAAAGACAACCATAAAACCATTTGCACGTTTCAATAGGAAAAATAGGAGGCCGAAGTGGAAATCTCTTAAAAATATAACGTTTGTGTCTATATATATATCTGTTCTTTCCGTGGGGCCGGCTCCTCCCCAGCCTTCAGCTGACGGCGATTTTGTTCTCCTCCAGGAAGTGGGGGAACTGGTGTTTTGGCACACTGTCTGCGGCGGGCGCCGCCACCTTCTCCGCCTCGGAGGCGGCACCAGCCTGGGCCGTGTCCCCCTTGGAGGCCGGGGCGGAGTTCAGGGGCGAGCCCCCGGCCATGGGCACGGGCAGGGCCCCGCTCTGGATCACCGAGATCTCGTTGGTCTTCACGGCCAGCCCGGTGCTGAGCACGGCCGCGTACTGGTTCCACACGGCGGGGTCGAGGCTCACCGAGGGCGCCAGCACGTCCTTGGGGAACATCTCCGACACCTTCTTGGGGTCGTTGCCCAGCAGGGCCATGGGGTTGTCGATGGACAGCCGCCTGCCCCGCCTGGCTGAGTTGTTCCACATGTGGGTTCCGACGTGGACCTTCCGGGGAAGGGTGGGGAAAAGCAAATACAATCGTTACGCCACGCTCACGGGATAAGCGGTTTTCCCTTAAGACACAAATGTGTATTTTTAAAGTGCTGTAAGGAGATCTCAAGTGAGCCCATGAAAGACAGCGAGGGCACAGTCTACGTTAATTTTAATGATCCAGCTTCTCTGGTGGTGTAACCCAAATTCTGCTTTGCTTGCAGCCAGCTAGCCCAAAGAAAGGAGTCGGGCGTGCTCCATTTGCATTCAGGTGAATATTAGAGCTGGGTGGTTCTTGCCAGAGTTCCCTTCCTGGCATGATAAGGACAGAGTCATTCCACTGCCTGACAGCACCGTGGCTCTCTGGAGTTGGCTGCTAGAGGGCTCGGAGGACCGTGTTTTACACTTGGAGTAAGTGGTGTTGGCAAGGACACCCTCTCTCCCAGCAAAACAGGAGCCACATTATCTGCTGCAAACAGGCCACACCGAAAAATATCCCAGGTAATGCAAAAAACCACCAAGTAATTTGGCAGAGAGGTTCATTTAGGCTGAAATCTTCCACACCACGTTCTGCTGGTGCTTCCAGCAAGGCACTGCTCACACACTGCAGAGTATTTTCTCTCCCCATCAGCATTTATGCAAGAGGGCTGAAGAGCCTGAAGAGGTTCTCACAGGGAGGGAGAAGCCTCTGTGCAAGTGAGGGAGCTGAGACCCTCACGGGGCAAATGGATTCATCTGGCAAAAGGACAGACTCACAGCACTTCTTCAGCGTGTGCTTAGACACAATCCCCGAGCACTTTGTGCCATCCCAGGATTATCCTAGTTTATCCCTCCTCATCTCACAAAATTTCAAGCAGTGCAGTGTAATGCATTTACTCAGCAGGAAGCATTTTGTAGCAGTCTATGAAATGCTTATGTCTTGACACATCCGAATCCAAATTAAAAAAGAAAGCAATCTGCTTAGTGAGGGCTAAGCCTTCCCTTCCATCCCAGAAGGAAAGCCAAGGACAGTAGCAAAGACCTGCGGGTGATCTCAGTAACACACAAAAAAAACCGGGCGGAGAAACTCGGGAAGCAAAAGTAAGCATTCGAGGAACTACAAGAAAATCAGTGCTGCCCCAAAGGCAGGTCAAACATTACAAACAGTCTTCCCAGCTCTAGTCTTAGTTTCCCAGACAAAGGAGAGGACAACAGGCAGGACCCACCTTCAGGTTTCCTTTGGTGGTGAAGGCTCTCCCACAGATGGTGCAGGCAAAGGGCTTCTCCCCGGTGTGGGTGCGTTCGTGGATCTGCAGGGCGCTGGCAGAGGAGAAGTTCTTGCCACAGGTAGTGCAGATGTGCTGTTTGGCAGGACGGCAGAACTTGGGGCGCGGCACCAGCAGAGGGGCCACCCCAGGGGACAGAGCTGGAGGGCCAATGAAGTGGCCAGTGCTGAGGGGACGGTCGCCGGGCAGCTCCATTTTGATCAGGGCTGGTGGGGCTCTGACAAAAGCGGCTGGAATGCTGCTTCGACCTGGGAAGAGAGCAAAGGTGCTGCTTGTCCCAGCCTAATTCTGCTTCCGAGCCTGAGCCTGGCTGAGACTCGAGGCCCCTGCCTTGGAAGCTGGATCTGCAGAGCCCGCCACACCTCTTAGGATACCCCAAAACAAATCATCCCTGGGTTTGTGGGTGAGCTTATGAGATAGAAAGACTTTCAGGTCAAATTTAGATCAACCTTTACCTCAATGCTAAAGAGCCTGAAAACCCCACAAACGATTTCAGGGTTTTTTATGCCACACGCTTGAGATAAGCAGTTTTCCCTTAAAACACAAATGTGTATTTTTAAAGTGCTGTAAGGAGATCTCAAGTGAGCCCATGAAAGACAGCGAGGGCACAGTCTACATTAATTTTAAGAACATGACAGCACTTAATTTTGAATTTTGGGCCCGACTTGGGAAAACTTTAGAGGGCATATGCCCTTCTCCAAACAGAGGAGCAGGAAGAGGGGAAAGCTGAGGCAGTTTTGTATCCTGTTGGTCCTTTCAGGATTGATTTCCCACTGCCCCACCCCAAATCCCTGCCAGCACTTTATTACTCACCATAGTCCCCATTTGCAAAGTGTAGCCCAGGCTCTTCTTTGATGACCTTCCGGCCGACATTGCCATACGTTAAATCCAGAGCCCCGACGACCCCTTCCACTTCTGCAGGAGCACCCTCGGGGCCCTCCGATTTACTCCCCGCACCGGAATCCTCTTGGCTGTTGAAGGCAGGTGACTTGGAGCTGACGCTCTCGGGCTGGCTGTTGGCCGGGGACAGCGCCTGCAGCGACGCGGCCTCGGAGGCGGCGGGGCTCCGGCCGTTCTGGTAGTCGGCGTCCCCGGCCACCGAGGACGAGTCGTTGGTCATGCCATCGCTCTCGGCCGAGCCGTTGTCGCTGGACTTCAGGCTGCTCTGCCGCTGCAAATTCAGAGAGGAGGTGACAATCTTCACCTGACTCTCCAGCGCCGTAACCCCAGAGAAGGCGGCGGCCGCGGCGGGCGACTCTGATTGTGCGTCGTAGGGAGTAGGAGGTTTGGAAGAGCTCCTGGGGCCATCCTGAGAGTCCACGTCATCTTCCATGTCTATGCTTTCCACCACCTCGTCCGGGCGGCCGATGTCTCCGTTCTTCTCGGGCACAGCAGGATCCACCTCGGCGCTGTCGCAGGGGGGTTCCGGCATCGGGGTGTTGGGGATCTGCCCGCCCATGTGCATGCGGATGTGCTGCTGCAGCACCACGGCGTTTGTAAACTTCTTCTGGCAAATGGGACACGAATGCTGCATCTTCAAGGGGGTGTTGGCCCGGTGGACGCCGTAGTGAGTTTTAAGGTTCCCTTTCGTGGAGAAGGCACGGCCACAGATCTTGCACTTGAACGGCCTCTCCCCGGTGTGGGTGCGGTAATGCATTTTGAGCGAGCTCTGGCAGCTCAGCACTCGGTGACAGATCAGGCACTCGTTGGGGTCAGCAGTGGATTTGTCGATATTTTCAACCAGCTGCTGGAGCTTTGATGTCTCTGAGCCTTGCTCGTTTGACCCGCTCACGTGGAAGATGCTCACGCTGCAGGTTGCTTGCGGTGAGCTCAAGCTCTGCTCCGTTCCCGACTCGTGACCGACCGCCCCCGACGAGGAGGAGCCACCCTCGCTTTCAGGGGAGGGCCTCGACTGCAGCTCACTTGAGAAAGTACCAGGCAGAGACTCCTTGATGCCTGCCAGGCTGGAGATGGTCTGAGGCGCGCCGGTGGCCGCAGAGGTAGGCAGAGTTGTTAGGAGAGGTTTGCTGTCCACGATCAGGTTGGACTCATCCAGTGGCACAGACATCCCGTAGGGGATTCCAGTGCTGGTAGGAACATTGTCCAGGTGCTCAGGAACTGGGTAAGGATTCATCTTTATGTGGGGGTACTTGTCTTTGTGACGCTGAAAATGCACTTTAAGGTTTCCTTTGGTGGTGAAGCGGTTCCCACAGATGTTACATTTGTAGGGTCTTTCCCCGGTGTGGGAGCGGAGGTGGATCTGCAGGGCACTGTCGTTGCCAAAGACCTTCCCACAGAATTTACACTTGTGTTTGAAGAAGGGCTCCTCGGCGTTCGGTTTGCTTTCAGACACGCTGATGTTGGGGGGCTTCCCCTTGCCCTTCTTCGAGGAATCCATCACGGACGAGACGGCCGACAGCGGGTTCTGGAAGATGACCGAGCCGGAGGACTGAGGTAGCAAAGGATTTGGGAACTGAGAGATGGAGCCGGGGAGGCCTCGGCTCCCCTCTGGCTTCAGGGGGAAGGAGGAGGAGAGCCCAGCAGCCAGCGAGCTGGCGGCTGCAATGCCAGTGTTAGAATGAGGTAGTTTTCCTTGCTTCAAGGATTCCAGTGATAGGCTCTGGCTTCCAGCTTTCTGTCCGATCAAGGCCACAGCGGCCGAGAGCTGCTGGGACATGTGGGCGCCCAGAGCTTTGAGCGGGTCAGTAGCAGCTGCGATGGAGGGGTGCAGGGCGTGGGGGGCCATCATGGCAATCTGGATGCGGATCTGCTCCGTCAGCTGGATCTGCTGGAGCTGCTGCTGCTGCAGGCACACCAGCTGCTCCAGGATCATGGGGATGGCGTTGAAGCCGGCCGCCGAGGAAGCGATGGCGTCGGACGCCCGCTGGTTCACGGCCACCTTCGTGCCACGGATGGTCTGCAGGGTGACGTTAGTGTTGGGTACTTTGGGTTTGGGCAGATAGCTCAGGCCGGGAGCCGCAGGCGTCAGGGGGGGCTCTATTTTAAGGTACATTCCTCCTACCGGGTCAGCATCCGCTTTTCCTTCTCTCTTTTCCACGGAGCCGGCGCAGCCCTTGGCCTGGATGTCCTTGCGTGTCCTGCCGTCCCCTCGGTCGCTTGGGAAGGTCCCCAGAGAGGCCTCGGAGAAGCTCTCGGGGGGGACTGTCCCCTCGCTGTCGTTCATGATCAGAACAGGCGGATTTTTAGTGCAATTTTTCTTATGCTCGAGGAATTCGGAGAGAACAAAGAACTCTGCACAGCATTTCTCACAGATTTTGGTCTCCTCCGTGCGGCACCTTTTGGAACTCATTTCACCATCTCTATCACCTGGGACGTCTTGTGGACTCCCTGAAAATAAAAGAAAGGCACATTAATAATTGCTAGACTTAGACCAAGCATGCACTAGTGAGATCACTGACTCCACCTGAATTGCAAATTAAAGATACAAGACACTGGAATCGAGTTTGCAGATCAATCTGAAATTCTGCTCTTTGTTTCGAGGCCAATTCTTTCACCACCCCAAAGAAATCTACATCTCAGTTCAGTTTACAGGAAAAAAACCATATTATAAAAGGACTCTCACAAAGCTCAATGCAAAGAGATTTATCCCAAATCCCTTTATACAGGTAAAAAACCCCTGGAACAGTCCTGCAAGGCAGCACCTGCAACACATCTTAAAAGGAACACAAGGACAGAGAAAGCACTGAGCAAAACACCACACCAAGTTATCTGCTCTTTGCACCTCGGGTTCTATTTCTTTGTTAACCATCTCTCAGAAATTCACACAACATCTTTAACACATTTTGAGCAATTCTTACCACTCTAAAATTCTTCAAAAGAAAACACACCCCGAAGTAATCTCTACCTGGACACAGTAGCAAAGTATGAGACTCCATTGGTACCCAGGATCATTAAAATTAACACAAATAATGAGTCCTGCTTGCCAAAGCGCACCAAGGCATTGCCAATCCTCGCTCAGCTGCATCCACACCTCACACACTTTTGGGAAGGGGCAGGGAAAGCCAAGCTGGGCTCCAACTCCACTCCTGACCTTCCACCACCAGCACCCCTCTGCTTTAGGCTGAGCAGAATCTGCACGTGGACCCAAAAAAAAAAGAAGAAAAAATTCGGGGAAATACCTGAACTGGAAGAGGTTAAGAGAAATTATAACCAAAACAGGATGTTTTTGCTCAGCCTTGCCATCCTTCAAGCAACAAACTCACAGCCTGCTCGAGGCGGGGCACTGCTCAGGGCAGGAGTGCTCAGCAGGGAAAACCTCCCAGGGAGGGCTCCAGCAGGATTCCAGCCCCCAGCAGCTGAAAAATCCTGGAGCTCACTGGAATTGCTCCAATTTTGATAGGAGCCAAGGTGCAGTGAGTTCACCTGCCACAGCCCCAGTGAGGCACAGGGGAACGGTGTCACCCGTGGGGAACGGAGTCACCCGTCTGTCCTGCCCAGACCTCCTGGCACCAGTCCCTGCTCACCAGCCACCCCCTGGGCCGAGGTCATGCCAGGACTCTGCAAGCTCAGGAGCTTCTTGAGGATTTGGTTTGTGCAAGCTGTGGCCCAGCCACCCCAGGTGTGTCCTGGCATGGAGAGGAACCATGTCCAGGTGACAACTCAAGCACACCACCCTGCTTGAGGGGGTGTGAAGCCTCTCTGAGGGAGGATATGGCAAACCTTGCCATTTCTTACCTCAACAAGGGCACTGTGTGCATCCAACAAAGCAAACGTCAACCGTTTCATGTTGTGTGGCACGAAGTGCAGGTGAAAGCTTACTTTGAGAAACAAACATTTGATCAATCACAAAAACTGGCAAGTATCAGAGAGGCCTGTCCTGCTGTGATCTGCAGAGCAATAAACCCAAACCTGCACAAGCCCTTGAACGGGGAGGAAAGGAGGTCTCAGCATGGCTATGATCAAAAACGTTTGGATGCCCCCTATTTATACAGGGAAAATTAAACACTTCCCCTTCAGCCCAAACAACTCCCCTAAATGAAGGAAACAAGAACAGCAGCCCACATTTCCCATCCCAAATACCACTGAAGTGATGTCCCTCAATCTGAAAGTGATTTAACTCTAAAAACACACACAGAAGTCCAGCCTGCAGACAAGGACAACTACTACACGATCAAGACTGAGAATAGTTTAAACTCGTTTTGCAAGAGTCTGAGCAGATACACTTAGAAAGAAGGTACCTGGGTTAAAAAACAGACAATAAACGTCCAGAACTGCTCTACACGGACTTGAGAGGTCTTTAACTACTTTCCTATTTCACAGAACACATTAAAACATGAAAATCTCTTTTCCAAATCCTTAAGTGTTTGGGGCTTTCCCAGTTCCACCTCCCAGGCAGAACAACATTGTTTCCACATAACCAAATATTAAAAAATAACCTCAGCTTTTACTTTTTCCAGTGGCACAGAAATGTCTGCACCAAGCACTGCTGCCCACCCCCAAGGAGATATCCCAGGATAATGTCTAGACAAGCCCTCAAACTTTTTAACTGCTTCAAAGCATCCGATCATTTATCTCCTTTCCCTTGATAATACTTCTTATTTTTCTGCTTCTGCCCTGATAAGATCACACTGAATTCAATGCCCCTTTCCCAATCTCCAGCACAGCCCACGCTCCTCATTTTCATAATTCTGAGAACTTCTCTGGTTCTGAGCAGCAGTTGCCATCTCAGAGAAAGGAACTCCAGTGAACTGAAGGTCCCTGTGCTGGGCACAGAGGTTGGCAGCCCTGCCCTCTCACAAATTTTCGTTTCCCTGACAGTGAAGCATTAGCTTAGGACTCTGAATAAATTCAGTTCAGAGCTTGAAAATACTTGCTGCATGACAAATGGGGAAGTTATGCATTATTTTTACCTCAAAGAAAGGGTTTTAGATAAACTCACAAGTAGGGCGCTGGGCTATTTTACAGTAGCTGGAATAACAAAGGAGCAATTGACAGTTTCTGTAAGAAACCCAACAGCTTCTGTGAAAAATCATCCTGATCTGTAACTGCCTCCCCTCCGTGGCCCAAGTGCTGCAGTCAGAGCTCCTCAGCTCCCCGAGCCCGGCAGTGATCCCCGAATGAAATACCGGGAATAATAATATAATAACGATATGATAATAATAATGATATGATAATATAATCCAAGAATAATAAGATGATAACATCTCAGCCTCGACTCAGGGCTCTCCATGCCAGAGGGCAGCTCTGCCCACCACTGGACCAGGATTTACCCACAACAATTCCTTGTGCACTTCACTTAACCCTCTCCTCCAAAGGCTTCCCAGGGATAGGACTTTTACTGTGTGGGTTTTTTGTTTTTGTTTTTTTTTTTTTTTTTTTTTTTCTCCCCACCCCCGAATTTCAGGAATGTTATCTCTCAGCATCTAGTTATCCAATAAGTTAGAAGAATGCAGTAAACCCAGCAGGGGGGTTAGATTGAATCACTGGCAAATGGATGGAAAAAATCCACTATTGTGTAGGACAAGGCGGTCATCGACAAGGAAGGCTGATAAAATCCACACCGCTCCAATTATTTCTTTTCTTTGTTTTTTTTTTTTTAAAGAAAAACAGTAAAAGGAGCGAAGTAAATCTGCTTTGATGCTATTTCAAGGGTGCTGCTGGCCTACCACTCACCCAAGCCATCAGTGACTTTATTCAACTTTATTTCACGTGAATTGGGATGAAACAGAGCTGAAGCTTTCCCATCCACTTTTTTTTTTTTTTAATTCAGGAGCTTTAATACCTTCGGCCAGCTTACTTTCCTCACAGCCTACATTTGATCGACTACCTTCAGGTTAACAAAACCCGGTTTAAATGAACTCCGGGAGGATTGATCACCAGCCCTCCCAGACACGAGCCCTCTGCCATCAGCTCGCTGTCCCCTCAGGACCGCGCTCCCCCGACGCTTCTCTCCTGCTCCCAGCTGCAAAGCCAGGGCTCCCAAGAACCCTAAAAAAACTGCCCCAAATCGCCCTTCTCCTGCTATCCAACACCACCCATTGCATTTTCACTGGGACCAAAATCACTTTCTTGACCAAGTAAAAGGCACGGCCGACAACTCACAGAGATACTCCAAAGGCCTTGATGATTCCTAGGCTGAATTCATCAGCTGCCTTTTCCTACCCAAGAAAGCGGCAGGAACGCGTTGCACCCTCAATCAGCCCTTCACGTGCTCGCGGCTTTAATTATTTTATTATCCACTCACTAATCCACCCTTCGGCCCATCCACAACTCCAAGCGAGATATTCAGCCGAAGGCAGAGCAAACCCAAGCGAGGAGCGGAACAAGCGCTAAAAACCGCGGCGACACGAGGCGCTGGCCCCCGAGGGCGCAGCCCCGCTCCGGAGGGGCTCCGAGACCCCCGGGGAAGCGCCCGGAGCCCCCC
>VWYO01012006.1:0-24904 GCA_013400275.1 Rhadina sibilatrix | reverse complement strand
ACCCCGGGGCGAGCCGAGGGTCGGCTCCTGGCACAGCCCGCGGGAGGAAAGGAGCGGGGGGTGAAACACGAGGGTGGAAAAAGCCCCCGGGAAGCGCCCCTCGCATCAGCCGCGTTGGGAGCCGCGGCCGCTCCGCGCCCCCTCTGCGCTCACCACTTGCAGCATCTGGGGGCTGCTCCTCGGAGTTGATGTGCTGGGGCTTCGCCTGCTTCCGTCGCGACATGGTGCACCAGCATCGGGAGCGTGCAATAGTAGCAATTATTTTCCTCTTCACAACAAATTCCTAGAGTTGGGAAATTTGGGCGGAATGCGCATGTCAGAGTAATTATGATTATCAATAATGCATTGCGATTTATCATGGGTCCCTGACGGCTGATTGGCCTGAGTCCAAGGGCTCACAGATTATTCAAATCAGCCCCATTGATCCGCGCAGCGGGGCACGCTGGGCCATGTAGTCCCCGCGCCCGGCCCGCCCCGGCGGGCGACAAAGGCGTGAGCCCCGCGGGGCCGGGGCAGCCCCGGGCCACCCCCCGGGCCACCCCCCGGGCCACCGGGGGAGCCCCGCCACCTCCCCGAGTAAACAAACAACCCGGCAGCGCGGCTCTGCAGCCTGCACGCCGACAATACCTTTGTTGTCTCACCTGCGCCTTTGAGATCGTGCTTTAAAAAAGTTGGGTTTTTGGGTTTTTTTTGGTTTTTTTTTCTCCGCCCCCCCCCCGCCCCCGCTCTCCCCCAAAGCAAGCAGAAGCCCCGGACAATGCTCAATTCTTCCTTCCCTTTGTCGCTCGATAAGGGGGCAAAGGGAAGCGCACCGAGGGCTGGAAGGGGCGAGCCCGGGCTCTCGCGGCGGGGTGGGCGACTGGAGGGGCTTTAAAAGCGGATGCAGACGGCGCGTAATGAGGCTGCTCTGCTTCAGCTGTTTGAGGGCTCTTTAAAGTCTCGCTTTCTGGGAAGCAGGCGAAGCTGAGCAAGTAATATTTTTCACAGCGAGTCGGGACGCGGGGCACGTGAGGGCTCGTGTGAAAAAGTTGAAGCAGCAGCGCTCTCAGAGCCTTTTCCCACACTGAGCTGCCTGCGTTAACCCAGGAGTGGAACAGTTCTCATCTTTACTCCCCTTTTCGGCTTGTTGGCTTCCATGGGAACGTGAGCCACGCGTAAATCTCCCCCAGGAGCCCCAGCCGGGTGGCCCCCGGCGCTGGATGGCACTTTGGGGACAGTCCGGGTGGCTGGAGTGGCTGCGGGACCCGGCTGGGCTGAACTGTGCTGTGAAGCCCCCGAGTGTCACACGGAGCCACCCCCACCCCTCCGACCCCCGCTGAAGCCAGGCGGGTCTGGCATAAGCAGAAATGTGAGGATCCTTGAATGTGTGGGGACGTGGGCTGCAAAATCTTTGTGGGACGCACGATTGCTTTTTGATTTAAGGTAGAACAACACACCCGCCCCAGGTCTGCCCGCGGAAAATGAAGTGGTTTGCTAGAAAACACTGCAGAGAGATTTATTTGATGAAGAGATGGTTTTGGTGATTTGGAGGAGGAGGAGGAGGACCCGGGGTAAGGGTCCAGGACACTCAGGTTCGTCTGAAGGCACACTCAGTCATTGCAATCACCAAACACTCGAGCAGGGTCTGTGCCTCAGTTTCCTGCCTGCGCACACCCACCCGGGGTGATGGGGCGGCTCAGAGGGTGGCGCCGAGTGGAAACCCCAAATGTGACTCGCCAGCAGGAGGGAGGAAGCGATGGCACCTCAGGCAGCCACACGACTGCCACAGGACATTGCACAACACCACGGGCTCCTTTCACCTGGGTCTTCACTGCCACTTGTACCCTGCAAAACCTCCGCGGGCTGTGCAGCATTTACCTGGTATAAAATTTGTGCTTGAGCACAGTCATGCCGAGTACTGCTCAGGATTATCTGTATTTTGGTGGTGCTTGAGTGGGAGGGGGGAACCTGGATGGGACAGGCATAAAATCTCTTAATGTTGTAGATCAAGGTAAGCAGAGCATCCTGATCTAATTAGTTCGGTATCCTCTTGGGGGTTGGCTTTGTTTTTGTAACGTCTCACAAGGGGGTTTTATTTAGCTAAGGATAACACAAATCTTGCAGAGCAGAAGGTGTCACCCTCCTCCCTGAACAACTACTGAACATGGAGGTCAGGGGACGAATTTTGGTTTCCAGGCCACTTTCTTCTACAAGCAAAAAAAGAAAAAAAATGGTTTAAAACCTCCTCTCTTGATGCACTTTAATGGGCACATCACATCAAGAGAAACTCTGTATTCACTAATACAAAATGGAAAGATTAACAGGTATTCGAGATCCCTGACCATTTTTATCTGGTGTTTACTCCACCCCCATGTTGCCCAGAGAGCTTCTCGATATTTGTTTGTTTAACCAACAGCTTGAAATGCTCTTTGTTCCCAAAGTGTGTCCTGAGGAAATAGACTGTTAAACAAGATTGATACCCATCGATCCACAGACAGATATTCACATTGATGAATCCTCTCCTTGCACACTTGATATGCTCGGTATGACCGACTGATTTCCAGTTATTACACAGAAAGCTCCCAGGCCACACCAATGAATTTATTAAACCACGCTGGCTCGTGTATCCAGCTGAGAGACTGACAGCCCTGTACAGTAGATCCATACTTAAAATAGACAACTCCTGTGGAGCATTTGTAGTGAATTTAAAGGAATATATTATATGAAATCAATAGAAGTTTTGGTATTGATTTCACAGGGCCGGGATTTCACTCAGCACGGCTCTAAAACACGGATAAAATAGAATGCATGGGAAGCGTTAGTTTAAAATAAAACCCAGAAAGTCGCTGCATTAAGGGTTGGAAAGACAACAAAAGTAGGCGAAAGAGCACAAAGAAAGTGAAAAATACGGGGAGGAAGAGGAAGAATGTGACCAAGGGAAAGCTTGTCCTGATTGTATTTTTCTGGGAAGGTGTTCCCAGCCCGTGGTGGTTATAAATAGGCGACCCTGGCTGATTACATCATATGCACAAGGCATTTTGCTTGGCTTTAGCACGATCATATGGATTAGCATGATTACAGCCTCCTGGGTTTGAAAAATAGCAGGCTTCCTTTTCGGGCTTGACGTTTCATTTATTTTTTTAAGAAAAGTCCAGAGGAACAATCTCCTACCACCAGCAGAGCTGCGGCACCATCCCTGATAGGCGAATTTCCAGGAGCTGGCAGAGCAGCTCGCAGTGATAACAGGAGATTTGTGCCTCAGCAGCACCTGGAACTCCTGCCACCAGAAACTGTTTGTTGCCAGCAGCTGGCTCTGCCCAGCCCTGGAAATTCCTGTCCTCTGGAGTGTCACTGCAGAATGGTTACATCTGTGGAAAAAAATCTGCTGGGGGTGTTTGCTGAAGATGTGTATGTTGTGTGTATCTCCCTGTGCACACTTACTGACTCCCACCAAGGTAAAGGAGGTTGCCTCAAGTGCTGCCTTGTCTCCTCTGACCAGCTCAGTTTGTTGCTGGAAAGAACACGCAAGTTTAAAACTTAAGTCCGTTCTTTATGTATTCAGAATCCAAAAGTCACTAAAAATGTCTTTTCCCCGTGTGTTACCTGCATCTTTAAAGCTTGGAGAGCAGAAAAAGGAGAAGGTCTTTGAGGCCCAGCAGTTGACTGGGCTGAGGCATTCCTGCCCTGCTCCTGAGTGCAGCTCTGCCAGACAAACCAGCCTCGCAGGGCTCGTCTCCACTGCCTGGAAAACACCCTGAGAGCTCCCTGTTGGAACATGTCAGGGGAGCTGCAAGGTTGCTGATATGCAGTTGACCACAGCTCTGCAGGCAATGTAAATCGGGGTGATTAACATCCACTGTTGGGCCAGTTCCTCAAGGCTGAGTGCAGAGACCCAGACATTCAAATTGAGCAGCAGTTCTTGGGGGTGTTAAATTGAATCTTGGCAAGGGCAGCAGCTCCTCCAGACTCGACTGTATCCCAGTCCAAACCCAGGAGACTCCTCTTTAAACACCGTTTATACACTGTAACTATGATAATGAGGGATGTTTTCCCTCCTCTATAGCAAAATAAATGTTATGTTCTCCCTCAGTCCTTCAGCACCTCGCTCAAGCCTGGTCACGGGGGAGAAGTTCTGAGGAGTTTGTGCTAATGGTGTGACAATCGTCACCTGGAGAGGGAGGAAAGATCCGAGTGAATGTGGCCATTGGAAGCAAGAATTAGGGTTCAAACCTGACCCACAGGGCAGCCAGCAAAGTGGGACTGAGCAGGGGAAGCACTGAGCAGTGGGAGAAGGATGGAGAGCAATCCTTCAGCAACCTCAGCCACGACTCGGGGAACAACTCCCTGCTTGGCCTGCCTGGTGCTGCTTCTGCTCCAGCTGCAGACAGTGCAGCCACAGCAGTGCTGCAGCAGCTTCCCTGTGGGAATTGTTCATGCAAAGGCCACTGAGCTGTCACCTGAGCCACGTCCCTGGTTTTTAGGTGTGTTTTCAGGCCAATAGAATTACCCAATAGAAATGCCCTGTTCATTACTAAGCTTCAGGCCAAGGTTAGAAATGCTCTTTCCGAGCTCAGCTGTCCCACAGGAGGGAAAGGAATAACACAGGAATTGTAACTTTTTGAAAGCTCCACCAAGGAGCTCCCAGCCGGGTGGAATGAGAGGCATGTGGGTCAGGCAGGTAAACAAACAGGTCTCTGGGTGTTTGTTAGAATGCCCGAGCGTTTCACCTGAGCAGGAGTCAGCGTCATCAGCTCTGATTTCTGACAGCATGAGAAGTGTCCTTGTGCACTATCTTGTCCTAGATGTCACAGATGCAGTGTGAGAACGAGAGGTCCAGCTCTCCCCAAGAACAGTATTTTTCAGAATGGCTTACCTGGGTGTGAAGTGAAGAACATTCCCCCTGCTCTGCAATATTTGTTCAATTACAAACACTTAACTTGCTTCTGAACAAACCCCAGGTCAGAGGTAGGTGTAACTCGGATTTGTCTGCTGTCTCCTTTGAATTTCATGGCCCAGTGATAGATCAGGGAGAGTAACAGGAATGCTGTGAGATCCTTCCCTCCCAGACAAGGTACACAAACCCTTTCTTTTAGCACTCTGCTGTAAGGGAGCCTCGGGAGATGTCCCATCCTTACCCCTTTTCACAGCAGTGCTGTGAGGGTGCCACAGCCTGTGCTCAGTCCCCTGCACGGTTTGGAATTGGGTTATGAGGCAGATTTATTTATTTTTTTCCAGGGCTTACCAAACAGCCAGTGAAATATTGAGTGAGATGGTGATGAGAGCCCAACTCGGTGGGCAGCAGATGAGGACAGCCTCCCCTGTGTGCCTGTCTCAGGTAACCACGATGGAGCTGCAGCAGTGCTGCTCCACAGTCCATGTGCTGCTGCACCCTGTGTCACCCTCAAAAGCAGCTGGAACAAGGAACACGCTGCCTGTCCTGGCAAGGGCTGGGTTTGCTTCCAGGTCTGTGTTCCTGGAACTTGCAGAGAAAAATCCTCTGCGTGGAGATGGCTTGAAACAGCAGCTGGAGAGAGAATTATCAATTTCCTTGCTCGTGTCAGCGGAGCACCAGGATCGAAACTGAATTATTTTCAGATGTCAAAATACCACTTAGCAGGGGGCTTTTACTTAGTAAAATTAGCTTTCATTTTCTGCTTTTATGACTATGATTAATAACTTTTTTTTTTTTAATGTGGTAGACCTAATTCCATTTCTTCTGCTACAGCAGTTTTTCCAATTACTTTTACCAGTTACATCCCAGTCCTAAAGTTGGCCACTTTCCATGTGGGTGAATTTGGTTCATGCCACACTTTGACAAGGACTGGCAACCAATTGTTAGGGGAGATTCAGAGAAGGTTTGGGAGGTGCCATCTGCTCTTTGATAATTCAGTTTTTAGTTAAAAAAAAAATCAGCTAAAAAAATCCCCAAGTCCCTTGTCTCCAGCTGTTATGGTTGGAAGTCAATAGGGAAAAAACCCAAAACATAAACACTTAAAAACATGAATAGAATTCAACACAAATTTATCCAAATAAAAGCTGATAGAAAGAAAGGACACAAATGTATGAGGTTTTATTTTTATGATGCATTAGCTTGGAATGGTGACTCGAATATCTAGAATGAGCAGATTTAGTGCTCTGTTCTTTATGCCAGGAGGGAGGGGGAACTGCAGGGGATAGAACAGAACAATCACTCTTCAGCATCTGCTGAGATCATAATAATAATGTACTATGTAATCATTTAATCACTGTTAATTATTAATTCAATTAATAATCGCAACAATGTAATTATTGTTAATAGATAATAATTTACTATGTAATCAGGTACATAATTTACTCTGAGTGTTGTCCTCCTCTCACAATTTCTAGATCTGGTGCCAAGAGCAAAGTGTGGAAGGAACTCATCCCTTCCTTCTTCCCATTCCAGCTTCCCTGCAGGTTTCTTGTCCCAGACTCAGAGCTGGTGCTGTGTTCTGCCTGCCAGAGTTCTCCCAGAAAACTTTGATTTCAGTGTGATATCTCCAGGTTTGATGACCTTTCCAACACCATTCTTTTAAATGAACTGAGGGATTTCTGTCGGAATTTTCAGAGCTGCTCAAGTGCCACAGCAGAATGAGCCCACTGGAGCTCAGGTTGCACTTTTAATATTGTTTGGTATCTCTGCTTGGCCTGGACACAACTGAGTGTAGCAGCTCAGCTGAGTGCCTCAGGAAGCTCTGGGGCTGACAGGAGAGGGTGGATTTGTGCCACCCCTGGGTGCCAGCCTGGCTGCTCCAGCTGTGCCAGCCTGGCTACTCCAGCTGTGCCAGCCTGGCCTCTCCAGCTGTGCCATTCTGGCCTCTCCAGCTGTGCCATCCTGGCTGCTCCAGCTGTGCCAGCCTGGCCTCTCCAGCTGTGCCAAGGCCACACGGGGAGCAGGGAAGGTGCCAGGCAGCTGCAAGGCCCCAGAGAGTTCCGGGTGATGCCCCTGTGGCTGTCCCTGGGTGGGGGCAGCTGGGATGGAGAGCTGGGCAGGGAGACAAGGACCAGCCAGAGTGGGTCAGTGGTGTTTGGCTCAGAGCTAAAGTGCATTTTCAGGCCCTCTGTAATTCTGACCTTGGCAGGGGTTTGGCTGCAGGGAGAGCTGGTGCAGGGTTTGGATTCAGCGAGGATAAACCCATTTCCACTGCACACCTCCCACTTCTCAGCTGGTTGTGTCTTGTAACGTGGTTATCCCTGCATCAACAGCTTCCATTTTAATGCAGTTATGCCAGCTAAGGTCCAGTCTACCCCACAGACTTTAACTAGATTAAGAGGCAGATCAGCTATAATTGGAGTCCCTGATTGAATTAGATTGGGATTACAAATATAATTGGATACGACCCTATTTGAGACACTTCAAAGGAAATACATCTTCGGAGCATGAAAGCTGAAAAAAATCAACAAACTTTTAGAAATCCTTGAGCCTGTTTCCTGTGTGGACGCAGCCAGGCCCGTGGAGCTCCAGAAAGATATTTTTTAGCAGAGAGTTCACTCGGAAAAACCCTGAATCAGATTCCTGACATTCAAGTCGAAGTTACCTTGCCACTTTTTAATCCTGCCCGTGGTAGCGGGTACAGCCGGATGAGGCCAAAACTGTGCCTGGAAGAAGCCGTAAAACCGAGTAACAAGTCCTGGGTATGGACTAATGGGCCTCAGGTTTTATTGTGGGGTGTGAGCGAGGAGCCGGAGTTGGAGGCAGGAGCCCCTTTTGCTGACATGGCTTTTGCAGACATTTCCATTTGAAAGGGGCAGTTGGGTGAACAATGCTCCCGGCGCTGGCTCAGTGCTTGACACCTTGCAGCACCTAAAGGACAAAAGCCTGAAAACTCTTTTTTTTTCTTTTTTTTTTTTTCTTTTTTTTTATATATGATATCTTTTCCTGTTCGCGGCCTTTCGTCTTTCCCTCCAGCCACTGGTTAAGTGGGTCACGCCATGAACACAATGACAGCAGCCTCGTAGCCCGAGTGGGGAAAACTTCCTGAATACAGTTCTGGGGAGAAAAACAAAAATCCAACTGCCTCTGAACTGCCCAGCCGCGAGACCAAAGGAAATTACAACCCCACCCTCCAAGAGCCCAGTCCCAGCTCAACGTGAGCCTCCGCGAAGATCCCAACACCGCCGAGGATGCTCCAGCCTGCTCCAGGCACCAAAGCTCAGCTCGCATCTTGCCCTCCTTCCACCTCCTTCTGCAGGCTTCCCCAAAGCCCCAAACGCTCAATTTTCGATGGAAATAAGTTAGGATGTGAGAGGGGAAGCGCCCAGCCCGGCGGGCTGTTTGCTGTTTTGGATGTTCCCTTTCCTCACCTCCTGCTCTGGGCTGCACAGAGATTTGCCACTCACGGGAGGAGCTCTGCTGTGGCTGTGCACAGCTCAGCCCTCACAGTGCCTTGCACACGTGAAATACGGTTCAGAAAATAAAAAAAAAGCAAAAAACCCTCAGCAAACCACAATCCCCTGACCTGTTCCTCCTAACACTCAGTCCTGGCTCTCAAGAGCAGCAAAGCACCTTCACAGAGCACCGAAATAACAGTGAATAAATTGTTGCTGATTAATTATCAACAGCATCCCGGTTTAAGTGTGCCAGGACAAACAGGATCCTGATTTATTTATTTTTTTTTACATCCCACGGGTATTTTTAAGGCAAAAACCACAATTGCATTAAAGTAATTCTGTGGCCCAAAGTGAGAACTATGAAAAAAAGAAAAAGGAGATTTGGTGCTCTTGGCTCCTCTGTGTAACAGATCATGGAGGTTTCATTTATATGTCGTTTGTATACACGAGATTTGTGCTTGTAATTAAGTTTCAGTGTAAATTAGCCTGGCCCGGGTGTCTGTTTAATTGCAGGTGCAAATCAAGCTGGTAGCACAGCTCTTTCCTGCTCCTTCAGGTTTGGAAGCAGCTCCCAAAATCCGCCTGGGGATTTTACAGATGGCAAAAAAGCCTCGCAGAAAGCTCTGAGCTCTCACCTGTAAATGGTCCATTCTACATTTTAATTAACGCGGTTTTGGTTCGGGCGCACACATTCCCTCAGTTTCGCACCTCGAGAGAGTAAATGGTCTCCAAATATTGAGAGATGTCGAAACCATCGGTCCAGCCGGACAGGTATCTTCCCCGTGCCGAGATTTTCCAATTTCTAAGGCCGGTGTTCTGTGACATCTTTAACGTGAGCAATCTTTCTCTCGGTGCTGGCTAATTGAGAGGGCTCGGGTTACCCGGGCTGGGGCTGCCTGTCATTGGGGACATCAGGAATTTGGCTCCTCCGAGAACAATCCAAACTTTTCATCTCTGAGATTAACTCGAAGTTTTTCAGGGGAGGGCAGGGAGAGCAGCTGGGGTGGGAAGCACTGAAGAGATTGGCAGTCACCTTGAGTGTGCTAAAGGGTGACCAAAGAGAGGAAAAAAATTGCAATTTCCTTTATTTACTAAGCTTGCTCCGTTCCCGGTTGTGTGCGACTTGGCAACTACGTATTGATTTTTCAAGAGTTTCTTTTTACAATTACAAAAGAAAACGAAATTACCGATTGGGAAGGAGAACTTCTTTGTTCTGTTTTGTAAAAGAACCGGGGAGTTTTGTGTGTTGGGAAGAAATAGAAATGCATTAAAAGATGAAAGAAAAAAAAAAAAGAAGGGAAGGAAGAAGATGATGCCACAGAAATCAATAGAGAGAACGAAATGGAACATCTTGTATGTTCTGCAGAAAATCATTTTCCATACTCTAAATACATTTGCAGACGTGTTTCCTACAAACCTCTCCAGGTTGTTATTGGAGTCTGAAGTTTTAAAAAGGGCTAAGAAATTTTTTTTTTTTTTTTCTTTTTTGGGGCGGGGAGGAAAGCAGAAGTTTGGGAAATCAGAGAGCAGATGAGGGATTTTTCAGAGATGCACAAATATTACAAATATTATCCTCCCTAGCCGGGCATAAAGCTATTGCCTGGGGCTGGGAGGGCTGCTCAAGGTGCAGGGTGTTGCTGCAGCCAGGCACTGACAGAACTCGAGCTGGAGCATCCTCATCACCCCCTGCTGAACACTGGGTCTGGCTTGAGAGAGTCTGGCTGAACTCAGAGTGAAAATGGGGAAATCCGGGCTGAGGAGCCCGAATTTGGGTGAAATAGAGGCTGAGGAGCCCGAATTTGGGTGAAATCAAGGCTGAGGAGCCTGAATTTGGCTGAAATCAAGGCTGAGGAGCCTGAGTTTGGCTGAAATCCAGGCTGGGGAGCATGAATTTTGGCTGAAATCAAGGCTGAGGAGCTGGAATTTGGGTGATATAGAGGTTGAGGAGTCTGAATTTGGGTGAAATCAAGGCTGAGGAGCCCGAATTTGGTGTTTCCTTGGTGCAGCCTCCCCTGCAAGGGATTTTCTCCCTGAAGCTCCCCTGAAGCAGCCCCAAACCTGCCCAGCCAGGACCAGCCTGGCTCCCTCCAAGCCAGGAGCAGCTCTGGTTTGTGCAGGAGCATTTCTGCTGCTGAAAAGGCTCTGCTGGCCTTTGTGCCACCAGGGTAACTTCACCTCTAGGAAAGGGGAAATTAGTCTGCAATTATGTCATTATCAGCCACCCTGAAGCTCAATTAATGCGTTCTGGAACTCTTCCGGAGCAGGGGGGAGGCTGCTGGGTGCCTGGTGTAAATATCAGCCAATATCATCTGATTTTGTAGCAAAACCTGATTTTGTATCACAAAAACTGATTTTGTATGATAAAATCTGATTTTATTTCGTCCAATCTCCTGAGCTGGAAGGGACCCACAAGGATGACTGGGTCCAACCCCTGGCCCTGCACAGAGCCCCCAACAACCCCACCTGAGAGCCTTGTCCAGGTGATCCTTGAACCCTGGCAACCAAATCTCACAGGTGAACCAAACCCTTTCTGGTTACCTGTGAAATGTGATGGAAGTTCCATCCACGTGTGCTCAGAACACGAGGTAAAAGGGTTTTATTTCGGGGTGTGAGGGGATATTTGTGCAAACTTCCATCATTTTTGGGGTCTACAATTACAGAGGCAGCTGATGGTCACGGGGAAAATGAATGAGGACTATTCAGAGCCCTCACTGCTCACATCCAGCAGCTTCTTGATACAAACTCCTCGGGTTCAGGTTTCCAGCTCCCACGATATTTGAGGTTTCATTTGGAGCTGGAGTTCCTAGAGAAACAAATGCTTGTAAGAGCAGCCTTTCTTCTGCAGCTCTCTAAAGTAATCTCAAAATACGGGATGACAAAGAGAAGCTGGAAAATGTGGGGTCTTGGTGAGGTTCATCCTGAGGTCACGAGCCCTCAGGAAGTAAACAGAACATTTTTAGTATATGGATATATTTCTAGTATATAGGTATTTCCAGTGTTTATATATAACCTCTACGTGTGTGTGTGTGTGTATATATATATTTATTTATATATATTAAAGTCTCAGATAACTTTAAGGCAATTTTGGAGCTTTTGGGGATAATTTAAGCTAATATCTGGCAGGGTGAGTGTGAAAAAAATCCCCACTGTGCTCTGTAGGGATTTTTTTTTCCTCCTAAAACTGTGAGCATAATGCTGTGTTTCTCTCTTACCTGGAACTTACTTATCTAAACTCAGCGAATATTCAGTTTTCCAGATACTGTCATCGACAGGTGAATAAAACAGGCAGGAAATCTGATTTCAGCCTGCTGGGAATCTGAGCTCCAGTCCAGTTCTGGCGTTGGGCTGATGAGCACAGCAGGGAGATGGATTGTGGAGCTACAACTTGGACAGGGTATCAAGAGCAAGGGAAGGAGATGCTGAGGGAGATGGATGGCAGGAAGTGAGGGAATGGTGAGCAGAGGGGACACGTTCTGATCGATGGGCTCCTGTGACAGATCCCTCAAGGTGCAAAGATGCCTCAGCAAATCTGAGCTCAGCTAAATGGCCAGATCCACTGTGGGCCTGCAGCCACCAAACAGATTTGCCAAATTGCCTTTGATTCATTATATTTATGAGTTTAAAAAGCATGTTAAATATTTTTTTCTATTCTTTTCTTCCCCCCACCCAGGAAAGAATGGACATAAATAATGCAGCAGAAGGCTGAGTGCAGCAGCTCAGTGGTGCCCACCTGAATCCTGATGAGTCTGGGATTAGGGCAGGTGGGATCAGGAGTCTGTGGTGTGGGTACAAACCAGCACCCAGGGAAGGAAACTTCTTGGAACCCTGGGCACTGAGGATTTCAGGGTTTCTGTGCTGCCAGGCACTGACCCCCAAGCAAACCCTGCATTCCACCTGAGGCCGTGGGACAGCTCCCAAAATTGAGTGACAGCACTGGGACTGTGGGTGTGTGGTTTGGATAGAAGTGTGTGACAGCACAGGGGGCAAAACTGAGAGTTTCAGGGTTTAGAATACAGTAATAGACATAAAGCTGGATGGGGGATTCAGGGCAGAGGCTGAGTCCTTCTTTGTCACCTTCTTCTCCATGGTCTCGTGGTGTTTTGCAATTGGGTAGAAAAATCCGTATTGCAGCCACAGGTGGTTGGGTATTGGGTTGAAAGCAAAAATAATTTAGGTGTCATTTCTTAATTAGACAGTTTATCCTTAAAAAGCCTTGTAGAGAAAAGAAATATGGCTCCATTTTTAGTTTGTTAGCCTAAAGTGCTGTAAAACTCATGGTTTGTAAGACTGTGATATAAATAAGAGTTAATAAACATTGGGATCCAAACAAGGAACACTGTCTCACACATTTAATCCCAACCCTAGCAAAAAAAAAGACAAAACACAACACAAACTTATCTGCTGCCCATTGCTGGGCTTTAGAGCTCATCCCCTCTATCTTTTAGAGGCAGAACCTCTCTGAGGGACATTTCACCTTTCCTGCTGGGTGTGAGCCCCAAAACTTGATTTTGGGACAACAGAAGTGAGCCTGTGGGACAGAAATAACTAAACCAGGAGGAGGGCAATGTGCCTGTCCCATCCAGTGAGGAGTTTTGATACTGGGCATCATTTGATGCTCGGGAAAGGTGGTGTCAAAGACCAGCAGGAAAATCAGCCACCACATGTGGTTGTGTTTGGAGCTGAAAATCAGAGTACAGCTCAGACTCTGCAGCCTGAGGTGAAAGGAGCCTTGCAGAGATGCCATTAGCAGCACCAGCTAAGCAAAGCTAGTGCTGTCACCCAGTGTGTGCATGAAGCTTCTAAAATCCTTGTCTGGGGGGCCATGAGTCCCACAGCCCAATAAATCACTTCCCTGAGAAAGCATTTCCTATGACGTTGCTGTCTGATGTAATAAAATACCTCCAGAATGTCACGTCCCCTTTTTATGTCTCTCTGCAAATTTTAAATGATTTTACTTCCTGCTGGAGCCGGGCTATTGTTTAATCTTACCAAGCCTCTTGCCTGGTTTTCAGGGGTGCTGAGCACCACAAACAGCTCTGTAAGAGCCCAGGATCTCTTTAAGGTCAAGGCGGGTGTTGATGCTCAGGCAGCTTCAATGCTGCCATTGATTGGAGCCCAGTGGATGGAACAGATTTCCCAGTCAGCTGGCAGAGGAGGATCACAGCTCAGGAATACACCTTGTGCAGGGATGTACTGCCTGCTCTAAAGACACATTGAAAGAATTCAATCCAAGCCTGGCTCCAAATCCCAGCTGCTCTTCTCCAGCTGACATCTCACCTTTGCATCTCCGAGTGCTGTTTCATCTCCTGACTATTACAGCAAAGCCAGCACAGCACTGGCCACGTCTTCCAGCTCCTGGCTCTTGCTGTGGTGATGTGGGTGGGCTGGAGGCTGAATTCTTTAAATAAAAGATGCACAGGGGGAGTGTTGAACCAGCCCGTGGCGCTGAGGCTGTTCTGGATCTGAGCTTGCCCCATGCGAGTAAAATATTTTGCTTATAAAGAATTTTCATAAACATGTCTTGGGATGTGTATGAGAGGTGGGTCCTAGGATGTGCATTAGGAGTAAGCTAAACAAGCTGGTATAAACACAGGCCTGGCTCTGGAGGAGGAGGATAAATGGCCTGGCTCTGCAGGATCAACCCCAACCATCTGTGAGAGACACCCCAAAACAGGAGATCCTGGCTCAGTCCAAGCCCTGTCTGAAATGTCTTTTAATTCCAACCACATCCAAATCATCGTCAGCTAAAATACAAAAGGGCAGCTCTGCTTTAAAGGGTGTCTTGGTGCTGAAAAGATCTGAAATTTCTCAGGCATGGAAAGGACAAATCACAGAGAATGAGGAGATTCTCTTGTTGGGTTTGCTGGTAAACACTTCCTCAAAGTGTCCTGCCAGGTTTTGAAAGGGATTTAGGCACTGAAGGGCACAGTGAGGCATGGAAAGGGGCTTTGCAAAGAGGCTGAGCACTCCAGGTGCCCAGTTCCCACTGGAATTCAGACACACCTCAGAACCAGAGTCCCTTTACTTTTGTCCTGCAGCCTCGATTCCCATCAGAGCCCAGCTTAGGCAAACCTCAGCTGGAAAAATCAGATGCTCAGCATTTAAACTCTGCTAGCTGCCTAAATATAGATGCAAGTGCCTAATTTGAGACTTCCACTAAACCTGTGTTTAAAACTACCACCACATCTAACCTAGACAAAGGCACAAATCCACCCTGAATAATCAAACCAGTAATTGGACTCGAATGCTTTCATGCAGATAAAGGGCAGCGATTGAATTAAAATCTGCAAGGATTTTTGGAGCCAGGGTGGACAGTGTAAGTTATAATCTAGTTTATGGTAAAAAGTACTAATTATATGTCCATGGTATTCATCAGGCTAAAATGCTTCCTGTGTGAGGTTAAAAAAAAAATAGTATGGTAAAGATTAATTTAATTATATGTTTTATAGATGAAACTATGTTTCTAATATTTTGTAACTAACAATAACTTTAAAGGGCAGCTGTAAATATATAGTATTTTGGGACCTTAAAAGATTAAAATAAATAACATATGGAGCAAAATAACGTGTGAGGCCCGGGTTGCAGTTTTGCTAACATCACTTTTAGAAGCACAATACCTTCCTGACAAGTGTGGGCCAGCACAACACCCAGCTCAATATAAACTCTGAAATATTGCCCAGAAAAGGACTTTTTACTGGGGGAAGTTGGAAGGCATTTAAGCTAAATTGACAAAAAGTCAGGCTGGGGAGGTTGAGCAGGGCTGAGCAGCTCAGAGCCTGGCTGTGCTGCATTAGCAGACCTGCCAGGATATCTGCATTTCCCAGCTGTCAGCACTATCCACTGAGAGGCCACAAAACAAATCACAATTCCCACCTCATTTATCTCGTTTTCTTGCTCCTGCTTGCACCTCTGTGCTGACATTTTGGAGCAAGGTGGGTCTCTGTGCCCGGGCAGGGTGTGGGTGCTGGAGCATCCTCTCTGCACCTCTGGAGCTGCTCAGGAAGGAGAACTTCAGAGAAGCCATGGCTCAGATAAATATCCTTCTGCTCCTCCTCATCCTCGGCTGAGAATCAATGTCCCTTCCCTCTGCTCCTCCTCATCCTCAGCTGGGAATCAATGTCCCTTCCCTCTGTTCCTCCTCATCCTCAGCTGGGAATTAATGTCCCTTCCCTCTGCTCCTCCTCATCCTCAGCTGGGAATTAATGTCCCTTCCCTCTGCTCCTCCTCATCCTCAGCTGAGAATCAATGTCCCTTCCCTCTGCTCCCCCTCATCCTCAGCTGGGAATAAGTCCCTTCCCTCTGCTCCTCCTCATCCTCAGCTGGGAATCAATGTCCCTTCCCTCTGCTGCTCTTCATCCTCAGCTGGGAATAAGTCCCTTCCCTCTGCTCCTCCTCATCCTCAGCTGGGGATCAATGTCCCTTCCCTCTCCTCCTCATCCTCAGCTGGGGATCAATGTCCCTTCCCTCTGCTCCTCCTCATCCTCAGCTGGGGATCAATGTTCCTTCCCTCTGCTGCTCCTCATCCTCAGAAGCTGAGCTGGTTCTGGAGGGGCAGAGTGGGCAAATAAGCTTCACCACCCCCAGCTCAGTTCCTGAGACTCTGGGTCAATGTCCTTCAAATTAATAAAGGGAATCAATGTCCCTTCCCTCTGCTCCTCCTCATCCTCAGCTGGGAATGAACATCCTTGCCCCATCACAGGCAGCTCCATGTGCCACATGACAAACCCATTAGGGACAGGCCCTGCTAACCAAACACCCAGAAGTTTGCTTTCTCCACGCAGTAATCAATTGTGCTGATTTTTTTTTTGAAAGGGAGGCTCTGCTCTGTGCTCTGCCCGGGGATGGGTGTTAAATTATTCCTGTGAGAAAGGAGGCTGGGGGCAGCAGCAGCAGCTGTGGAAACCATTGCTGCTCCAAAAAAGCCCCACCACGGAATGAGCAGAGGCAATTTCCCTGGGACAGCAAACAAAGAATATCTGTGTGAAGATGTCTAAGGAGTGTGGTCACTCTGTCCAAAGCCCTTTCTTCCCTTTCTTTTTCCCCCTGTTTATTTTGTGGCCTCTGTCTGATGAAGGCCCCTTCTTGTGTCCCGCTCGGCCTCGCAGGCCGCATCAGTAACAACTCGGTGCTATTTAGTTTTATTTGCTCTTAAAATGAACAAGGGCATTCTCAGGATGTGTTACGTGATACTCCTGTTTTGTTACTTCCCCTGGATAATAAACAGTCTGGAAATTAATGATTTATAGAGGGTTAGTGTTTGGGTGACAGAAACTAGGACAAGTGGCTGCGCTCGGATCCCCTTTGCCTGTAACTCCAAATGGCTCAGATGATTCTGAACAAATTTGCATTTATTCAGGCTGCTGCCTGGTGCACCCCTGTTAACACACAGGAGTCAGATGAGCATTCAGCACTGCTGGCCTCTGATGAGGGAACCTGGTGCCAGCCGTGCCTCTATTTTCTTTGCAATGAAATACACACACAGCTGAGTTATATTAGGGGGACAATCCTGCCTGCCAGACTCCAACTGGGCCTTGTTTGATCTACAAATAAGCTTCAGCCCTCCAGGAATTCGGAGGAGAGAGAATCAGCCCCGTGCACAGCCCTGCTGGGGAGGGATTCTCCCATGGGAACAGGCATCAGCTGCATTTGGGGCCGTCACCAACCTTGGCTGCAGATTCCTGCTTCCGTGGGGTTGGACACAGTTGAGGTTTCCAGAAACCCAGGATTCCCTCCAGGTTGCCTCTTCCATGCACCAAAATCCTTCCTGTGCTGGCCCACCTTGTTCTGAAACCTGTCACCCAGTCCAGGGAGCTGATCCAGCTCAGAAACACACCCCAAAACCCAGGGATGGAGACTGGGAAAGGTGTGATGGGGCAAGGATGCACTGAGCCCCTGCTGCTGTGAGACCACAGCCACAATCCAGAGGTCTGGGGCCTCTTGAGGAGTTATCAGGATGAGGATTATGCTGCCTGGCACATAATGGCTTGATTCTGCAATTAAACATAATTGTTTGTTAACTAAGACAGCATTTGCACTAAAATGAACTCATGAATAGCTGCACACATCCTCAGCTGCCTTGGGCTGGACTGCACAAACTACCCCCAGCTAGAAAACATATTTAAAAGAAAGCTACTCAAACACATCATTATTACATTAAGCTGAGCAATCCTCAGTGGTGCAAGACAAAATTTGGAGACCACAGTCAAAAATCAAATTTCAGATTGCTGTGAATGGCTCTTGCTCCAGCTGAAATTCGGACCAGCTCTGTAGATTGAGAAAAAAAAACCCAAACCTTTTTAAAGCTGTGCACCTGCACAAATGCCATTAAAAACCCAAAGAGAAACAGCAGCGGAGAGCTCTCCTGTGAACTCACTGCACTTTGATGCTCCAAGTGCAGGTCCCGGGCAGAGCAGGGGGGATGTGACACCCTCAGACAATGGGCTTTTGTTCGGCAGCTCAGGAGAGGCTCCGGCATCGTTTACCATACAATGGGGCAGTGTCAGGGATGTGCAAATCCGCAAACACCCGCGCTGGGCTGAGCGTTTGGAACAGCGCAGGGAGCTCACAGGAGCTGAGCTGCAGTCGGAGGGGCAGGGTGGGCATCATCACCATCATCATCATCCCCAGCTCGGTTCAGGGGCAGGGTGGGCATCATCACCACCCCCTAGGTCAGTTCAGGGGCAGGGTGGGCATCATCATCATCACCTCCAGCTCAGTTCAGGGGCAGGGTGGGCATCATCACCACCACCATCCCCAGCTCGGTTCCTGAGGCTCTGGGTCAATGTCCTCCAAATCCTCCCAGCCGTGGGTCGGGGGCTGTGGGGGCAGAGGGGGTGACAGGGCTTGGCATCCTTCAGGGGGGTGTGAGAGCTGCAGATGGACAGGAGCCCTGGGGCTCAGGGCTGCTTCCTGCAGAGCAGCTGCCTCAGGAAGGGACATCTCCCCTTGTGGGGTGACAGCTCAGCCCCCAAACCCCCCAAACCTTGGGGCTCTTGGTAGCCAAGTGCATCAGCAGCTGCTGAGTGAGAGACTGAGAGCTGCTGTGGACACTGGGAATTGTTGCTGTGTTTTTCTAAGAGATCCGTGCCAGCTTTTCAAGATAAGGGCCTGTCTGCAGGCTGCTAATTTATTACCAGTCAGGCTTGGTTTAATAAACTTGTGGGAAATATTTTCTGCTTTTAAGACCCTCTCAGGCTTCAAAGGCCCCCGTTTGCTTTGGGGTCCCTGGGGATGCTGGTGCCAATGAGACATGTTTCATTAATTATGTTGCACAAATAAGCCAAATATTGCACAACTGTGTGGAGCGACGTGGTGAGGAATGCACACCCAGCTGGGTGCCTGGAGCACACGCCTGGGACCTGCCCACACCCCAAAATGTCAGTGTTCCTGTTTAGGGCATCACGGAATTGCCAATAATTTCTCCCCTGGAATTCACAAACCCCAGACTGTCTGCCCCAGTTAGAACTGGGGTGGAAGGGCAGAAGCAAGCTGCAGAGATAGCCCCATCTGCTCAGGCTGGGAATTATGCAAACACCACGGGATAGCAGAGGATAAGGAAGCCTCAGGTGCTGTTCCCAGAGCTCTCCTTTGCCTGGCCCAGGTTCAGAGTGGGGCAGGGTGCTGAGAGCAGCCTGGGCTGGGATGTTCATGGCTCAGGTTCAGAGCCAGGCTCCTTTGGAGCTGGAAAATGAAACCAGCAGTGCTGTGGGCAGGTGCAGTGCAGTAACCCCAAAACACAGGGAAAGGGAATAACCAGGGGTGTTCCACGGCCACTGGGAGAAGCCACACCTTCCTGGAGGACTGCTGGAAGAGCTGCAGGCAAAGATGATCCTCCCACGGTGGCACAGAGGGATAAAAATCCTCGCTTTGATTCTCACCTCACCTTTCTGCTCCTAAGCCACAGCCAGAGCAGCAAAAAGCTGCCTCTTGTCAGGGCAGGTGAAAGCCCTGCTCAACAGGGAGTGCAGAAACTGAAAGGCTGCAGATAAACTCTTGACCAGGCACTCTCTGAACCTACCACTCTCACAATCTGTGCTTTCCTGGGAGCTGGGGAGGAAAAGCAGCAAAAGCTGGGCCATAACTGGGAAAATGTGGAGATGCTGTTTGAGTGGCTGGACAGGGGAGCAGGCAGAGAGAGCCCTGCAGGGCTCAGGGAGCTCAGAGCACACCCTGACAGCCAGTGCCACACGCCAGGGCACGTGCTGCTGCTTTATACTGCCCTGGCAGGGAGCTGTGCCTGCCCCTGCGCGCCGATTTTAAATGAATTGTTAACACGTTTTATGAATCTGGTAAAGGGGTGCTGATGTGGGGCAGAGCACACGTCTGTTCTGCGAGACGGAGTAAATAAATCGTGGCTTCCACGAGATAAAACTTTATTGAGCAGCAATAAACGACAGAAACGCTTCTCAGCCCGTTCAAAGCCAGAGGAAAGCACCGAGGGCTGATTGCCCCCAGCCCCCGGGCCTGGAGCAGCTGCTGCTGGGGAGAGGGTGCCCTGCCAGGGGGGCAGGGGCTGTCACCCCCTGGCTGTCACCCCTGGGGCTGCCTGGGACCCTCCCAGCACCTGCATGTGCTGCTCACCAACCTGCTGGTGCCTTTTCCCAGACACAATCCTTCCCTCACTCCCTTTCCCCACCAGAAGTTCCTCTGCTGTGTCGTCCCCAGGACAGCTTTGGAGCAGAGGACACATTGGCTGTGCCACCCTTCCTGCCTGGCTTCACACTCTGAAGTTATGCTCTGGAATAGAAATAGTAATAATAGTAATAATAATAGTAATAATAATAGTAATAATAATAGTAATAATAATAGTAATAGTAATAGTAATAGTATTAATAGTATTAATAGTATTAATAGTATTAATAGTAATAATAGTAATAATAGTAATAATAGTAATAATAATAGTAATAGTAATAGTAATAATAATAGTAATAATGGTGATAATAGTAATAATAACAACAACAATAATAGTAGTAGTAACAGTAATAGTAACAGTAATAGTAACAGTAATAGTAACAGTAATAGGAACAATAATAGTAACAATAATAGTAATAGTAATAGTAATAGTAATAATAGTAATAATAGTAATAATAGTAATAGTAATAGTAATAGTAATAGTAATAGTAATAATAATAATAATAATAATAATAATAATAATAATAATATTGTTATCCTCTTCATCATCCAGGGAAGTCAGGGGCTGCATTTCCACTCCGTGGAGGGAGAATTGGCAGCCCAGCATTTTTGGGGAATGGGGATTCTCCAGCTTTTAGGTCTCTGGTTTGACTTTGCTCCAGAACTACAATCTCATCTGTTGTTCCTTTGGGCTTCAGGGACATTGGGATGGTTGTAATTTGTCAAAAGTAGGAAGTGAAAATAACCCAAGGATGTCTTACCCAAAACACAGGCAACATCATCTGATGCTCCCAGGGAAAGCTGGCACTCTCCACAGACTCAGGTTCGTGCAATTGTTCTTTTAGCCCAGCTCAGTCTTTAATAAAGAGAGGAATTTCCATCATCCCCAAAGCTTCTTGGTTTCCAAAAAAAGCTCCCTTTCAGCCCCAGGGATGCCCACAGAAGCAGACAGATAAATCCTCCCTCTTAGTAAAGTTTTGTAGAGCAATAAAGTTAAAAAAAAAAAAAAACAGGGAAAAGCCACTTGCCTGATTGATGCCTTTTGGCTGAAGGTGGGGTGGGATGAAACCCCCTGCCATGGGCCAGCCTGGCTGTCCCTGCAGAGCCCTCACCAGGGCTGCAGCCCCATAAATCTGCTCCTCAGGGCATCCCCAGTCCCACAGCTGAGCCGGGGAGTGCTGGGGGAGCAGGGGATGCTCTGGTGGTACAGCAGGGAGCCCGCAGGAGTCACTGCACAGACACATGGCACCAATCCCCTCTCCACACGGGCGTTTGGAGAGCATCTCCACACAGAATTCAGCCAGGGAGATGTGAAACGAGGTGAAATTATTCAGGATGTACAATGGAGGGATTTTATTACCGAGCTGACTGCATTATAAATCAAGTGCTCTGTAAATGCAATAAAACAATTGTTTAGTCTGCATGATTCATACCACAAACCTCAGTATTCTGTGTTTTGATCTTATTGCAGCAATAAACTGTCTAGACAGCAATTAACAAACTGTTTTTTCTTCAGATGTTTGGAGTGCCTTTGCTGCCTGATCAGCACTCAGAAGTACAGGGCTTTTTTTCTCTATTCCTATTAATTATCAGGTTGATCAAGAGGCGAGGTCAGCTGCAATTGTACAGCATTTCTCTTTCCATGAATTGCTACAGGAAAGGCCCCAATAATAGTGGGTTTTGTTAGTACTAGGAGAAGGATTTGTTTTGCCAGAAATAGTTTTTGTTTACAATTATAAATTTTGTTTATAATTATATTATAATTATTTATTATTATTAATTACTATGATTATTAAATTAAGTACTAAATTAAGTCTTATAATAATTATAATCAATTAATTATTTTTTATTAGCACTTAGTTCAGGATTTATTCTACTACGATGCTCCAAAATGAGCTTTAAAGTGTAATTTATACGAGCAGAAGGTGCCATTTCAGGTCCTGATTCAACAGACTGCTTCTGCTTGTGCCCAGCTTTAAACATTTCAGCAATCCCAGGAGAACGTGTGCATTGAAATTGTTTGAATTTTGGTGTGTGGGTTCATCCTCTGCCGAGTTACAGCTGAAAATGGGTCTCTCATATCCCTTTCCACACAGTGAGGGGAGCAGACCTGCTGTGGTTTGCTCTCCAGTTTAATGCTCAGCCTGGGACCTGGGGTGGAAGGGGCCTGGAACCTGGGCCAGCTTCTGGGGGAAGGGGAGGCTTGGAAATGCCTGGAGTGCTTGGAGAGGCTTCCTCAGGTGCCCATTGCACCAGGTGAGATTACACAGACTGACAGCAGGGCAGGCAGGGCTGGGGCTGGGCAGGTGACCCTGCCCTCAGGTGGGACAGAGCCCAGTGCAGGTGACCCTTCCCTCTCAGGGTGATTTTTGGTGTGACAGAGCCCTGTACAGGTGACCCTTCCCTCTCAGGTGTGACTCTGGGTGTGACAGAGCCCCCCTCTGCAGGTGACCCTTCTCTCTCAGGTGTGACTCTGGGTGTGACAGAGTCCCCCAGGGGCTGCAGGGACCAGAGCTGTGGCCCTGGGTGGGTTTGTGCTCCTCAGGGATGAGTCTCATCCCTCCCTTCCCTGCAGCAGCTGCTGTGGCTCTGCACAATTCCCAGAGGATGAAAAGGCCCAGTCCCCCCCCTGATTTTCCTTGGATTTTCCCAAGTGCAGAGCAGCCAGGCAGGGTCTGGAGGCTTCCAGAGCATCCCTGGGTGTGCTGCTGCTGCTGCTGCTGCTGCTGCTGCTGCTGCTGCTGGTGCAGCCCTTGCTGGACAGCTCCCGCCGGAGCTGCAGCTCACCTGAGCGCTCTGCGGGGACAAAGGGGTGATGGAACCCGCTGGAGCCGGCTCACACCCCGCAGCTCCCCGGGAAAATCCACCAGGAGCTGGAAGGAGCACAGAAAACCCAGCCCGGGTGCTCCATGCTCTGTTTTGCGGGGATAATTCCACGGGGTTTGACTGTGAGTAAGAAATGTGTGATGCCTTCAGAGCCAAAGGAGGGAAATCACTTTGAGGCTGCTATTCAGAAGTTATTTGAATAATAAAAAGCGTCCCCCAAGCCGCTGACAAATACTTTCTGTGGTGGTTTGGTTCTTAGTTTCAGTTGTGCTCACCACTTCCAGAACCCCCCTCCTCCTCCTCCTCAAACACCTTCTTTTTCTTTTTAAACTACACTCATCCCTCTGGGAACCTTACAAAGGAAGTTGTTGTTCATTCAAAAATGTTTTTTCCTCTAGTCGGTACAAACGCTGGGTGGATTTTGCATGAAGTCAGACCTGCAGCTTTGATAAACTTCCCTGAAGGAATATTTTTTTTTTTTTTAATTCTCCCTCAAGATAAAAAAGATGTGCAGCTATGCCGACTTTCCAAGCAGTGATTAGGGAACACGCACAGCCAGTCAAATCAAATTCGGAGCTCGCTAACCTTGGCAGTGCCCCTTTAAATCAACTTTGCAGCCTGAAGATGCACAAACAAAAGGCTTTAAAGACTTCCTCTGAATGGGCAGTTAGAGGAGGGGAAAAAAAAAAATCCCGTCCTGAATTTTTCCTGATTTGTTAATTTTAATCTCGGGCATGAAAACTCATTGTCGCTGTTCACTTGGAGATTTTTTTTTTCTTTGGCTTAAAAACAATGCAGAGGCTCGGGGCTGTGCTGCTGAGCCTTGGGAAGGTGGGTGGAAGGGGGGAAAGAAATCCAAAGTGTCTCTTTTGTGCTGCTGCACCAAATCTGCTGCATGCAGCACTCCAGCCAAACAGCAAAACAGCTGCATTGTTAAGCTAAATGGCCGAATTTAATGAGTTTCTTTATTTATTCCTTTCTTTTACACAGAGGTAAACCCCGCGGGTTTTTTTCCAGAAGATGGAAAAGGAGGCTCCTTTAATTATTTTGGAATTTTTTTTTTTTTTGTAACAGAACAAACCAGTTGCTGCAAGGGCGAGATGCTGCTGTAACTCTCTGCTAAACTAAATTCAGCAGTTATAAGATTTTTTTTTCTTTCACATTGTATTTTATTAATTTATGCTGCATCCTTCAAATAACAAAAANTTTTTATATTTTATTGATACTCCTTAAAAAAAAAAAAAAAAAAAAAAAAAAAAAAAAAAAAAAAAAAAAATTCCTGGTACTCATCTTGCAATCCACAAACTCTTTAGGAAAAAAAAATTTTAAAAAAAAGGAAACTATTAGGAGCAGGGAATTGTTTAAAACAGAAATGCACTATCCCCTAAGGCTCACCTGCTTTATAGTTTTATTCCAAACTCTACTTCTGTCATTTTCCAATTCACAGGATTTACTGAAAAAAACCCCAGAAGTTTTATGGCAGCAGAGTCTCCTCTGGCTCAGAGCTTTACACCCAAACAAAGGAAGAAGTTTCCTTTATTTGGATGCAAACCACAACCTGGCTGCCCCTCCAAAGTCAGGTGAGGTTCATCTGTCTCAAAGAACTTCAACTTTCAGAGCGGGCTCTCCTTTCCGCTCGGCGCATCTCCGGGGTTAAAGCCCCGCGTCCGCCAGCAGCCGGCAGAAATTTCCTAACAGCACCAATTCTCGGAGTTTTCCACCCTGCAAGCCGGAGCTGGCTGGAATTTTCAATATTCCGAGCGCATTTTGGGCGCGGGGAGCCGGGCACGGGAGGGGCTCGGCGGGTGGAAGCGCCCCGAGTAATCTCGTTACCTTGGGACAAGAGGTTAAATAGCACTTCCTGCCACGGAGGAGCTGTTAAGTGCAGTATTGATGGAAAATATGCTAATAACGCCCGCTGAAAAGAAAGGCTCGGTTCTTGTTAGCTAATCTCCGCGGGCCGGGCTAAGCGGCTTTTGTGCTCCGGGTTATCACATGCGCGTCAAGAGCGCGCTCCGGGTGCCTCTCTCAGCCCGCTTCAAACCCGGGGGCTGGTTGGGGTTGGTCCTTGGTGGGGAGTTTATATATCTGTGCAAAGAAATAAATATAAATATAAATA
>VWYO01012005.1:2793-33231 GCA_013400275.1 Rhadina sibilatrix | reverse complement strand
AGTAAAGAACTGTTATTGCTATTCCCAAATCTTTTCCTGAAAGCCCTTGATTGCAAAATTATAATTTGGCAGGGGGTGAGAGGTTTACATTCCCCGTTCTAAGGGAAACTCCAGCTTTCCCTGGTTGATACCTGTCTGTCCAAACCAAGACACAAGGGAAAGGGAAAGGCCCCCTGAGTGGCACTGGGCTGATGGAGGTTCCCTGGGGGCAGGTGAGGTGGCACAGCCCTTGTCCAGGGCTGTGTGGGAGCAATACCAGCCCACATTGCTCTGCATCAATGTCTCCCCAGCCAACCTGAATATTCCTTGTGCCACAAAATCGTTTCGCCCTTGACCGAGGGCAACTTCAAAACAAAGTCTGATTTTTTTTTTTAAAAGTTGGGGGCCCTGTGGGGAAGACAGTCTGACATTTAGTTATGTTGAAAAAGAGAGGAAAGGAATCCGGCGTTGCTAACAAGGTGTGAGGCACAAAGAAACAATGAGCAATTAAAAACCCCCGCAGTAACTTTTGCTTGGATTTTTTTTTTCCTCAAAATTCTGAGTAATTTGTCACATCTTTTAAACAGCCATGTGCATTAGCATACTGAAAAGAGTGTTACCCCATGTTCCTCTTGATGCCTCTTGGAGTAAACTGCAATGTACTGTGTTTAGGGACTTTAGACTGGATGACTTTGGTTCATTCAGAGGTATTAATTTAAAAGTAATCAGGTCTTTGGCATGGCCTTTGCCGTGATTTTTGGTGTACTGTACTTCTGTACCAGCACCCAGAAAAATGTATGCTTTATAAGGGAAATAGCTGTGTTATAAGCTGACATTGGCTAAAAAGTAAAATTAAGAGAGTTTGACTGAGAGAGGAGAGTAAAAAGATATATTTTTGCTCATGGGGGAATGTGTAGTTATGGGACAAAGGAGGGCACATTTGGGATTCAATTCAGGCTCAGGGTTACAAACGCTCCTTTCTAATCAGAAGCACACAGGTGAGAGACATGCTTTGTGTCTTTTGTGCCTCCCATCAGAACAGATTCAGGTGCATGCATAATGCATGAGGCAAGTACCAGCACTGATGCAGAATAATCCATAAAATATGAAGCTGATGTTATGAATAATTAAAGCACAAACACACTCAGAAACACCTGCATGCAGCTAATAGGATGGGTTGGACTTGGCCTGTAGGAAATGTAGAATTGAAGCTGTCCCTCCTCCCCCCTGGTGTCCCTTGGGCTCTGTGAGGAGCCTGCCACAGGGCACAGCTGGGGCTCCAGCCCCTTCTTTGGGAAGGCACTGAACACTCTGACTTTGCTTGGCTGCAGCTGCAGAAAGGCCTGGTACCTGCTTGCTTTGGAGAGGAATTGCCAAAGTGTTTCCTTGTTATAATATTGAAAAGGCTGAACTTTCAGCCTCCTGGTAAGTAAATGCCAGTTTTGTTTAGGGACGGCGCAGAAAGATGAAATATTTAGCTTTTATCAATAATGTACCCTGTAAGTAACAGTGCCTACATCGACACATAATCTGTGACAAACTTTCACAGATCCCCTGATGCATTTGAGGCAAGCTCAAGGGTTGTTGTTTTGGTTTTTTTTAAACTTGTAGGAGATGAATAACTTCTGATGTTCTCTGCAGAGACTGGAAAGAGCAGGGCAAGAACTGAGCTAAGAGGATCAGCAGCAGAGAAAGTCATATCAATTATTACTGCTTGTATGGCTTGCACAGGTACCCACTCAGGTGGGGTTGGTGCTCCTGCGTCAGACTTTTATGATCTCAGTGGAGATCCTGGGTCTGTTAGAGAAGACATTGAGCACAGAGCAGAGCAAAACATCCAGGTCCTAAAGCATTTGTTTGAAATAGAGGCAAAAAAACTGTGAGATCTTCTCTGAAGTTAAATGGCCATCTTCTTTTGAATGAGTAAAGCTGGGGAATATATAAAGGTACCTAGCAGAGATTGATCACACTTTTAACTGAAACAGGAGAAAAAGCTTCTCTCATCTTAGGCAGCTTCCAAAATATGGTTTAATTTATATCTCTGTAAGAGTGATTTGAATGTAATGGAAAATAATGTGTGGATTGTGGCTTACATTTTATGACTGTGCACAACTCATACTACAGCATATTTTGGTTTTTGTATTTATATCTCTAGGCTTTATACTGCTGCTCTGATCAGAGAGCTCTATCTGTGTGCACAGCAATCTTACATCGTTATTTAAAGTGTCTTCTTGGGTCTGATGTGTTGGATCTAAGGGAAGTCCTTCTGTACTTTTCTTTCTGAAGAGAGACTGTGTATTACTGAAAACACAGAGCTTTCCAAGTAACAGAATCACAGTGCTCTGGCTGGGTCACACAGAGTGTGGGCTGAAGGGATGCAGTGCTCAAGGGATAGAGTGGAGAGAGGATAGATGAAACCAGAGAAGCTGGACCCATGGGTCTCTGAATCTGAATCAGCTGAAGAGACAAAGCTCCAAGAGTCCCACAAACCCAGTCCTTACAGGGGTGTGGGGAGACCAAAGGAGATGCTGCTGAGGGCAGTCTCCCCTCTGATATCTCACACCTGTGTTAATTATCCCAGAGTAGAAACAGCCTTGCCCTCCCAGCCATGGGTGTGATAAAGAGTGAGTGAGCTGGGCAGGGTCAGTTGGAGCCTGCTGGCCGTGCTGTGCAGCCCCAGGGACAGGAGGTGCTGCAAGGGCCAGTAAAGGGGAGCTGCTGTACCTGGGACAGACAGGGTTGGGTGGCCGTGCCAGGGACAGCAAGGAGAGAGCCAGAGCTGTGTGGAGCTGCTCTTGGGAGACACAGAGAAAAGGTAAGGGAGGCTTTTTGAATAACAAGCTGCTGATACTTGAAGCCTTCTGGTGATTCTAAGGAAGCACCTTGAGTGCAGTGTCCGTGTCAACTGCATATTGACTGTGAGAGAGGGGCAGTTTGCAGTGTGTTTCTGCCAACTGCTCCTCGTCCAAACAAGAGGAACAGTTTTCCTCAGGTTTCAAAATGATGAATGGATTTCTAGTTTTGCCATAACGCTCCCTGTCCAATGCTGTTGCATGTTTTGCACTCCCTGTTCTCAACTGATAGACCTGGAGCGTGTTCCTATTTAAATTAGGCTGTAGGCATTTAGACAAAAATAAGTCATTTTTCAGTTAATTCTAGAACTAGGACAACAGCCCCTTTGGAAAATGCTTCCTTTATGAAAATAGTACTCAAATGAGCCTGACAAAGCACAAAATGATTATGTGTGATTCTCTAGATTGTTTTACCAGCTTAGTTTGCAGAAGCAAAAGTTCTGAAATACTTTGTGGCTGGTGTCTTGCGTAAAACATCGAGAAACCACCATTTGTGTTTATCTCTTGAGGATAGGCTGTGCTGGAATATTTTAGCATGATTTGCTGCCAGTTTATATCCAATGACTCTTCCCTTGCATCTAGAAGCCATTAGATCCTGGGATGCCTTGGGTTCTCCACCAGCCTCAGATTTAATAAGGCAGAACTGCAAAAAACCTTCAGATACCATCAGCTCTTTGCTTTTTAAGGGAAAAACAAAACCCACCAAGCACCCTCAACCCAAACAACCCTGTATATTACTAAGGAGGAAGATGAACTATTTCTCTGTTCCTCCCCTGACTTTTCAGTTCAGTGCCATTTTCACTGTGGTAACTAAATGTTCAGATCCATGGCACTCCTCCTTTCCTGCTCCAGAACTGGAGGAGTTGCCAGTGGTACTGGGACGTGGACAACACTAATTATGCATCCAGGATCTTTCCCACTGGCAGATTGAGGCTTTTCATGCCCTTCATTGATTTTTAAATTATTTTTTTAGGCAGAGAATTTTCTGTTAATTCTGTCCTCCTTACAGGGAGGAACAAATTTTAAAGTGTAGGTTCATAGCATAGAGAATATCTTTCAACTTTGGGCTTTTAGGAAAGTGTTCCTTTGCCACAAACCAGCTTAGAGCTTCACAGGCTTCCTGTGAGCTGAGCTGACAGGTAGGATGCTCTTCACATAAAGCCTATATTTTCCTCAATAATTACTGAGTACTTAGGAAATAAATGACTATAAACAAAATGTATTTACTGTCACCCAGTCACAGCAAATGACTTTATGCAAGTACACATCCCAGAAAGGATAAGGGCTTTTCCTAAAACTAATTCAGCCTTTTATTTTGTTTTTAATTATGCCTTTACATCAAATTCAAGAACTTTTTATGCTTCAAAAGCTTTATAAAAAGACCAAAGTGGGGCTGCTGAATTCTGCCATGAGCACTTTGCTACTGAAAAGCCACGCTGTGTGTGTACAGCAGCTGCTGGAGGTGCAGGTAAAATAGGGATGCTTGTGAGTTATTTTTTTTCCTGTTTAGTAAGGAATTGGAAAATGGCATGTTTCAGTCCTGTGACCTCTGAGAAAGTATCTGCAAGTGAAGTTGTGCACATTTTAACCTTCACAGCCACACTTCTTGCAAGGTCCACGCCGTCAGTTGATGGATGCTCCAATGATCTTAGTCACACTATGCCAATTTTATGGAGTGGCCTCAAAGCCACTGATGAAACCTACAATTAACACTTGAGATGTAATAGATGGGTCTCTTGGTGAGTCATTTGGTTTGAAGGACTCACAAACCTGCTGTAGTAGGAATCTTGTACAATGTATGCAGGCTGTTCTGCTGCTGATGCTGTCCACATGGTTCCAAAATAGACCTTGCCAAATCATTAAATGGATCTTGCAGAGCACTGAATTTTAATTGCTCTGGGGATACTGAGAGAGAACAGTATTGATTGACTAACTTTATGTAAGTTTATTAAGGGTTGTTAATCTAATATCTAATTAAGGGATTTTGTTTTACATTTTTTTGCACGACATCTCTGTGATTTTATTAATGATATTTTAAATGTCCCTTCTCTAATAATTTACATGCACCGAAAGGGAATTAAAAGAATTACCCTGAACTGAAATATTTTCCCTCTAGGGCCAGCTTTTCAAGCATGGCAGTTTCAGATAGCTAAATTCAGAGTTAGCCACAGAGAAGTGGTGAGGTGCAGAAGATCTGAAAGGTCAGGGAGGCTGACCATGTCAAAATTTACACTGTGAGAGGAGGCAGTTTGAGGTGGCATTGGGCAGGATGGGGTTTTTTTGTCTGTTGTAAGCTTTTCCCCATAAAATCCCCTTGCAAATGAAGGTAACCTAATGAAGTGACAAAAAAGCTCCAGCTGAGATGGTGGGATGCTCTGCTGAGAGTGGTTTGGGAGAGAGAAAGATGCGAGAAGCACTTTGAGAAGAGCAACTGTGTCCTGCCAGAATGACTTTCTGTCCTGCAGAACCTCCATGTTACAGATTGTGATCCTGTGGAAAAGTGAATTTTAACATTAGTGTCAGTGGATCAGAATTGGTCATCTCCCCGTGTGTGGATCCCTGTGGCTCCTGGTGGAGACAGAGCAGACAAGAGAAAATGGTTTCTACATTTTGTTGTTTGTTTTATTTTTTTGTGTGTGCCTCAAAACAGGACAGGATTGGTTAGTTTTGAATTTAATTTGCAAGGAGGCTGTGCAGACTAAGGGAATTTGTCTAGGAAAAGAAAGAGCTGCTCAGGTAGTTTAACAGAGTATGTCCTCTAGCCCTGGAATCTTTCTGCTGAAAAATGTGTCATTACTGGATGTTCTTGGAATACAAATTACTACTGTGATGCACATGTCATGGGTGGGCACCATGTTACACCATCTCCCAGAAGTTTTTAATGAAAAGGTATAAAATAAAAATAAATTTCAGATCATGTTCCAGGGAGAATATTTCCTCTGTGAAAACTGTAGTAAATGGCATGGAAATGTCAGGGAGAGTGAATTTAAAGAAGGGGTGCAAAGCTACAGAACCACTTCTGGCTTACATTACTGGCAAAGGACACATTTTGCATAGCCTGTGGCACAAATAAAGTCTGAGGCTAAATCCCATGGGCAAAGTGCAGGATTGCCATTAATAAATGGGCATTTCCATATAATGGCACAGCTGGCACAGGACAAGTAACAAGTGATGAGAAGGTTGGCATATCCAACTTAATTGTTATGAGAGAGAGTGAGCTAAGAGATGTTTTCTACAAGATATAGAGCACCAACCTTTGGTTTGAAGGATTTAGTCTGTAAATAGCCAAACAAAACAATTCAACAGCTTCAAGTGCTGTGTTTCAAGTGGAGAATGGTGATCAGCAGAGGCAAACTCAGAATTTGTGTCAGTTGAGACTTTTGTAACTGGTCAGAAAACACCCTGACCTGACATCTTGGTATTTAGGACATTGGTACGTGGAAGAAGTGATTGAAAAATAACTTATTATTTGTATACCAATTATTTAAAAGCAATTTGAACTTAGCAAAATGTGTCAGTGAAAATGCACCTGCTTTTAAACCTGCTTGAAATAGTAAACCCTGAGGATTGGTACCAAGAGTATCATCCTATGCAAATCTGATCAATTAAATATCTATAAGGGAAAAACCCCAGCTCTGAGTGCTGCTAGTGCCTAGGAAGGCTTGTCTCGTAGGGAGGTTTATTGAAATTCATATGGACACTGGCTCCCATCCTCAGGCTGCCTCCAACGTGTGGCATTCAATTCCAAAACCTTTCTAGTTTGTCTCCACTAAGAAATGTCCCTGATGACCAGGCATGCCAAGATTTAATAATCAGCCTTGGACAGAAATAAAGCAAATGCATAAATCCCAGGAAGAGCAAAGTGAGTCTTGTGGTTCCTACCACCAGAGGCTTCCTAAGGCAATTTTAAATTGTGTTTGTATGCAGAAGTGTTAGTTATTAGCTTTCCCTCTGATCTTTTAAGTCATCATGGTTTTTTGATCACAGGATTCCAAACATGTTACCAGGCAGAAAATTTGGTCCCTTGCTTAATTAATGAAAGTAGATTAAAGCTTGTGCTGCAAGGATAGTGATAATGTCATAAGGAAAAAAGAAAAAAAAAAAAAAGATGTTATTTACCTCATGTTTGCATCCTGGGTAAATAGGAAGAATGTAAAAAACACAAGGATAGTTCCCACCATCTGCAATTTTGTGGAAAATAGGCTGATAATTAGCAGAGTGCAGTCTGAGCTGGGTACATCTGTGTGCATTTCTATTAAACGTTCTAAAGGCTATTTCAATGAAATGCTTCCAATGACTGTCTATTTTCATGGTACAAAAGTCTCAACAAAATACCCAGAAGAGTAAATGAGTTTTTTTGGAGAGAAAGGTGCCATGCTCATTTAACATGGATTTAATTTTTGTAGAAAGGAGATGAGCTTAGCAGCAGCGATTTTCACCTCCTGAATTGATAGCACTTAGGAAGTTTTAATTGTAGACCATAAAATTCCTCTTAGCTCCTGGCTCTGTTACTCTTGGATACAGCATTGCAGGGTACAGGGTCTGCTCCTGCCACTCCTGCAAACGGTAATGAGGGAAAATGCATACAAATTTTTCTGCTAGTTTAGCATATATCATGTTTTTTTTCCCGAAGAAAAAAAAATAAAAATGGGGAAAAAAAAAAATCCCCAACACCCTGGGCACTAAAACAGTCATGGCATGAAATCAATTTTGTAAATGTCAAGACATGGGGTTGGAATTTTCCAGGGAGTCTAAGCGCATTAGCAGCTCAAATCCCATTGAAAAGCTACCATATATACTCTGGACAAATTACAGAAACAGCAGCTCTGTGAAAACAGCTGCCCTGGCAGTGTGGAATATTCCTTGGAGAGGAGCTGGGGTCAGCTGCACGGTGGGGTTGCAGAGAGGGCACCTCGCTCCTCTCCAAAGTTACCAGGGGTTTGTTTTTTTTTTTCTGGGTCCTTCCCAGCAGTGCAGGATGTTGGAGGGAGCTGCCCTCCCTGCAGGGCTGGGTGTAGCTGCAGCCCCAATATACCCTTCCAGCAGCTGGGTAGAAGTGGATGTATAGAGAGGGAGATGTCAGGTACCCATTTTAAAGCTTCCTGGGCAAATAGGCAGGATAAAAATGAAAATATTTCTCGAAAAATAACAGCACTGACCCTGACAGTCACCCCTGTTCCTCCAAAGCAGTTAAGTGAGGAGAGGGTGGGCAATTCACACTGTCTGCCTTTCAGTATTCTAGCAGCAGGAACTTCTTTCCCTGGGGTACTGCCTATCTTCCCTTCAGCAGTATTTAAAATGTGGCCTGAGCAAACCCCCAGGATCCTCTTTTCCTCAAAATTGTGTATTTGTGTATAGAAAAATACATATATGTGTATGTGACCACATACTTGCATACAAAGAAGGTCTTTTCACCCCCCCTGAAATTAGTCATAAAATGACGATGATGATGCTTTGAATTTGTGTTTTACCACGAGTTGTAGCTGAAGTGTTTCTAACTCCAGTTCTTCCCCTAAACAAAGGTCTCACCTCTGGCTGCATCTGCTGTGTTTCATGGCACTGGCTGCTGCCTGACCATCAGAGAGAGCAGGGACACACTCCAATAGTCTGCTTGCATTTATTCAGGTATTGAAAGTGATGCTCCTCTCCCACCTCCCAGGTACCTGGGGATTTCAGAAATGAGCTCCTACACTTTGTAGGCAGCAATACAGCCTTGTTCAAATCCTCCCAGCCTTCGAGTTGCACTGAAACAAAAGCTGATCAGCACTTTGCTTTTACTTAAATCACACCAACATCTCGAGCCGTGTTTGGTAGTCTTTGACTATACTTCACTGATTACTGCTGAGAAAGAGTAATTGCAAATGGCAAGGAAATCAAGTTTCAGGCTTGCATTGCAGCTGATTTTGAATGTCAGCCCGAGAAGTGCAATGTTAGCTCTTTGCATGGAGAATACTGCTAAAAGAAATGTTATTTTCTCTAGTTTTATTATTGCCTTAAAATTGTTCTCATTTCTCAGAAAAAGGAGGCATAATTGTGATTTCAGTGAAATGCATCTGCTGAGGTTGATTGTCTCTCAGATCTATAGTTCTTGTTTATCACTGGATGTGGCCCAAAGAACCATGTTGTGCAATTTGTTTAGTTACCTTCATGAAGAAATTCTGTTTGTGCAGGTTCTTAGTTCATCTCCCTTTAGCATCTGAAGGCTGGACCTTTATGCCTGTTATGATTAGTGTACCACAAAGAAAAATATATTTGAGAACATTACATATTCTGCCTTCCATTCCTACAGTGATATTATGTTTTAGTGGAGTTGGAAATGTTATTTATTTAAAAGGATGGTAGGATTAATATTTGCACTTTTGCTGTTGTAAGGAGCAAGTGGAAGAGCAGAGTGTTGGCAAAGGGGAGGTGCAGGCCATGTGTGCACACAATTTAAATACAAGAGCTTTGTCACATGATTTATCATCTAAACCCATAACCAGTTTATCTGATCTCCATTAACTGCTTTTGTATATTTAGAAAACAAATGCCCCCGAAACAGTTACACATGAATAATTTTGTTCTGGAATTTTGTATTGCCATGGCTTCCTCTTCACCCCTCTGTTCTGAAGCAGGTTTTTTTTTGGTTCTGCTATAAGGTAAAACCCTATGTGTGCTGGGTAACGAAGAGGTAATGTTGCTGGTTTTGTGTACTGAATGATTTATAAAAGTTGTTAAATGTAACGAGCAAAGGCAGAATACAGCAGTAGCTGTAGTGTAAAAATATTATCAAATGATATAACTGTCAAATTAATTAAATTCAGGGTGATATAAATTAGGCATAGCTGTATGCAAATAGGTGTTCAGGCACTTAGCTGCTTGGTTGTAAATGGTGTGTCCAACTGATGCCAAGTAACTATTTCAGGATAAAGAGCCCCATTTGCATTTGTTATAAACTCCATGAGGTTAACAGAGGTGAAATTCTAGTTGTGGAAATTTGGCCTAAGCTGTCAACATAAATTAAAAATACTACCTGTTCTTCATAACAGTTCTTTCTGTTCTGGATGGTGGGCTTGTATAAATTAGTGTAAATCCAGAGAAAGCAAATATATATCCTAAGGAGAGAGAGTTGGGTGTGAGGAGTGTGGACATGGAGTGTTTCTATTACCAGCTTTTACAGACATTCTTGACACATCTAACTGGTAACAAATCTCTCAAGCTCCATCCTAAGCTATTTTTTTTCCCCACTGTCACTATTTCTAAAGCTGTGCCATCCTGCTGGCTGGAAACCCATTTCAGTGTCCAATCTAAATTACTGCAGTCCTTTGCTCCTCTGACAGTATTTTCCTCTGGCTGCTATCACCTTCTCAGCTTCACTTTGTCACATTTGCTCTTCATGTAAGTGAGAATCTCCTTTCTTCTGGCTGCCACTGGTGCTCTCCTCTGTCACAACTGGATGTCCTCTTTCTCAATGCCAAAATCATTGATATTGGTATGATGCTGCATTATCTACTCAGCTTGAATACTGTGANCTCCTCTGGCTGCTATCACCTTCTCAGCTTCACTTTGTCACATTTGCTCTTCATGTAAGTGAGAATCTCCTTTCTTCTGGCTGCCACTGGTGCTCTCCTCTGTCACAACTGGATGTCCTCTTTCTCAATGCCAAAATCATTGATATTGGTATGATGCTGCATTATCTACTCAGCTTGAGTATTGTGATTTGTATCAATGATGCTGCATTATTTACTCAGCTTGAGTATTGTGGTTTGTATCAATGATGCTGTATTTATCTACTCAGCTTGAATATTGTGGTTTGTGTCGTTACTCAGCTCTTTGAAGGATTGGATTTGCTAACACTAGACATTCCTGTGAAAATCATCATCCTGCCTTGTGAACAACATCAGCCCAGTGAAAGCACAGGCAATCAGAACACTTCCTTTTTCTTTTTGATAGCAAACCCATAATGTTTTGCTATTGCAAGAATTATACTGACAGAGCTAGCTACGACCTGGTTTAGAAGCTGACATTTATTTGATTAAAATGAAACAAAGTCTTTTGTTATTTTTCTGCTCTTCACTGCTAGAAAAACTGTTAATATTCTAGGGGAGACCAAGATGACTATTGTGTGAAAATATGAGAGGAATGAATGGAGAGAATTAACAGTAATGACAAGTAGATTCATTATTGATAATGTTGTATTGGAAGTTCAGAGAATTCATCTCTGACTGGAGGGGATGGCTGTCAGACTGCACCTGCAAAGCTTTTCTTTTTGAGGACAGGTATTTCATGACTTTGGAGGGCATGTCAGCTGCATTTTCTAATACACAGCATAAAAATGGAAGTGGTTCACTACATAGCTCTGTAGTGACCCCGGATGCTTACAAAATATTTTATTTGAACAGGGGAACATTAACTACTTGAAAAGCACAGGAAAGTCACTAAGAACTTGAGTAAAAGTCGACATCAGATATTCCCAGAACAATGGGTCTTCAAACCTGTTTAATTTTCTTTACTAACAAGACAGGAGATGTCACATATCTAAAGTTTCTTGATAGTCTCTCCCGTGAGTTCTTGTATGCAAGATAGAGAACTACAGTTTGATAACAATATAGTGAAATGAGGTCAAGACTTATTGTGAAATGAGCCTCAGAGAACAATTATAAATGATTGTCAGGATGGAAAGGCATTAACATGCAAGTGCCCCCATGGGCTGCCCAGGTACTACTCAGTGTTTTCTTTAGCAGCCTGCAGCAAAGGCAGAGTCTGTTCATTAAAATCTGATATTAATGTGAGAGCCTGTATGAAGAAGATTTAACATTTAGGAAAAGCTTGAAGATTGGAAGGACTAGTTTTGATTCTGTTGAGGGTAAATAAAAAGAGCTAGACTTGGTGATTATCAGTGCACCAGGCTGGCAAAAAGCAGGGTGGGCAGGTGCTCTGAGGAAGGGGATGTGAAGGGCCCTGAGTGAATCACAGGGGATCACAGGAGTCTTAGTAAAGCTCATAGTGGGAATTTCAAGTAGCAAATTGCATCTGTGTAATTATCCTTCCCTCTCCAGCAACTAGTGAGGGACCTCATCTGCCAGTCCCTCACCTAGCCATGAAAAAGGGGGAATTGCTGAAGGAGTGTCTGCATGCCTGTATCTATAGTGTTTCCTATTAGTCAGCTGTTTCCCAAAATGTTTTGTCTCTTCAAGAAAGAGAACCCAAGAATTTTAAGCCAAGCTGCATCAAGCATTTCAGATAATAAATCTGAGGGAAAGGTTTCACAAAGATGTAAGGATTGTCACATCCTAAACATGTATGACTGAATTTTCTACATCAAAAAGACTTGAGATTTCTGTTCTGCCCATCCCAAAGACTTGAGATTTCTATGTTGTCTGTACCAGACAAACATTAAATATTAAACGTTGCTTGAGAGAATCACATTCAGGTGAAAGTCATCCATGATCTCTACCTTAAAGTCACTGCTTGAAATTCTGAACCTTGCTTATTTCAAACCAATGAGCTGGCATTATTTTTACCTTATTACTTCTTATCACCTGTATATTTCCCCCACATGTTGCCCTGTTTTTCTAAAGTTCTTCTAAGCCTTCTGATGTTTGCATTTTTGTAATGGAGTTTCTCACCTACTTTTCATGTCGATAATGATTGTTTTGCACTCCTTTCTGGAGGAGGAGAGAATTGATGGACTGTTGGTTTCACCAGTGTGGTTGGAGAGGACAATTTTCATCCTCCAATCCATGGTCACTGTTGGAATTCTCTAAATGTCAAGGTCTGTAAATAAATTTGCTCTTTTTGGCCTTGGACATCTCAGCATGTGAGTGTCGTTCATTCGTATCATATTGTGACACCCACATATGGATTTTATTGCTCAGTTCCTTTGTCGTATCAATTATAAAAGTCTTTACCTAGGGCTTAAATCATCATTTTAACAGGTTTTCTTGCACAGAATTATCTTGTTTTCCAAGGCAAGCTGTTTAGGCTCACTGATGACGAGGGAATCAGAAGTATGCTCGAGACATATGGTTGTTTTCAAACTTGTACCCAAGTCTTTGCCATGCTTTGCCAAAGAGTGGGCACGAGCGTGCTCCTCAAGGATAGAGCCAGAGCAGAGTTATCCTGGGTCACAGAGACTTGCAGGGCTTGCTTTGCTCCTCAGTGCTGCAAGCTGGGGTTGTTCAGCCTGGAGAAGAGGAGACTCAGAGGTGATTTTATCACTCTCTACAACTCCCTGAAGGGTGGCTGTGGTCAGCTGGGGGTTTGGTGTCTCTTTCTCCAGGCAACAACAGACAGAAGGAGAGGACACAGCCTCAAGCTGTGTCAGGGGAAGTATAGGTTGGATATCAGGAAAAAGCTTTTCACAGAAAGAGTGATAAAGTGTTGGAATGGCCTGCCTGGGGAGGTGGTAGAGTCACCATCCCTGGATGTGTTTAAAAAAGATTGGATGTGGCACTTGGTGCCATGGTCTAGTTGAGGTCTTGGAGCATGGGTTGGACTTGATGATCTGGAAGGTCTCTTCCAACCTAGAAAAATTCTGTGGAACTCCCTGCATCCCTCTGGGATGAATGGTCGAAGGTCCAGAGGAGCACCTGCAGCAGCTGCACCAGTGTGAATCCAGAAGCTTTTCGAGGGTCAGCCAGCATTTATAAAAGCACCTACTCTAAATATGATTAAGCTCATTTAATTAAGCACCTGTACCCTGCATCTCAAAAGCACAGCCTGCTTGGTGATCCCTGTGTGCTGACTAATAATAATAATAGATAATTTCTGAGAGTTTCAGACAGAGGTAAACAGTCAGTCAAACATTTCCAGCTGTAGGGAGAGGAGCACAAGAGATGACAAGATTCAGCACACCACGCTGGCCCTGGGGGTGTGAGGGCTGAGGGACACGGGAGGAATTGTGGCCAGTGCTTAACAACAAAGCACTTGCCAAACATGCATTCATTTGTATTTGAAGTGGTATTTGCAATGAGCTCTTAGGGCTGGAACTGCAAATAGGCTAGGGACAGTAACGCTGATTACTGTAATTTCTCATTTTTTGCCTTGTACAGGTAATTAGGTTATAAGACAAAATAAGGTTTCCAAGGAACTTCTGTGAGCGTAGGACTTGGATCTAATTCAATGCTGTGATTTCATTCACAGTCTGTGTGATATTTGTTACCTGCCACTGACGATTTTGGACAGCAACAAAGCAGTTCAAGTGCTCCTCCAATATTTGCAGAAGCTGAGCTCTTTGCAGGAGGGAGCTGAGGGCCCTGCTGGAGGCCACGGTAGGAAGATTATGGATTGCAGAGTTTAATCTGCCTCTTTTTGCCCATCATGCACCAACTGCAGACCCTGCCTGCTGACTTTTTTACTTTTTTTTTGTTTGTTTTTTGTTTTGGGTTTTTTTTTTGTTTTGTTTTGTTTCTATGACAGAATTAAAAGAAAAAAAAAATCTGAGAATGCTCTGTAGCATAAGGAATAAGGTCATAGAAAAGATGGTCCTTTTTATATCTCTGCTACTGTCTTGCTGTGCAGCTCTGGGTAAATGGGATTTTCTCTCTGTATTCACTGTTCCCCTTCCCTTTTTAAATGAGCAGGATCCTGGAAGCAGGGACTGCCTCTCTATAACATGGACCTTTTAAACCTACATTTGAATTTTGCACTGAATTAGCACACATGAGAATCATGCATTACCCTACACTTGATGGCAAACTGGAATGTAAGTCAGTAAAGAAACAGCAGTTGTTAAACTGAGGAATAGAGAGAGAACTAAACACTTCTGTTTCTCAGAAATTACCCGGGTAAAATATATTGTTCCATTTGGAGTTTATGGAACAATGCAACGGCAGTTAAAAAACATGTAGACTTTTAAATATTGTTAAATATTTCAATAAACCACTCTAAATTAGGGCTGTATAAATTTAAATGGGACTTGCTTATCTGTTCTTTCGTGGTCTGGTGGCTTCAGAGCCTGACATTTCTTTCAAAATAGTGGAACTGTGGCAGGAAAAAGCATAGTGCTGCTGTGAATAAAAGCTGCTGTTGTTTCCCAATGAGGTTTTGTTGTCAAGAAGCTCTGAAAGAGCTTGGGAAAGGACAGAGGAAGGAAATGATTACAGATTTAAAAAAAGCCAAAACCCAGTGAGGTGGTCAGAAGTGTTTTTTTCATCTTCAACACTACTGCAAGAGTTTTCCTGCTTAATAGTTCAATGTTTTATTGTTCTTTTCCTTGATGATTATTGCTGCAAGGTTTGTGGGTGTCAGGAATGCACTGGGGAGTGTTTTATTGAAGCAGCTCACCTGTGCTCCTGAGGCAGCTGCTGTCCACTAGTGCTGTTTAACTCCAAACCAAGCCCTGTTGGCTGACTCTCTGAACAATCTCTCTTTTTGGCTAGTCTGCAAAACACAGTTTACCCTGGGCCAACAGACAGCTGCAACCAGATGTGAATCTGCAAGAGTCACTGGAAAGGAAAATAATCCTTCTGCCTCTTGAATTCAGGGCAAAACCAATTTAAGAATATTCTTGTTTAAAAGCTTTACAAGTGGTTAGATGATCAGGATTCTGGCTTTGATCAGCAGCTATTCCCTTGCCTCGTGCTTCTTCCAGCCTCCTGAAATTTAAGCTACAAGGAGACCCCCAGGGGGCCCCCAAGGGCATGATTCAGCCTGGAGCCTTCTGTTTGAGCCCTCGGGAGCTCAGCCTGGGGCTCGCTGGGGATCTGTGCTCAGCTGCTGATGACACTGGAGGCTGAGGCTGTAATTCAGGTCTCCTCTCTGTGTATTTGGATTTCATTAAAGAAATGGCTAGACAGACACTGATTGGAACATCTTGATGTGAACAAGCAGATTTTGTCACTGTAATGCCCAGCAGAAACTGTAAATTGTTTGTTGCGTGCATTAGGAGATGAATGCTGGCAAATGCCAGCTGTGGGTTCATAAGGGAAATAGAAATATCTGCTTTTCTGGCCAGATGTCAAATCCCTTTCTTGGATCATGTATAAGCTTTAAAGAGAAGAGGCACTGGTTTTGAATTCAGACCCAATATTGGTGAAGAGGGAAGAGGCACGGAAGGATGTTTCTAAAACATTTGAGAATTGCCAGGTGGGTTCTGCTGTGAGCTGTGCTCCACTGCAATCAGAACTCTGGACCACTGATTTTATACGTCTCGAGTGCCTGAGGGAGGAAGTCTAGAAAGGTTTTGAATACATTATCTCGTGCCTACAAGTAACAAATGCAGAAAAGGACTCCCAAAGAAAAATATTACCATGCTGATATTACTTTAAGAAGTGTAAAGGTAAAATAGATTTCAAAAACAATTTGAAACTATTTTGGTTTGGAAAAACTGTTTTTGAAATAGATTTCAAAAACAAGAAACTATTTGGAAAAACCAGCTATAGTCTTTCAAATTGTTGGTAGTGAGAGGAAGCAGAAAGGCACTGAAACCCCAGGAAAACGTGCCAGTGTTCAGAAAATTCAGTGTGATGGATTGGAAACCCCAGCATTGCACCAAGCCCTGGGTGTGAATGGGCAGGGCCACGCCACTCATCCTTGCAGCAACGTCCTGTGGTGGATGGATTATGTCTCCACAAGACAATCAGTTTAGAAACAACAAATTTTCCAGCTGACAGAAGGAAGTTTGCTCTTCTTCCACACAATCACGCATCCCATCCAAAGGTGCATGCCTGGAATGAGTGTAGAATTACTCCCCAGAGCACAGGTTTTTCTGCAAGTGCTGCAATGAGCAGGCAGGGTGTCCCACACTGCAGGTGGAAGGGTAGGGAACCCCATTTCCCAGTGGGAACGGGCCCTGGGACATCAGCTACAAATCCCCCCAGCCATCAGTGTGGCTGCATGGGATGCACTTGGCTCTGCTTCCAGGAGCAGTGAGTTGGAGCAGGAGAGAGCTCATGGCAGAAATACACACAAGATGCCAGAATGTATGGCTAACACCTTACTAAAAACTGGATTTAGGGCCAGAGCTGGTTGTGCTGTGTTCATTTTCATGGCATGTTACATAATTTCATTTTTTTGAGTTTGGGTTTAGAGCAAAGAAACTGATTTAAGTGAACTTAAACCACCACCTCTAAAGATGACTCTTTCTCCACACCTCTGCTTGAGGTACCATGTGGGAGACAAGTTGGAATTTTCTGAGATTTTTTTTTTATCTCTTCTTTTTTCTATTTTTATCATTGGCAATGAGAGTGATTCACAGATTTGGCAGGCAGAAGTCAATCGGGGCCATTGCTATTTTTAGGCCTTAAAAATTATCTTACAAAATCAAGAACACAAATGAAATACACCTTTTCTCATTTGGGAAGTGTCAAAGGTTCAAAGGCATACAAATGTACATCACTTCTCCATGTGGATTTTGTAAGGCTGGGAGCATATTTTGCTAGCAAAAGGAAAATTTAGAAAAGGAGCTGTATGTTTAACTGATGAATCTGTCTGGGAACTCCATGGGAAGTTGTTTGCATTTAACAACTTCTATTCATAGGAGTTCTAAAAAAAACCCCCTTGTAAACCTTTAGGTTTGAGTGAGTGACTGCTCACTGAGTGGTACTTGGATGCCAGTTGGGGTTAAACCATGACGTATTGCATTCTTTATCTGGTGGATTTTGATCCCATTTTTTATTTTTTTTCAGGTTGAGTAGACATAAACATGTCACAGTTTTGAGAAAATTAGGTTTTTAAATCAAATATATCTAGGTGATAGTGTTTCTGCATAATTCTTTGTGTGGAAATAGTAAACATTCAAACCCTTATCTGATTTTAAAATAGTTGCCATTGACTGGAAAAAAGACTTTTTCTGAAGACCAAATTTCAAATGGAATGGCTGTTACCGTATAAAAATTGTGTAGATGCTTTCATTTCTTTATTGAGTATAACAGCACTTTTAGGGGAAAACAGTACACATGGAAATGTGAAATCTACTCTATGTAATTTTCCCCTGATACAACAGCTGCATTTCCTTTCTGGAAAAACTGCTGTCAGTGATGTTTTATACCTGAATATTGAGATGAAGAATGTAAACAGGCCAAACTTATGTGAAAACAGAGGCTGCTAAATAATGAACAGTCACACGCTCCCTGATGCCTTGCCATCAAAACATTTGTGGTTTTTCTTACTTGTTTCATTTCTTGTGAGGAGCAGTGGAATAGTCACAGTGCTGTCCTCCAGCTGCATGCTGGCTCAGTCTGTGTAACACTCCTTAAAGTGGGCTTAGGAACAGTTTCCTGAGGTGCCAAGTGCTGTGTAGGGCTTCAATCCCATCGACTCTTTCTTCTGGGGGATGGAAGCTTTTCCACAGCTATGAATCCCCTGTGTTCATCAGACACCTCTGGTCCTTGCCCACTGGAAGGGTTATCTGCTAAAGTTGTCTGCTTGGTCTAAAATCAGAGAAGTGGAGTTATATCCTTCTCTGGGCTGGGCTCTGCAGGATCTGGGGGATGAGCCCTTAAAGCCATCTGCCATGGGCACCTGAGGGTGAGTTCTGTCCTGGGAGTCTCCCCCAGTGAAACACAAGGCAACAGCAGCTTTTCACCAGGAGCTGCCTTCCACTCACATTTAATGGTCTGTGATGGACCTCAGAAGAGGTGAGAACATGAGGGAATGAGGTGGGACAGTTTTGTTAAAATGTTTGATCTTTGCTGTGGAATCGTCGCCATAGGATCCCTCCATCTGGAGAATTGTGTGTTTTGAGTCTCACCAAGAGCCATTTTAGCTTGCAGAAATGCCAGAATAAATATACATGTTATGAAGGTGCAGCTCAGGCAGGGATCTAGCTCATACTGATATCTTGCTGTATTTTGGAAATAGTACAGTAGTGAGCCAGGCCCTTTAGTTTTTATTGGTAATGTTTCCAGCTTGAGCTGGCGTTTTGTTACAAAAATAAAATCTAGCTGAGCCAGTCAAAAAAAGCCCCAAACCCCTTGGCTTGCTGGTAAATGTGGAACACTGCAACTGAATGCTTGTAGGCATTCACACTCAATTCGTGTTTAATTAATGACATCATAAAAACAACTAAAGGCTCAAAGTTTCTGTTGTAAATATATTCCAAGATATAGGTGTAGAACACCAGCTATTTGTGGACTGGCCATCAGGCTTTCCTTCTAAATCTGCTAAAGGTTATTGTTGATTATTTCTGTTTCCCCTGTGCAAATGACATCTCCTCATTTTTGGCTATAAACAGGTACCATATGTTCAAAGAGCTGATGGGCTTCACTCTGGTTGTCTCTGATGTTATTGATTCACAGAATTGCAAAACAGCAATGTCTGAATTAACGTGTTGCCTAAGCTTTATGGATTTGAATTTTTGACTCTGGCGGTTCTAGTGTATTTATTAATTTATTTAACCCCCTAAATTTATAAGGACAAAAATATTCAGTTCTAAAATTCTTTGTAATACTGAAAAGTTTAATTTTGTCAGAACAACAACAACAACAAAAAAGGAAGGGAATAAAGCAGCCCCATTATTATTGGTTCACTTCAAAGTACTCAAATTACACAGTTCAATTAATGAGGCTGTAAACACCCTTTTTCTCTGTTTCATTATATTGCTGCAGTCTAAATGAAGTCTAAGGTCCCTGCTTGTTTTGCTCTGGATGATTCTCTTCCTGTGCCCCTTGTCAGGCTGTCTCCTCTGTGCAAGCACATTCAGCCAGAGCATCTTTCAGAGGAGCAGGGCAGGTCTGGGGCAGGCTGAGGGCAGTGGCACCAGCCCTGTGTGCAGGCAGGTCAGCCAAGCACGGCTGTGGGCACAGGGCCATGGACATGGTCTCTTGTAGCAGCCCAGGACACCAGTTCTGAGCCTGGCAGTGGTAGGGGTCACAAGCACCAGCTCCATTCTCTGCTTCTGGCCTCTTCCTACCTCATTTCCCCAGGGGAATGGTCCCAAGTGGGGTTTGATGCTGCCAGCGTTGGGTGTGTGGAGCCCTGAATGGTTACCCAAGTCCTGAGCTGCCCTCCCTTCAGTGGCTGCCAACACCTCTGGGGCAGAGGGGGCTGCAGCAGAAGGAGCCCCTCAGTGGGATCAGGATTCCCACCGTGCCTCCCCTCAGCCCCGGGCAGTGGCTGCACTCAGCTCTGGCCTGGCACGGGCACCAAACCCACCCCTGCTCCAGCTGCTGCGCTCTGCCAGCACTGCCACCTGCCAGGCCACACGCTGGCTGAGGCTGGGGAAAAGATCCAGCCTAAAAATAAGCCTGGTCTGCCTGATCAGCTCATCCTCGTGTTGAATGGGAGGAACGGGAGGCTCGCAGGGCGAGGTGGAGCAGCAGCTGGCGGGTGGGACGAGCGTGACGGGGGGATGGCCACCAGCTGCTGGGACAGCCTGGCACCCACCACCCCGGGAGATGGGGCCTCCATGCAGGTGGGATGCTTGGCAGGACGTTCCCCACAGTGCAGGGAACTTCTCTCCTTCAGCAGCACGGATTGATGGTTCTTAACAAACCCTGGGCCCTTACGCCACGTGCTGAGAACGGCCTGCTTGGAGTTTGGGATTGTTTTTCCCTTCCAAAGGAGTGCAGGCAGTTAGACTGGAACCACCTCAGAAGTTGAAGGGTGAAAGACGTTGGGAACTTCAGAATCCTTGAGTTATGCTGCAGAAAAATCCTGCATACAAGCGCCTTGCTGCCTTCGAGAGACTGAGCGCTGTTAGCATGCAGGAGAGGTCTACCAGTAGAGGGAGGAAGTAGCAAAAAAAAAAATAAAAAAAAATAAAAATTGAACCCCATGAGAATTTTCATTTTCTGATAGCTGAGGTTGCCCTGGCTGAATTAGCATTTCAGAATTTACACTGGGATAATCCATGCAGCAGTTAATTTCAATGTTTTACTGCTGTAGCAGTGTAAATCCTAGTAAATTAATTTCTATAATGCTTGAGAAGATTTTTTTTTTTTAGACATTCCCTTTCTCATTCATATTTAATAAACTCTGAAAATCTGCATTAGGACATCTATGTAAATTTCTTGGTTTTTTTTACTTGTGAGCAAAGGCAACTATTGATATTTAAACAGAAAGTTACAAAGAAATTAATGATACTTAGTCAACCGTTTTCTATCTGACAGACCTCTTTTCCTTAGGTGGATTCTCTCCAATTCTGTTTTAAAAATATCTGCTTTCTCACTTGAGGCTGGTGTTCATGGCCAAATAAGCTAAATCTTGAGGGGCATGTGCTTTAAATAATATTTTGATGTAGTGCCTCTGTTTCTGCCTTTTGATTTAACAAATCACGAATTTTGCAGAAACACCGGTCAGAAGAAACTTTTCTGCTGAGCTCTGTTTATAACTTCTTGCTAAATGTGCTGTCTTGGAGAAGCTGTAGTCTCCACTGGGATGCAGCTGTGATTGCAAGAGGAAAAGAAGGAATTCAAAGATATGCAACTGATCAGCAATCCCTGTGCACAGCATCGTAAGACAACCATCCTACTTACACCCAATTTTTCTTATAAATTTGTCCATGACGTGCCTGAAAAAAGGAACAATAATTTGAAAAAAAAAAACCTACCTGATGTCGTTATATCCAATATCTTTCCACAGTGATTTTTGATCCTTACATTTCAGTCTCCTAGCTCAGGCAAATTGTGCATCACACTCAACTTTCTCCTGCTCAGACAAAAGCAACGTAGTGTCAGTGAAATGTTTTGGAGGCAGAATATAAAACTCGTAGATGTAAATTACTTAAAAAGAAAATGAAGCAAAGTGGAGGGACTTAGGATGAATATTTAAAAGTTAAAAAAAAAAAATGTCTTTCTCCTGCAAAGTCATAAACTCTGCATTTCACTTTCATAACTCCATTTATCCAATTATTCTAGCTTGAAACTGCTAAAATCTGCAGAGGACATTTAAAACTTAATTCTAGATTCATTCCTGTGCAGTGTTACTAAACACTGACATATTCTGAACGTGAGAACTGCAGAACATTTTTTTTCTGCAGAGAATGACCAAACCTCTTGGGGTAAAAAAAACAAACAAACTTGCTACTGAGAAACAAAGCTGCACGCACCATCTTCACAAGATTTTAGGTTTTGTTTTCTGTGCTGCTGATGGTGAAAAGTACTGTTAACCACCATTCTACTTGTATCCTGCTTCAAAGATGTCATGGGAGCTGGTGCCTCCCCTGGTGTGCAGGAGGGAGAGACAGGGAACAGAGAGGAAATTCAGGGATATGAGGGGTAGGGAGGGGGATTTTGTGATTGGGAAAGAAGGTACAGAGAGAGGCAAAATCATGAAAAAGGAGTTTGTAGCCAGTAGGAACCAGGCTAAGAGACAAAGAGCATGAAGTTCATGAGCAGGGCTGGGCTGAGTTAATTTGCAAAGGAAAAATTGGTAGTATTTCAAGGGGTCAAGTAGGAAAAGCAGGAAAATTCTTCTCCAGATATCAGTGGACAAGCCTGCAAGCAGAAAAATAGCAAGGAGTAAAGCTTGAGAAACTTAGGCACTTTTTTCCCCTTGTAGTGGATTCAGAGTAGATTGGGGGATTTATTATGAAAAGTAAATGGTAAAAAATGCTGTAAAAAAATTTAGATATTATTTACTAGATTTCCAAAAAGGATGATAGACTGGAGAGTGGATCTAATTTAACAGCTATTGTCCAGAGCTATAGAGAATATCACACTGACATCAAGAGGTAAGAAATGCTCTGCTCAGCATTCTAGCAGGAGACACAGGCATCTCTGACTCTCCTCAGCCAGTTACCCCAATAAAAGTCTGTGCAAGAAAAAAGAAAAAGCATGGGCAGGCATTTGTGTAGGATGAATGCTCATGAAGATGCTCTATACATTTTAAAATTTACATCCTCTCAGTCACAGGGCTCACCAGAGGGGACTGCTTATATTCTCTTCAGAGAGTGCTATGACAAAGAACTTTCTGTACATTTTTGTGATGTACCTTTTGAAAAGCGTTGTCAAAAAGAATAATTGTTTGGCAAACCTTCTGAAAAGATAATACTCTCAAAATTTTCACTCCTTATGGAGAGTTCAATGTAAGTCTTTATTGACCCAATTTAATCAAGCTTTGTACTTCCCCTTTTATTGATTAAATTTTCAATAGAAAATGTTACAGCTGGTGATCAGTGGTTGTAATTTAGAAATTAATTCTTCCCAGGCTGCATAGTTCAGAAGTCCCTGCCATCCATGCTGTCGCTGCAGTAGACGTGATACTTGGGAATAATCTTGTCAGAAAAACATTTCATGTAAACTTTGATTGCTTTGTAAATGAGGAGGAGACTGTCAGGGCCCTGAGGGCACTGATGTGTTTTCTCTGCCCTGAGCAGTGATCCCCCACTCCCCCATTCCCTGCTCCAGGCCCAGGTGTGCTCCAGCTGGGCTCAGGTTTGGTCAGGGTGCTTCTCTGGGATTTCTGTCTCCAGCCTCACCTCCTGAGAGGCTCTTAGGGATTCCTGGACTGATCCAAGATTGGCTCTTTCTCTTCCTGTGTCTGCTGAGGGCATCCTTGGGGTAGCCCTACTCATGCTGCTCCCCAGCCAAAAGGTGCCCTGCCAGAAAAGGGGTCAGCTAGGATGGTTTATAGGGTGTAAAGAAATGGAAATGAGAAGGGAAAGAGTCTTGTTCCCACCTGAATAGCTAGGATAGCCATAGGTGCTGAAAGGAAATGCAAAAAACTAAAATGCTCAGCTGCTGAGGGAAAAGAAAGTGGAAAGCAACAGCTGATGACCCAAGGGAGGGTCTCTCCAAGGACCAAGACAGGGTCCTCACTGCTTAAGGTTTGTGGAAATGGAGACAGGAAGAGGACTGGAAATTCATGTTGAAACAACAGGAATTGTGCATTTTTGCACAGCAAAAGGCTGTGTGGGAACTGACCAGAGCATGATATGTGGAACAACTCAAGCAATTCTCAGGAAGCTTATGGGGGACAAAATGCTGGTCCTGAGGGGAAGGAGAGTGATGGAGTAGGTGCTGAGTCCAAACCAATCCTATCAATTTGATGGTGAGTGCTCTGCATGGCTGGACACTGATCTGTACTGACATTTTCATATATAACATGTAAGAAAAGAAAAAGGAGATTAGAAGAAAAATTGAGCATGGGGGAGCAGAGGAACGCAGTAAGAGAATAAAACCAATTTTATCTGAGAATAAAAAAAGAAACAGGCAGACATATAGTTAGTGCAGCGAGAAGGTAGCAACATAAATACCTCCACTTGTGTGACTCATTTGCTCTTTCTTTGCTGGCAGATTGTGCTTTAATTATGTCTCTGTGAATCAAATAGTGGTGAACTGTGAATATCTGAAGTACGTAGATGTAGGTAATTACTAAAGAGGTACCAGTGTCCTACAGCCACCCCATTGTGGTGTTTAGGATAACTAGAAACACCACTGGGCTTAGTTTTTTGGGTGTTGGTGACCAAGTGTTGAACATTCCTTGCCAAAGCTCAGGTACTGCACTGGCAGCTCTGCCAAGTTAAATGTCTGTGGCTGATTTCCCAGTGTGTGTGTTTGATACCACTGGGGTCTAAGGAGAAAACTCTTCTATTTGCTGAAACATCACACTGAATGATTTATGGCAGACAAATAAGGATGTATATGTGAGGCTCTCTAAGTAGGACTGGTGTCCAAGGGAAATATTGAGGGGGAAGAAAAAGATGGCAAATTTCTGATTAATTTTGTTTATTTATGCACACGAACATTGAAATATTAATAGAGAATGCATAAGTAATTGATGGGCTACATATAATTTTGCATTATCTTTATGCTGAGATAGGCAGGAAAGTCGTTTGACAAAAGGCACAGGGACATTACAACCAAAAATCTGCTGTAGGTGTTAGGCCTGGAGCTGCCCAGCTGCTGGGAGTGATTGAGCACCCCTTTCCCAGAGCAACTCCCAGGACTTTCCTTCAGCCTTATGGGTCTTTTCCTGGTCTGATCAACCTTGATATCAAATGGTGGGTCAGTTTTTCACCTCCTATATAAAGCAATGAATTGAGGGTAGGCTTTTTAAGCAGTTTAACAGCTGAAATAAAACTAATTCATATCCCAAGGGCAAATAGAAATCTCTTAATATAAGGTATTAAAACTGTGATAGATTTCAATGCCTGACTCATGATTTTTGTAAGTGCTGGGATTGCCAGCAGACACTTGTCTGAGTTGTGGAACAGACTCTCTGGAGGGTGCAGGAGGTGGCATGCATTAGCAGAGTGGGAAGCAGCATTGAACAAGGGCTTCTTTTTTTTTTTTTCCCTAAGTTAAGAATTTTTCCTTTTAGAATAGGAAAAACAGGCAGAAGGGGGAGAGTTGAAAAGACTGAACTGCTAGGAATACCATCTTGATTCTACTTCTGTTTAATTTGGGTGAGTTCTGGTGGGGCAGCCAAGCTGGAGGCCTCTGTACTGGATGTCCCCAGCTTGCTTTGTCAGGCTGTCTGAGCTCACTGCACTGAAGGTGTCAAGACCCCCTGAACCATAAGCCTCCCATGTGTGCCAGTGTGGGAACTGGGGGGGACAGTGATGGTGATGAGAGATCTCTGGAGTCAAGGCTGCTCTTGGAGCAGGGGTTTATTGCACAGGGCCTGGGTGAGGGGCTCTGCTGAGAGCTGCCAGCTGCAGCTCAGAGCAGAGAAAGAGAGAAGAGCAAAAGCAGCAAGAGCAAGAGTAGAAGTAAAAGTAAGAGAGCAAAGTTCCCGTTACAATCCATTAAATTTTCTTCTACACTGAATATTCTGACTGACACCAACCAATCTAATACAAGATACAAATCCTACAGCATTTCCATACAGCCTGTAAGAATCATTCCATGACCATGCTGTGTTATATTTTAAACCCTAAAAACGACTCTTTGGACCCCTCCTGCCAAGCTGGTAGGGTCTGCTCTGACCCTTGGACTCTTGGTGAGGAGAAGGGCATTGTTTAATCAAAAGGGGATTAATTACCTGCAGCAGCCACACTGCTGTTCTCCAGTTGTCCAGTAACTAAAGCTCTAAACATCAAAACCTGCTTTCAATTCTATTTCACTTATAGGTTTCATGTTCTCAAAACTTAGCAATCATATTTATAAGGTTTTCCTTTTTCATCTTCTCCAACATGCCAGTCTGCAGAGAAGTACCTGTGTTTCCACATTTCTGTGCTGGGAGAGAAAACTGCTGAAGCCCAGGGGTTTCCTGGTGTAGATCTCTATGGACTGTGGCAAACCCATTGATGCTCTCCTGCCTCCTCTTAGCTGTTCTCCACTTTATGGCAGTGCCCACTCTGGCACAGATCAATCCATATGCCTGTTCTCCTTAGCCCAGGTGCCCTTCCTGTTGGATGGGCTCCCAGTTTCTGTATTTCCAGCTGAAGGAGAGCAAGAAACACCTTTAATTTTCCTGCAGGCTACTGTCCCTGTTGACCTTTTCAGCTTCTGAATCTTTAGCTCTCCCCTATCCTCTGATGTTGGGCATGAATAATTAAAACTCCGGGGAGGAAAGAACACAGGAAATTCTGTGGTTTTTATTTTAAATGCCACCGCTGCATTGATGATAATTTTAAGATTTGCATATCTCTGGGCTCGGTTTGGCTTATTTCTTGTTCCTTAAGCTATCCTATAAAAAGGACAACTAGGACAGTGCACTGGTGGTCAGGAGGCTCATTTCTCTACCAGCACCATATCAGCCTTCCCACAGTCAACACCTCATTCCCCCTGTTGATAAAACTGGCTGATAGTTCTGTACCAAACCTTGCCAGCAAAGGCCTTGGGGAGCTATAATATCAGAAACTGTTTCCTCCTGATGCTTTTGGTACTGGCTGATCTGAGGCCACAGATCTGCTGATGCTTTTCCCAATGGCAGGGCTGATGGTGGCTGCTGGTTTCCTTTCCCAACAAATTCTTGGACTTAAAATTTGTTTAAGCTATTTTATTGCTTTAGAGATTATTATTATTATTGTTATTATTTGCAGTATCTATATTATTATTGAGTATAGTAATATAATGTATCAGTGGAGTCAGACAAGCATTTTCTGAGGGGGATTCTTTCCAATTAATCCCTGAGAGTGAATCAATTCTCTCATTTGTTTAGGTTAAATGCAAAATTTTGTGCTGATGTTTAAGCATTTGGAGATGGTTGAAATTTGTGTCTGTGTAGAGCACTGGCTTGAAATTTAAACACCATGTTGCAATATTGACTCTGTCTTTCTTTCCTCTGTTCCAACCTGAATGTCCATATTCTTAAGGGTTTCTGAATGGGCACAACAGCAAAGCTAGCAGCCAAAAGTGAGCTCAATATTTTACAAGTTGTCTCTTTTGTGGAAGGCTTGTTCAGCCACTTCTGATCAGGGTGTCTGTTTTGTGCCTCCTACCCAGATTTTGTCAGAAGTGAATTGACTGCAGGGGCATCACTCCTGTTCCTTCATCCACAATCTCACCTCCTTTGCATAAGAGAAAATCTCAGCCAGCAAAAACATCCCTGTCCACCCTTTTGGGGGTACACAGTCTTTTATCTCAGGTACCTGCAGGAAAAAAAAAATCTCAGTGAAGTGCACAGCAGCCTGTAATATAACAGTGAGAGCTTTGCTTTGCTTAGTAGTTAAGTTGCCCATCCAAAAAGGTCATGGAGATTTTTATATGTCTCTCTTGCCTATAAACTGTATCAAGAACCCTTCCAAATTCAAACTGCCATATGGGTTTTTACAGTCTAGGGATATTGCCAAATTAGTCCAAAATCTGCATTATTTATTTTGACTGCTTAAGAGCCAACCTTTGGTATCTTTCTTTGCTTTTTCCTTGCTTACAGCTTGGGCTGTCTCCACTGCAGAGACACTGTTGCACTGCAGAGTGAGCCCTGCTCATCCTTGCTGCTTCTCTGGAGCACTCTGCATCCAACAGAATTATTTTCTTACAGAATGTTTAAAAAGAGACAAAAATCCCGACCCAAAATGGCTAACAGGTTTGCCATCCCCTCCACTGGGCTCAAGATTGTCCCCTTTCACTTCAAAACATGTTGGATTAAGTGCAAAGTGTTTTTTGACAGCCTGGACTAGTTAGTACCTGCAGGGCACCTCTTTCCCAGGCTGGGCTGCCTTAGCAGGCACCTTTGCAATGCTGGGTAAATACAATGAACCATTCAAGTGGAAAATCATTTTAATAAATAGCATTTTAGTAAAACCTTTGGTTTGCCCTCTGAATCCTTATTAATAAAAATAAATCTCCATTACCCTCTCACTTGGCCTTACCTTCCTGTTTGGTAGAATTTTTTTTTTTTTTTTTTTCCAGTAGCAGCATTAAAGATTCATCCATTATTTGGAGTAATTCTTGTGCAATGCAAATCTAATAGACTTGGTGCCTAGCTTTTTTTTTCTTTAGGGTAAAAGCTAACTGTCTTTATTTAGCTTGCACAATCCCTTCTGAAAGAGCCCTTTATACAGCTCATGTCATGTCAGCAGTAATCATGGCCTGAGTGGTGGTGCATGCAAATCAGCAGCTGCTGGGCTGGAGGAGCCACATAATGAGTTTGCCAGTAAGTGCAAGGGCAGATCATATTTAGTGCTGCTGGTCTTTCAGGCAGCTCACTCTGTTACCTTTGCTCTCTTCACCCTGCCCAGGCTGCCACCTCAGCAGTGCCCACCACCTGCCACACCCAGCCAGCAGACATCAGTACCTTTAGTGATTGATAATTCATGTTTTCACCATGTTGTTATTGTAATGGATGGTAGTTTATGTTTTTATGATGTTGTGGTTAATACAAATCAGAAACTAAAGTGTACCCTTTTAAGAAAGCCTCANTCGATGGAATTGGCTTTTTAAATTTATAACAGTACCCAGTGCTGGTAAAAACAAAAGAAGAATTTCCAGTTTGTCCTGGTGTTCGTTTTCCCCACACTTCCAGCATGGGATGGAATAAGCCCCCCATCACTGCAGCTGTGTCTCTGGAGGATGTGGATGCCTTCTCACAACCTCAGGGTTCTGTATTGCATCATCAAGACAGTTGGGAGCTAATGCTGACCTGAGCAGTTCTGTGCTTTGTTTTGTCTTTTTCTTCCCCCTCCCCAAGCATGTAGACTTCATGGGAAACCAGTCAGGAATGCAAACTAAGGCAGTCAAGCTAACCCAGGAGTTTGAACTGAAGCAGGTATTTCAGAGGGGTAGAGAGATGGATTAACATCTTTAATATGACAAAATTCTGTTGTGACTGTGGATGGAAAGTTGGTTTCATGAGTGGATAAAAGTCACTATTCCTGATCCATGCTCTGCAGGCTGATGTCAGTGAGAGCTCCATGGATTTCCTTTTGCTGAAAGAAGTAAAGGATGCTAAAAACTATTTTATACCTGTATTTTTCTAGCAATAATTCCTAAGCTGTTTGTGTGTGCTTCACACTTACTGGGAGTTTCTGTCATGTCCTCAGAGCACAGGTTTTCAAAAGAGGGAGAAGTTATAGGATTCTCACAGAGAGTAGAAAAAGGGAAAAGAAAAGGTCTGCATGGGAACGTTACACGCTGCAAACTGGAAACTACCCCAGTGCCTTCCTTCTCTTCTACCAGCCCCTTCTCAGACAAAATCTTTGCCTATTGTTTTCATGATGATCAAAACTATTCCAATATTGTTTTGTTATTGGATTCCAGCTCTGTTGTTTCTCTTGTTATGCACTTCTATGAGGTTGTCATGGAATAACCGCCTGGACTGTTACTTCTCAGTGCCACAGTACAGTAGCAGTGAGTTACTGATGGAGAAATAAGGCTTTTAGGATTCCAGTGGGTCCTGGTTTGTTCCAGAAGAGAGGGCTGGTGAGGAGGAGAGCGCAGGTTGTGGGAACCAGGAGGATGGTGATGGTGATGGGAGATCTCTGGGGTCAAGGCTGNGTAACTAAAGCTCTAAACATCAAAGCCTGCCTTCAATTCTATTTCCCTTATAGGTTTCATATTCTCAAAAGTTAGCAATCATATTTATAAGGTTTTCCTTTTTCATCTTCTCCAACAGCAGGTGCCTTTTGCAGTTCAACTGAAGCATCACTCTGACCTTGTTTAGCTGGATTTTAGTTTGTGTGAGGTGATGTCATTTCTTTGGCCGTGCCAGATTACACAAGAGGCAAAGCAGTGCTCTGGGTTGGTACATCACATTTGAGTTTTGAGGTGTGTGAAGCTGCTAAACCCCTTCAGTAAGATGAGGGTTTCCTGCTGTCTTGCAAGACAAATGGGCAGGAAGCAGATACGTGTTTTGGGTTTGGTTTTGTTTTTAACATATATATTTAGGAAAAAAAAAAAAATCTGGAAGTATATGTGAATCTCCTTGCTCTGCTTCTCCTTCGGATCCTTTTCTCTCTCTTTTTGTGGAAGATTTCCTTGGTGACTGTTGGAGTGAAAATACCTTTCAAACATCAAAGAACAGTAATGTATCAAAAAGAGGAGATGTCGCTATTGGAAAATAAACTAAGAGCAGTGCAAATGCCACCTGGGTTTTCCAGGTGGTGCCTGCTGCTTTATGCTGCTGTCAGTGCTCATCTAGTCACTGCTTTTTCATCTCTATTCCCCAATTTTGTGAAGAAACGAAGCACAGTTCATTCCCACAAACTGCTTTGGGTTTAGAGATTTCTCTGTCTTTACCCCTCACTTCACCCTTTCTGCCCCCTCCCTTCTCCCCCGCAGCCTTCGTGCAGCCTGACAATCCTTTGCTTAATCCCAGAGAACATATTTTTGGTACTGGCACAATGAAGGAAAAAAAA
>VWYO01012004.1:157556-189920 GCA_013400275.1 Rhadina sibilatrix | reverse complement strand
ACACACAAAAAACCACACCACCACAAACATAGCTTTATGTGCTATTTTCTGACCCACTACTCCTTGGGAGTAAGTTTAACAGCAAAGCACTTTCAGAGAGAACATCTTGCCTGATTTGTTACAAAGTTGAAAGTTAAGCACAGCCTAAGAAAGTAAATTGCAAAAATGTTTCTCTTAAAAAACCCGTTTATTTTATTCTTGCTACTGAAACAGAGCAGGCAAGAGGGAAAGCAACATCAAAAGTACGTTCAAGGGTGTTTAGCATTCATCATTTAAAATTGTTAATGAAAGCTATGGTTTGAACATAGTTTGTGTTACATGATACTAAATACAAAATGAATTTGCAAATAACACAAACATCACACTGAAAATTAACAGATACTTTTGATATGAATCCCTCTGTGCCTAATTTTTCTATCTATTAAATGATAATATTAATGCTTCAACCCTACCGAGTGATTCAAATTGTGTTTGTAGCTCAAATACTCCATGAGGACCAAGAGGAGATTAGCAATCCTGTTTTCAAGCACAAAAATTACATGAAGTAACGTGAAGTCAGAATTTCATGCAGCTGCTTTCTTACTACTGATGAAACAGTATATATTGACCAAGCGATCATCAGATGACCAAAGATCATTCCTTATGTGAAGATCCTGGAATCCTATGTTTATAGCAGTACATGTTCATCCATTTGATGGATTTTTTCATTATGATTATGTGAAGGCAGTGGTGTTGACATTTCCTGATTTCAAAGTTCTGGTTATGCAGCTTTCCTAGACACTTATAATATGTTCCCTTCTTATCTTTCTTTGAGACAGAAACATATGTAACATTGGGAGAATTCTGTACACAGGCATCTATCCAAAAAACATAAATGTGGTAAGCCAGGACTCAAGTATGCAATAAAGAACTCACTGCTTTCAACAGGCAACAAGAAATTGTGTTTCTTGTAAGAAGTGAAAATTTATTTTTACTCTATTTCTAGAAAATAACTTTTTAGAAGTTTGGTTTGCATTTTTAAACTTAATAAATAAATTGTCACTTTCACAGTAAATTCTGAGCTCCATTCTTTGCATTTTAATATATCCAGATCACAGTAAACATTCTGATAATAGCCTCAAAAATATTTTTTTTTCCATCAGATTTATGTATGTATCTTCCAGTGAATGTTGTGTGTTGTACTAGGTCCTGACAGGATAAAAAAGAATCAGTTAATTTTGCCTGGTATGAGGCAGATTTCATATATGATAATTTAAATAAACTACAAGCAGCACAATGTGTTTTACTTGAGATGTATTTTTTGTCCTATAAATTCATCAAAGCATTTCGATTTTGCTAACATATTCTGATTTTCACAGAGATTCTTTCACATACAACCCAGTCAATCCTCCTATTTGATCCTGCAGGAAAGACATCATGCTAAATTTAGGTTATTACAATCATTTCTATGGTAACAGATGGATGTGAAACACAGGATTATGACTTCACTGCACGACTCTGCAGAAAGAAGTCGGATGGTGGAGGAAGAAAGATCATATTCAAAATATCTGCAGCTGTAGCAGGGAAAGCACACACAATCACTGAGAAATAGAACTGTCCTTTTTTTAAGAAATACATGATTTTTTTTTTTTCTATATCACAATAGGTACATCTTCCCCTACTAACAAATATCTTCATCATTGACATTCTCCACAAGCATTTTCTTTAAACCAGTATCTCTATGCTGGCATAATCAAGAGAAAGGAATGCTTAAAAATATAGGTTACATGCAATATTATAAATAGATAAGAATCTATTTAGAACCTCTAGAGATTAAAATGCAGAAAAACTAAAAACATGAAATTCTAATAGAAAGACATTCCATATAAAAAGAAGGGCTATATTTCAGCTAATATAAACCAAGAGTAACAGGGTTTTTTTCATTTTTCTTGTTTTTTGCATATTATATTCTGTGATGTATATAATGACTACATGCTAAACATGCACATCAAATTACATTTAACTAAGTACTAAAAAAATCACTGAAAAGAAACAGCAGGTTATTGCTATACAGCAGGTTCTTTAAGATTTCATCTTAAAATCTAACCAATTTAGTTTACAGACCCCAAAATATGGGTGTTTATTACATTGTTATAAGCAATATTAACTAGAGAAAGTAATTCTCAAGCACAGAAACTAAAAACAGCCACTCACAGAACCTGCCTTAAAAATACTATAGGCCTATACAAAAGTACTTATTAGACGGTGTCTGAAATATCTTCTATATTTGATCAGGATCCTTACTGATTCAGCAATGAAAAGCTATTGTAAAAGGCTATATTTAGCACTTCTGGGTTAGCTGGACACAGATTACCTAAGTACACAACAAGCATGAACAACTTGATGACTAATAATGGTTCCTAACTTAAATAATGATTACTGTGATAACATACTCAAAGCAGGTGTTTGGCTAAAAAGGTTATGTTATTTGAAATTAGTAAATGCAATAGATGTTAAAGTGATTTTTATTTCTATCTTGCTGGAACAAGGTATTTACAATCAAAAAGAAATATCTTAATTTTGCCTCTCTGATTTAAGTTTGCTTGAAGCTCCAGACAAAATTTAATCTCAAAAAACCCCCTTACTTAATAAACATGAGAATATAAAGTATTTAAAAAGTATCAAAAATAATACCACTGGATGCTGAAGCTGAATGTGGCTCAAGAAATTGTACTTGCATTTGAGATGCTTAGGAACTACTAAAGTGATGGTAAAACTCAACATTCTGCTTCACTGAAATACTTTAAGTTTTTTTTTCCTCTCAACTGGCAAACAGCTGCCAATTTTCATAAAACACAGGAGATCTTAAAAAAAATTAAATATATCTTTAAAAAATCCTTCTGGTGCTTGAAATGAGCAAACAGGTCAGAAGGAACCAGAAAGGGCACGCCACAGTCTCATAAACCTCATTTGCCTAAGGAAAGTAGGCTTAACAAACAGCAACCAAACCCAAAAAAACCTTACTAAGAGCAGAAGGGAAATGTCTGACACAATTCTCCAAATTAGAAATTCAGGTCTTGGCGATCCCAGAATTCTCAAAGGATTCTATGAAAGACTGCAACACTAATAAAATTAGGACAGGAATGACCAAATAAAAACTGATATGGAAAACTTTTTTCTTTTTAATTCAGACCACTAGACCATTTAAAACTTTGTTCTTTTTTTAATTTGCAATTAACCTAAATACATTTTAAATACTTCTTACCCCTATGGGAGGAAAAGTTCTCTTTGTAAAAGATGTTACAGCAGAAACCATTCATTTAAGAACTTAGAACACAAATCACAATTTTCCCTTTTTAAGAACTTTCTCAAAACTTATATTTAAAAAAAAAGGCGCCTTGTATTATTAAATGTTTGGAAATATCAAAGTTATTAAAAAGAAACATGTCACGTCTTTTGGGAGCAGGGTATGAGGTGATGAGGGAGAAGTTTGCTCCTTTCTTAAAGAAGGATACACCACATTCCCCTCTGACACCTCTCTTAGCTCATTCTCAGAGCAGGACTTCCCTTTGTAAATTCTGATAATCCTTGAAGCAAACAGCTGAAGTGAAGATACATATTGCAGGTAGTAAACTAATGTTCTGATACAATTACTCCTATTTTCCTGACCATAAAGCTGGGTATGTGTCATTATCATGAAAACCATGATGTAACTCAGAACTGAAACAGCAACATTTGGCCATATTTAGTATCTGCAACTGTACTTCATTAAAAACACATTTAAAATCTAAAAACATCATCTGTTTTCATAAAGAGACTCCAAATACAATTAATCAACAATGGAATGCAATGATCATAACCAAACTGTGTCAACACTTCCAAGTCAAATCCATTCAGCAACAAATGCTTGTTAGGAAGTTCAAAAAGTCTTCTGAACAAACAATTCACAAAAAACCACCAGTAATGTGGTTTGGGTATTTTATTGTAATGAATAAAAGGATCCAGTTTGCAAGTGAACTTGTCATCCACTGTTTTCTCTTCTGCAGTGGCAAATGACCAAGTCTTATGAGACAGTTAAAGACCTGATGCTATCTCACCCAGGGCTTTGCCATTTTTATATAGATTTGGCAATACATAGACTCCACCCACAGTCTGGCCATCTAAAAGGACATTTAACATGCTAGAAAGCATCGAATTATCTGCAAAGAAAAACCTAAGAAGCTGTTGCTAGTAAAGCACAACTGGTAGAAACCAAAAGAATTTTCCTTTTTCAACAGGAACAAACTGAAGAACAGTGAAATTAAAAGAATATTTAACATTTGGGGAATTTCCAGTATTATTTAGTGTCTTAATAAGCAAGGAGCTGTCCTTACAAATACATACATGATCTGAAAGCAGGTCAAGGACACTGCATTGGCACAGGGCCAGGATACAGAAGGTGCTAAACAGAGCAGACTAGTGGATCTGATGACCAGAGTAAGAGACCTCCGCAATTCCATGTACCAGAATAATCTTCACTGGATGCCTAAATTTGCACTAATACACTTGGTAAAAGCTATCTACCAAAGCAAAGAATAAACTTCTGTGCAGAGAGATAGGCAGAAAATCTTTAATATAAAACCAAATAAGAGCTGAAATCTATTCAACTCCCTACCTCTGTGTTTCCCTTTTGGGTGCATCACAGCAATCTATAGCAGACAAAATACTAAAAAGGACTTTTGCAGTTACAAATAAATACTGATTGTAACTGTTGAAATTCTACAAAGGACTAAAATGAATGTTCCAATAAGTACCAAAAAGTAATGCTTTTTGGTATATTTTTTTCCCCAAGGTAGGTATGCTTTTTCCAGTTACCTCCCCATTCCATATACATATATATGTATGTGTGTGTATATATATACGGGGTTATTTAGAACAATGACTTGCTATATTGATGGTTTAGTATTTTGAGAAGTTTTGAGTGTTTCATTAGGTAAACCACACCACTGTGACGAGAAAAATGTTTCTTGACTTGTTAAGTATAGTAGTGCAACATCATCTAGCTGTCAGCCTAGGAAAACAAGACATGTTTCAACACATTACACCAAAAGTGAAGAAACAGACCAAGGCAGAGAAAGGACAACAAAATTATTTAATTTTACTAGAAAAATCAGCTGTCATTTAAAAAAATACTATTTCACAGAATTTAAAGGTAACTCCAATACATCCCTGTAAATAATACAATTGAGAAACTAATTTTATATGCATACTGTTAGATGTTCAAAGCTGATTCTGATGGAAGTTACATTAAATTGAAAGTGGAAATAAGGTATTTCCTGAGCTAACCTCCTTAAACCTCTTACCTTTTTACTTTTCAATAGTAATGGTAATACAAGAAAAGACCTATGGGGTTCAAGTTTTTTTTTTTTAAAAAAAAAAAGTTTTTAAAAAGCTAAACTCTGCTATTTAACAGACTAGGATTTAAATTACTGAGGATCATTTTTTTTTTTTTTCAAATAACCACATTTTAACTCCTGAATAAAGTATACTGGTCAAAAGAGCCCTTTTTATTTTAAGGGCATAGTAAAATACGAATAGCATTATACAAGTCATGGGGCTAGAGGGAAGACCAAAAAACCCAAAGCTAAAAGCTTTTCATTTTTGTGGTTCCAAAAGACTGCTATTGAAAAATGAACATATCCAGTTAACCAAAAATACAGATATCTTAAAACCACAGGTATTTACAGAAAACACATTTTAAGCCACATATTAAATGGTATTTCCCTAGGAAATTGTAAATTATAGTTAGTGGTACATTTAAATTTTAAAAGAAAATCAAATGCACACAAACAAGTCTAGCTCTGTGATCTCAGGAAGCCACAACTACCACAACCATTTTTCATCTGTTATTAAAGATAGCCTCCCTAGTATAAGAGATTTGTTTCACACACAAGCCAGATTTGTTTTGTCACATCACAACAAACAATGTGGGAGAAACTCAATGTGGCATTTTTCTGCACAAGAGAAAACAAACCAACCAAAAACCCCAACACTTCCAGGGAACTGAAAGCATACATTTGTTTTCAATTTAATTTGAAGCACCAGAAAAAAAGCTGGTGAATTTAGAAGTAGTAGGGTTCTTTGGTTTGTGGAAAAAAAATGCTACAGAATTCAAGCAGCTATTCCCCAACTTTGCAGAATCATCAAGTTTTCTACAAATCACTTGATCATTTGACTAAAAATTAACAATATCGATGGGCTTCATTTATAATCAGGACTGCCTAACACTTTGTATGATTTATAAATAAAAGTGCCTCTGCCTTCGCTTAGTTTTCAGTTTGCCAAAGCATTTGGATCTCTGCCTTGAGTTAGTTTGTTTTCTACTTCTTCCAAGTCTCAGCAAGTGAATCAGTGACTTCCAATAGGACTATGAAAAATGAGGTATCTTCCTCATATTAAGTATGTCTTTCTTTAGAAAATCTGTACATACAAGTGTGAGATGCTTTTCACCAGCCCTCCCCCACCACATCTGCCTCCAAAATCAAAAGCAGTTAAATCAGAATTATATTAACAACTGAAATTAGTCAAGCACAGGAATCAAAAGAAAAATTTACATGAAGAAGCCGGTACTCTCTGTTCCCACACACTATTCTGACTGACACTTTTTGTACCTACTGAGTTGGTACCTTAGGTCATGTTTTCAAATATTTGCTGTATCTTTTCCTTCCATTCTTTTTTCCTGCTAACTGAACATTGTGATAGCTACTAAAACCCAAGAGACAATGCGAGTTGTACACGACTCATTCCAGACTGGAAGAACTAGACAACATAATCTGACTTAGTGAAGAAGCCTGGTAAGGGAACATGACTAACTTTGGTGCCTTGGGGGCCAAAAGGAAGAATTTCCTCATTCAGAAATGAACACTAACTTTGAAAAACTAAGTGCCTGAGAATGCTCCGGTTCAATGGTAACAAATTCAGTTCAGGTTAACTTTTCACAGAGGATCACTTCAGGCACTATTTATAAGCATCCAAGTTTAAACAAAAGCGGCTTAATTGTCAAGCAGCAAGTCAAACAAACACAATGTTAACCATTCATGAACAATATATGGAACTACAAAAGAAAAGCAAGTATCCTGAAAACAGTAATTCCATGCAAGTTCAAACCGGATATCCAAATTTTATACAAAATTCAGCCACAATTCTCCCATCATTTCCTCCTCTCTTCCAAAAAACTAGAACAGCATATCTTATACCTGAAGGATGCTGAAATAATTATTTCCATTTTTGAGTACCCCCTGTGAAAATGAGAATCAGAAGAAAAATCACAAGCTATTCTGCACAGGCTTTCTTAAATTATGAGTAACTAAATAGTACAGCACAATGCTAACAAAACACGATATTAACTATCCATTCAGTAAGTATGCATAATCAGAAATCACTTACAAGTCATTAAGTAAACTATACCAAAAGCATCACAAATAAGAAGTTTTTTCCACATTTTTTCTTTACTGTCAATGGTGCCATTTCTCCATTATCAGAAACTAGGAGTTGAAAAGTGATATGAAACAAAAATACTATATGTGACTATATAGTACTAAATGTGACTATAAAATAAAAGTTCTACAATACAAAACTGAAAATTACCTCAGTTCAACTTACAGAAAAAAGTCTTTGAAAAACAATAATTAATAAAGGATCAAAAAAAAAATCAGTGAAAACACACATTTTTAGTTGGCAAGATTATACATCATTAAAAATAATCCTCATGAGCAATATAAATTTTTTGTGGTTTTTTTTCCTTTTACTGCTAACTTTTGAATCTGGTCTGAGACACAGATACCTAAAACAGAACTGGAAACAAAAGGAATAGTATCTTGTACTTCAACTTTGTTCTGCTTGGAACAAATATTTCATTTTTTTTTGCAATGAAAAGTGATAATGAAAAGCAAGCATTTTTAAAATTATTTTCTCTGTTTCAAGAAGAAAGAAATTCAAAAGTCAGAAATTATAAGTAATATTAGTTTTCAATTAGAAGGGAAGGAACTTCTGCATGTAACAAACAATAGACTTAATGCAGTCTCATTTGGGTGAGTTTGGACCTACTCTTGAAAATGAAAAAAATGTATCAAGCATTTCAGAATACATACGAGAGGGCTCTTTTGATTTGTATTTGCATTTATTTGGGGATTTACTAATATTGTACTCATTTTTGGTTTATTTTGTTGGATTTTAAAGGAGTTAAATTTTTTTATGGATTCCAAACTGGTCTTTAAGCTGTCCGTTTATTTTAGGATATGACTACCAGAAAAGTAACAGCAAGTACTCTCCTCTACCACATTTACACAAGGTCAGTGCTGAAACACAAACATGCTGCATTCATGTGCTTTGAAAAAAAAACAAAACTCAATAATATATTCTTCCGTTTCAGTCTGCCAGTAACACTGATTTGAAACACTGTTAACAGTCTGACATTCAAGAAAAATAAAACAGGTATGAGGCAAATGTTTTTTCTTTCTTACTTAATCAACACAAGACCCAAACCTGTGCAGTTAATCATCTGTTTCATTATTACACCTGTTGGAAGATCTAAAACATCTTCAGCCATAATTGGACCACCATTAAATTTTATGCAGAACATTCATTATCTTGCACTTGTTCTGATTCCCAAATGCATTTTACTGAAATGTTTGTATTGAAAATATATTGAATGAAACACACTATTCTGAAGTAAAAAAGTCATCATTACAGAAAGAGGTTTCCTTAGTGCATCTTCCCTGTGTTCAGCTGCTCACATAGTAACAGTGTGTTTATCACACTCTGCACACAGCTACTACCATTGTGACCTTCATGATCATGTCAACGGAGATTCTTTTGGAATATGGTTCCTCCCCTTCCACGTCCAAATGTTTTACCAAATGGAAAATGAAGAAAGGGAGGAAAGAGGAAAACTGACTGAAGCCAAGAAAGCCTCACATTGCCCAAAATGTGCATATGAAAATATATTACACAATGAAAACTCACTCAAAGTTGCAATAAATGCCTGATAAGGAAGACGAGTTTCTATATTCCTGCCTTTATTTTTTCTTCAAAATGTCTAATTTTTAATCCCACACTGCAAGTAAATTGACTGTTGTCAGAATAAGGTACCCCTAACATTTTCAATTCTGCTATTTGACCAAAACAAATGTTGTATAAATACCTTCAAATCATCAACAGAAATAATAGACTTCTGGTGAGTTGGAGAGTTTACATTGAAACAGAGATATAATGAAAATCAAATGGCTACAGACATTGCAGTACTCTAGAACATGTTTATTAATACCTATCTGCAATGGGTTCCTTAAGTTGTTTTTTTTCCTAAGTAATTTAAGTGAGAAATCTTGGCAGCAGGTAACCTGGTTGAATTTGATTTTGATAATTAGCTGTTTAATTGCATTCAATTTTTTGTACAAATGTTCACAGCTTCTTCAGGAGATTTACTTTGTAAGTACAAAATTAAAACTCTCTGGTATTTCCTAGACCCATGAGATCTGAATGTTTGGAACTTGTTTGGGTTTAATCTGTTGCACTAGAATAATTTGCTTTACAGGCAACAACAACAATAAGCAACCCCCTTATCACACACAGAAAAAAAGCAGACATCTACAGCAACCCAGACATACCATACAGAATTATGCCTTATATTAAATATCTTGAAAACAGGAATAGATTTAAACACTTAAGATTTGATGTACCAGAAAATAAGTCAGATGATTTACCTATGACAACAAATTATCAAGTGCAAAATTTTCAAGTAGTGCATCTCTACTTAAAATCACACATTAAAAACACAAACCAAAAGGAAATTAACCTACCTCCTGCATTTTACAACACAGCTAGGATGGAGGAAATATATCAACAATTCCTTTGAGCCTCATAAAATCAGGTTTCACTTATGTTTTACCACAGCTACCTAAGAATTTTATTAGTTTTAAGATGACTGCTGTTTTTAAGCTAAGCATTACATTTGATTAATCTCTAACAAAAACACTTCTCACAAACTCACTTTTCAGACATGCTGTAAAGCCTATCTATCATCTGTTTTTTCCTTTGCTAAGACATGGAGACAATATACATCAAAATACTTTAGAATTTATATATACACGCATGAGGAATTTTTTCCTATTTTCTCCTTTTTTTAAATCACAAAGTAAACAAAACAAAGGAAATGAGCTATTATGATATAACTTATGAGTGAGGTATCACTTCACTTATTTCCACTAATTTCATCAAGGATGATGACCACAATAAGCCTCAAAGGATAATACCAAAGTTAGAAAAATGACTATGACAACTATTATTCTACTATTATTCAACTATTTTTATTCAACTGCTATTCTATTCTATTATTTTATGACAACTATTATTCTTCTCTACTTTGTATTTCTCTAAAACAAACTCTTCCTTGGGTTTCATTTAGGTAAACAAAATTTTGGTTTAGAGAACATGACTCTGCCAATAAACATATGCAATTACATCTTTTATGAAGCTATAAAAATAGATATTGTATTTGTTCATCTTATTCAAATTTTTAAAATTTAAATTGAATTTCGCTCAATAAAGTCCTTATAATTTGATACCACTTCATTTAGAACACTTATCAGACATTTTTGTTCCAAGTATTGTGAGATTTAGAACAAAAAAAGTGTATAAACAGGAACGCTGTACAAATAGCTATCAGGAATGTTTGTCCACTCTTCCTTTCCTCAGTTACTTAAAAATAATAATAAGCAAACTTCTCTTATCAAGCAGCAGAGAGAGGCTGGTCCCAATCATCTTGAAATATTATTTAAAATGTCCTTTTAAATTATTCTTTATTTATCTTGGTTTGTAACTTTTATGGTATTTTAGTCTTCCAGTTTACACTTGCATGAAGTTATGTAAATTAGAATATGGAATATTAAAAAATACTAGATAAGTAGCAGATACTGATAAGTGTTCTTGCACTGCAACACAAGAATCCTTATAGCTAATAGTCTGAGGTTTAGTCACATCAAATTTACACCAATAACGTTTGAAATAACTACTAAATTTTCAAACACCCTGATTGTGACAGATGGTCAAATTTAATTTACAACTGCTCAGATCTACACATGAAAAAAACCAGTAACTTCGACCACTGAACTCAAAGCTGTCTTTTAAAACAATAATGGCAAATAACAATATAAACCAAATGCAGTACTGGTACTGAAGCATAAGCACCACAACAGCATGATCAAACAGCATCTCTTCTAGCAGCATCATATGAATATGAGTACAGTGCTTCTGACAAGTAGATAAACTCTCGGTGCCACTAGGAATGGAGTCCTTCTGTATTTTCACGAAAGGTGGTTTGTTTTTTTTTACTAATAACACACAGATTTCCTATACTGTTTTTTACATGAGTTTTGCCTTAGCTTTTCAAAGGCCATTTTCCTATGAACGCTGTAAAAAAGGTACCTCTGTTCCCCATTTGTTTCTGAGCCAGCAAAGTAATAACCAAAGGTAAAGTACAATTTTAGAATAAAATAATAAAATTATTCCATTGAATCAGCAAATTTCTCTTCTTTTTATAGCTATGTAACCTTATAGATACCCCAAGAAACATATTTGCAATGTATAATTCCTTGCTTACTTGAATATTCAAGGCCTAAGTTAACGGAAGTTCTTCACATTCTGACCTAAATGACATGAATTTTTCCTCTATTTATATAACCTTCTCCCTGCTCAGAAGTGAAGACTTCTTCATGACCAACTACATAAAATACATACTTAAATTAAGAAAGTCTTTTTCTGAAACAGATGCTTTAGAATTTCAAATTCAGAACCACTCTTTATTTGTAACTGAATCTAGTCTTCACAAGGATAGGTGAAAAGTCCTTCAGAACTAGCAGGAGATAAGGGAGAAGGCAAGAGGGAAACATAAAAATCTAGTATCTCTATTACCAAAAGCACAGTAGCTCCTTGTAGGACATAACTGAAGATAAAATTACTTTTTAGAAATCAATCCAGTATAGCACTTGCATGAAAAATACAGTTCACAGACCACTGAACAAGTACACACAAGCAGAAGAAAGACAACTAGAGTATAAGATGCCTACCCACTTCAAGTGAGGTGAAGCTCTCCACTTTGACTAGCAGCTTTATTCTAGGAAATAAAATGCTGATGGTTTCTATGAAACTATGGAATGATGAAGAAAAAACAATGGGTAAAACAAAGGATAAATAGAGTGTGTTAAATTGATAAGATTTCTAGAAAAACAGAACAGTTACAATATTTAAAGGTATGCCTCCTCCACATCAATCATCAGTGATATACAGAACAGCTTCTTTTAAATGGAGTAAGCGCTTTAGTTCTACATATTTTAAAGTACCATCATAACTATTACTAAAAAGCTTTTAAACTCAGACAAGATTAAATGACAGTCACAAAGCAACTGCACCCTTTTTTGTGTTTACTTATTCTGATTGCTAATTAAAAACTAAAAATTAACATAACTGTTAAAAAAACGTGCTACACATATAGAGAGAGCAATTGGAAAGGTTTTATTAATTTAGTAGGTTCTTCAAAACAAGACAAAACCACTCTCCTAATTTCTGATTTCATCTGAGATATAATTTTTCAAGACAAAACTTACCTAATTCATTCTGTAAACTTTAATTTAGAAAAATGCATTATAATGACGCTATTTCATAAAATGATTTTTTTATAAATTTTCATCCAATGTCATACGAGTACACAGATGTGGTATGTACATAGAACATATCACATTCCTAAATGAAGTTAATTCCAAAACTGTTTTCGTCTCCTAAACAATGACTGGGGACGTAAAAACAGATTTTTGTTCTGCATTTCTATCTGGGAGAGAACATGGGAATCTTATGGATTCCTATGCATTCAGTCAAAACAAACTAATTGTCTTCAGGAAGCAGGCAGAGATCAGGTTGTTGTCACAAATCTAAAAAATACTCCATCTCCCATTCCACATATTGTAAGGGAATCTTGACTGTAAAATACTTTCAACTGTAAAAATGGTATTAGCATCACTTGCAACAAAAATCTGTAAGAACTTAGACCTGCTGAACTTTATTGTTCACAAAAGTAACAGTATTTAATAACCTCTCAGTTACAAATAAAGTGAAACTGTGCATGCAACATAAGCTGAAATGATTTTAATATAAATTTTATTACAAAATTCCTGTATTACCAAATCAGCAGTTGTTGTTACTATTTCAATATGACTTTTGCTTCTCTTATTCAGCTATGCACAGAAAGTCAGACTGCTATAAAGTACAGCGACAGTCACTCAAAGTTAAAACTGATCAAACCAAAGTAAGAAAAAAAATTACTGACCTCTGCAAAAAAAGTATTGTTAACAAAAGCTACTTTAGAACAAGTAAAAGCTTCTTTTTTTAACAAGCTTTTCTTTTATTTAGAAAAGTTAAATAATTCTCATATCTAAAATACTAAGCCAGTCAAAAATCTAAACCTTTCCCTAGTCCTCAGCTTTCTTGAAGCAATAGTCATCACAGGCCTAGAGCAATCAGAAACCTCCCTATACTCCGTTTGTCCTTTCACAAAATATCCTGATGTTGATTTCCTGAGATTCCACTTTAGAAGCTGGTAACTTTTCACAAATCTTAAGCCAAGGAGTTTGAAGTTCAAGCAGCTGAGCATTGCTTGAATGAACTATTTGAAAATGCTTTCTCTTTGCAGTTCCATTTTCTTGTCCCTTTTCTACAAACTATCATCATTCAGGCAAACTCTGTGAATTTCAGAGTGAACGACACCAAAAATACAACCATTGTGAACCAGAAAGAAAAACCAAAGATATGGAAATAGATAAAAAAGTCATACCAGAACTCAAGAACAAAAAGGTAAGCTTTATCCAACCTAACACCACACTGCATATACGTGGGCACATGTATCTCTCAAGTTACCTAATTTTTACGTTTGCACAGGCATGCAAGGCCCATCCAAAATAAAAAGTCCTGTCCCTTTTTTATATTATAGTATTATGGATACTGCTCAAAGCTTTATTTTGAAACTTGCTAAGACTGAGCTAGAGAAAGAGCTTTTTCATCCCATGGAAGTACTATCAAATGGGACCAAATTTTTAGAGTTTAAAAACCACTGCTCTGATTTCTTGCCTGCCTTGGCAAAGGCAATGCAACAAATCGAAACACATCTCCCCTCACACTCTACGCTGCCCAGGCAGTGACAGCAGTAGTACTGTAGGAGCAATCACCCAGAGGCTACAGATCAGCTACAATCAATGACAGTAAAAGACCTGAAGGAGGCAAAACTCTTAAACATGTGGTCTAGTAAGCACTCCTCTCCTCAGCGATCTGTTCACACACAACTCTGGTAGTATTTAATTACAAGACTGAAAACCCATTTTCACAGCCTTTTCACGCACAACACAGGTTAACAACAGGAAACACTGGAAGCCTTTCAACTACTTGACTAAGCTTCACTGTTCCAGTTTAGGCCGGGAAGGGTGGAGACAACTGGTCACCTTTTCCATAGACAAATACTTTTTAAAATTAGAAAACACAAACTCAAATACAGAAGGGAAACATCTATAAAATGGCTGAGCAGCATACAGAACATGAATAAAAATAAAACCACAATATCACACAAATTAGTAGAAAGTATGGTTGGTTTAAGGGTAATGGTGAACAGTCTGGAACGCCATGCTTCATTTCAACAGTTTTCATTACCAGTCAAACTGATGTTCAACTCACACGTTATTAATTTATGAACTGATATTCATGTGACACCAAACGCAGAGTCACTTGACTCTTAAATCAGAACTTTTCAAAGCTAAAAAGTTAACTTAATACTATTTTGTGTGTGTGTGTGTGAAAGGAACCATACGTGTCAAGAAAAAAAAGGCTGAGTGAGCATCAAATCCCAGTACTAATGAAACTCAGCAGTTTTCAAAGTTTCTACCTGTCTTTAAAAGGTCTTTCATAGAGTGGGGTTATGAATGATAGCTACCTGCAATAAGCTGGAATTGGACTCAATGGCCCAAGAGTATGACTGCATAAGTATCGTGTTCTGTTAATAGTTCTTCAAAAAGGACAGCAATTCTTTTCATTAACTAAATTTCATTTTCTTATGAAGAAAAAAGAAATGTTCCCTTTGCTTTGCTATCAAAGTCTCACCTTCCCACTAGCTTGTTTGAATAGTCTCATACAAACAGGAACTAAGCTTACAGGGCACATTTTCCTTTGTCACCCTTATCTTTTTTTAATTCAGGACATCTCTTCAGTGAGTAGAGAGGTTTCAGACCTTTTCCACTGTGTTTCTCTTGTGGAGGAGCTTGGAACTGGCAGCATCACCTCAATTTCAGGGTAAGTGGAAGGCATTAAATGGGTAAGGATTATGAGATTTTATGGGTCTGTCTGGAAGGAGAATAGAGAAACAGAATCCCTAAACACTGAGGTTCATTCCACACCTATTTTCTAACATTTCACCTCAATTTCCTTCCCAAAAGATCTCTCACTGTTGCTTTCCATGCTATGTTCCTTTTGTATACTCAGCCTAGAACCACACCAAGAACGTCTGTAATAGAAAACAGATGAGGACCTAATCAGTACCAAAAGCTGTAAATTCAATTAATTTTTGTAAGTCTTAGTAGTGTTTGCCACTACATAAAGACAAAACTGAGTGAAGTCATTAGTGTGTCTCTCATCCTCCTTTACATTTTTAGAAAAGCAAAATATTTGCACTACACAAAAAGATTAATAATCCTTGTGGTGGGCTTTATCCTGTCTAGCATGTAAGTCCACAAAGCTGCTCACCCACTCCCCTTCCCCAGCACAATGAGGGAAGAAAATACTACAAGTAAACCAAGAAAAATGATGGGTCAAGATAAAAATATTATAAAGTAAAGGAAAATTGGAAGGAAATAAAAAGCCCACAGAAAAGGCAGAAAAGGACTTGGGGTTGCTGGTCAACAGCCAACTGAACATGAGCCTGTGTGTGCCCAGGTGCCCAAGAAGACCAATGACATCCTGGCTTGCAACAGCAGGACCAGGGAATTGATGACTTCCCTGCCCAGCACTTGGCGAGGCCGCACCTCAAATCCTGTGTTCAGTTTTGGACCCTCACTACATGAAAGGCACAGAGTGTGTCCAGCGAAGGGCAACAAAGCTGGTGAAGGGTCTGGAGCAAAGTCTTATGAAGAACAGCTGAGGGAGCCTGGAGAAGAAGCAGCTCAGGGCAGACCTTACAGCTCTCTTCAACTGCCTGAAAGCAGGTTGTAACCAGGAGGGAATTGGCCTCTTCTCCCAGGCAACCGGTGACAGGATAAGAGAAAATTACCTCAAGCTGCACCTAGGGAGGTTCAGATCAGATTCTGGGGAAAAATTCTTCACAGAAAGGGTGTAAAGCATAGGAAAGGACTGCCCAGAGGAGTGGTGGAGTCACCCTCTCTCAAAGTGCTCAAAAAACATGGGTATGGCACTTTAGGACATGGCTTGATGGTGAACACGGTGGTGATGCTAGTGGGATGACAGTTGGATTTAAGTATTTTTTAACCTTTATGATCCTGTGATTCAAACAGGTGATGCAAAGGCAATCACTGGCATCCCTGGGCAAACCATTTCCCAGCGAGTCTCTCAGCAAAATGCTAGCTGAACACTCCACTCCATTTAATTTTCTTTTCTTTTGCTAGGACCTTATCTGGCATGGAGTAGCTTGAGACAGTTCAGGTTACCCACCTGGGAACTTCTTTTTGCACACCCAGTCTTCCCACTGGGGAGGTGGATAGAGTCAAAAACAGAGCAGGCCCTGGCAGTGTGCAAACACTGTTTGGCAAGAGTTAAAACATGAGTGTATTGTAAAATCGTTGTAAAACATTGTTTTGGTCACAACTCTGAAATCTGGCACCCTACAAGCTGCTATGAAAAAGAAAATTTAACTCCATCTCAGGCATACCTAGTTGTACAAGTCTTGCTTTCCTCCCTTGACTTTTCATGACCAGCGACTTCTACTCAGCTACACTGTGGAATCAAAAATATGTGGATTTTAACCACTGTTAATAATTCTCATGCACTTAGGGTCAACAATATTTTTCACCCTAACAAAAAGTGGGGGAAGTTCTACACAGAGGAAAAAAAAATGGAAATAATGGAAATGGAAAAAAATATGGAAAAAGCAGACCTCCCTTCTTTCCTCACTACATATATATCATCAAGCAAAAAATGTGACCATCCGTCAATACCAACTGTATCTTTATTTTAAGAAAATCTTAAAATTCTGAAGTAGTTAAAAATATCTAAAATATTATGAGGAACATACAGTAGTCAAAGATTCCATTAAAAATACAGTAGCTTGTAACTATTTTAATTTATCAGAAACAGGCTTTTGCAAAGAAAAATGTCTGCTATCATTACCTACAGGTTCATCAGAGAGAATGAGTATAACAGAATTAACAGCTCTCAGCTGTAAAATTACTAATTCCAGTAATACAGTACATTAAACATGCCATTTGAGATATATGCCAACTTAAACTACCACATATGGCATACTATCTAATTATCACAGTTTGTGTTTTCATATGCAGAGCTGTTCTAGTTTTTAAACAATGTGTCAAAATGCTTTTTTTTCTGAAAACAGAAAATGCTATCTTTTTATAATACCAGTAGGTCAATACTGCAATTTTAACATGCACAAGTTAAAAAAAAAATTAAAAGAGAAAAAAAATATATTGGAACAAGTCGCTGATGTTTTAGAATTGCTCTTAACTTTCTTATTATTAAAATATTTGTGTGAAAAATTAATATTAAATTTTTAAGAATCTGTTTTTCAAAAAGGGCATTTTCAATTTTTCTTCTTCCTTTCAAGTCTTTAATTCACCTATTGACACACTAAGTCTTAACTGACAATAAACAAACAAAACAATCAAGGTAGTCATTCTCCCAGTTTTGCATGTGAATAAAAAATACTGTGAGATAGCACGTGTACAGACATCAGTTGCAGTCAAGACAGACATCACTTGTGCTCCTTCTTTATGTGCAATTTGACCTCACTCAGAACAATTGCTAGTGCAGAATCATACATTCTAATTTCAGTTTAGTACAAACCATGCCCTAAAATATTTGATTTCAGATTCCCCAGCTGGTGCTTCATGTCACTTCAGCTGTTCAGAGGGGTTTTTTTAATGTTTTTTTGCGCAAATAAGCAAAGAGCTCACACATAATTACCATGAAGCATTATATAATCTTAATCTCTCCTTTTCCAACTCAAACAGGACCATGTACTTTTAGACAATAAAAATCAAAATGTGCTAACAGCTAACACCTTAGTAGACAAATAACTATGTAGCAACCATTCCAAGTACTTTTGTTTCTTGTCCAAGAGTAAAAAACAAAGATATGCCACTCAGTCATCAAACACATTTTCCACTGTCTCTCTTAGTTCTCACAAACTGTAGGTGGTATATTTGATAATTTCAACAGAAAGCATGTAATACCTTCGAGCATACTAAGTCTAAAAAATACAGATTAGATCACAAACACAAGGGTAATTATACATACAAGAATTTAATTAAAAGTGCCTTCCCATTTTTTTCCAGTTTGAAATGTGCATAAAGTTCTTGAACCTGCAATTACCTTTATAAAAGGTTTGCATTAAGCTCAAATTTAAACACATGCAAAAATAATTTTTGAGGTACTTTTTCTGAAATAATTTGAAAGCCATTAGAATCTGAACACCAAAATATATTTTAGGTTTCTATTTTTAATAAACAAATATGGACAATATTATTAAAAGAATAAAGACTTGTGTAAACAACTGGACTACCCAGAATATGGGAAAACCTAAATATTTAAAATTTTCTTAATGAAAAGTTGGAAGGTCAATAGACTTGATTTTTTCCATATATAATTCAAGTCTTCCTCAACAAAAAAGTCCAAATCAACCTTCTAAAAGATGAGTCAAAACATTTTTTGTAATAATAACCAAAAATAGGGCAATTTGACTTCATGATTACTATTTTTAAGCAAAAATGCAAATATATCCTTGGAGTTTATTTTTAGAAAGCTTTCCTGTGCCTTTTAGCATTTCACATTAAAACTCTACTAAATCCTTCCCACTATTTGTTTAGATATTTTTTGGTAATTCAGTCAGTTCCATCCTCCTTCACAAATTTTTATTTATACCTTTCAAAGCTAAAATCAAACAATACATCAAAATAAAAGACAAAAATTAGTACTCATAGCAAGAACAATTATTTGCAAATGGAAGGAGACTTTAGAAAATGTTTAGTTTGAAGAGGATTTGTAACTGAATCTGGATTAGATCTAGTGCTTCTTTTAAAATGGATCTTTTAGCAAGACTGGTTAACATTAACACAAAGCCAGTATTTTCCTATATGGAATTACTGAACAGATTTACAAATATATTAAAAAGCCAATCTATACAAAAAGATATGAAAAATCAGGGCATTTTTAAGCAAAGAACAAGACCACTCCAAAAAATTATTGATTATATACACTAATTTTTTATCAGTTGCTCTGATTTTGGCTTTAGTAAAGGATTACATATCTGCATTAAAATTTAAAAGGAAGTTTTAAAACGGTGCAGTTTTTTCTTGCAAAGGGACCATGAACTAAAAGAAAACACTACAAAACTCTTACCTCAAATGGGGGAAATATGTATGTTTGGCAAGTTCATACTGGCAATCTGTATAACATACTTATTTTTGATAAATATCTAAATATCTACTTATAAGTGAAAAGGTACCCTACATTATCCTTACCAAAACACATGCATTACTCTGGCGTCCATCATTCAACTGACTATAATAAAATTGAATGTAGGAAGAAAGACATCTCCAAATACAGATTCAAACATTTCTAGCCAGCTGAGAAAAGTTCAATTGGAATTTTTTGCAAGCCTAGGAAATGGTGAGAACACAACTCTTCTCAGGGGAAAAAGTAGCAGTAAATCTTAACTACCATAAATGAGCACCAGGGGAAAAAAAAAATTAAAAACAAACAAACAAACAAGAACAAAACATTCTTCTGCTAGAAAAAGAAAGACATAAGCCTTTTACCAAAACACCTAAACTAGAGCCATAAACATATTTTCTTTTTAAATATTTTAAATTAAATATTTAAATAATAATCTACCTCTAGTTTAAGCACACTACTTCAGGACTATGTAAACTGGAGATGTATTCGACTTTGCAAAAATTCAACACTTACCTGAATTTAATGTCTGTATACAGAGACTGCTGGTATTATTACTGCCTTTGTATTGTACAAATATCTCCACTTACTCTTGTGGGAGGCAGCAGCAAATAGGAAAGAAATTATAATTTTCAGTCCTCATGTTTAAGAGACCAAAGAAAACAAAAATTTTATTTCTTTTTGCTTAAGGTACTAGAATTTCAGCAGTGGAAAAATGGAAAAGCTTTACTTGGAGAACTGGAGAAATGCTCACCTCTGGAGGAATATTTGATCTCAAGCAAAACAAAGAATGAGAAACAATTCATCAGGTTTTGATTGCAACCAAACATCTTCACCATACCTAAAAACTGGAAGGTGTACTTATTTGAACTTATCAGTGATGGCTTTAATGATGGAATTCCTATTCTGAAGAGCAAGTATGAAAGTAGAAGTAAAAAAGATTCATGTTGAAATGCTTATGAAATGAACTACTCATTTTTCGGCACTTATACGTGCTGAACTACTACTGAGATTCAGCATTCAAAAGCTCTGTAGTGTGAAAACTTGGAGTTCTAAAAATAACTCAAAGAGTAAAAATTGAAATTAAATGATTTTTCAGACAATCATTTACTTCCCCAAATAAGCAGCATACACATAGTATTTTCTGGATTAAATATGTATTTTTAACAATCTTCAGCACTCTAGCATGGCCCATCCAGCAAGATTCCTCAGTTTCCCCAATGGAAGATGGAAAACATTGGGGATGTCTCACATTTTGAAGCAGGCAACACAAGTTAATTTCTAACTAGGAGAAATATCGATGCAGGAATCCAATATGAAAACCTTCTTTTGCTTTTGAGCAAAGGAGAAAGAAATGGGGGAAATTATAATCCCCTTAAAAATCCAGTATGTAAATGCTGTGTGAAAACTACTGCACTCTAAAGAGATTAACATCAGAAAATCTTCTTAAAGCAGAGTGAAACTTTAGAAATTACTAAATATGGAGTGATAAAATCCTCTCAAATTTTCTGAGGTATGCTGGTCTTTCCCACTACATAGAAACTTACCTATGAGGATTCCAGAATACCTATGGATACACTTGTTTCTTTTCAAACTGGCATCAATCACAAAGTATGCCATCATTCTCCCTTGGTTTGCCAATAAGCTGCATCACAGTTCAGCAGACAATTACTAATGGCACTATTTCCTCTAAATCAGCATTGCAACATCACACCTCTTTCTAGACCTACTGAAGTAGGTCATCCTAAAAATACAAAAGTTGTATTAGTTCCTGAAATACTTGTAGTTTTAAGCACACTTGACTTAATATCAGATGGCCATCATCAGCTTATCTACACCTCCCAAGTAACCATAGCTTGCAACATGAAAACCTTGTAACACAAAGCCAGTCCTACAAATATACACTAATTTACACTAAAAATCCTGTACGCTTTCTTAGACTCCTTAACAGGGAAAACCCATCCAAGTTAAGACACTTGCATGCTTTTAAGTACCAAGAGCACTAAGACCACCCACTCTGAACTACTATGCATTAATATTTCACAGGAAAAAAAAAATCCTTGCATTATATTAGGAGCCCATCTAACTATATGCGTATTTTTAAGAAAAAGTTCATCAAGTCTTACACGCTGGTGAAATACTGCAACCCTTAGCAAACTATGGTAATCACTTCTGAAATTTTGTACTGGGAGAAACAAGGCAGAACTAGCCAACCTAGTGACAAGCAAAATTCTTAAAAATAAGCAACAATAATCTTCAGACAACCAATACAACACTGTCAAACTTTACAAGCAGAGACTTTTTTACAAAGGAAAACACAAAGAAGTTTGCACGAGATGAAACTGCACATGTTCCTGGGCTAGTCAACATGGAAAACATGCTAGTCCTTTACACACTATACGATTCCATTGAAAAATAGACAGTGAATAAATAAAAACTTCTCTTTCCTCATTCTGAGCATATTCATGTGTGTTAGAAAAGGGAAATATCAAGCTAGTTATTTAGCAATTATGGATGACTAAATTTTGTGTCCTTATATCTGCACTAATGAAATCAGAAAGTGCTAAGCTAATAAAGTGTGAAGGACAAAACTGAACTACTTCTGATCACAACTAAAATTCTTTCAACTAGTAATTACTATCAGACAAAAGAGCCATTAGAAAAGATAATAAAGAAACAACAGAATCTTGTTGTTACTAATCAACAAAGCACCATTAAAAATAGTGGAATAAAAATAAACAAGTTATAAATGTCTTGCTTAATTGAAATACTGACCTTGTTACCACTATCCATTCTATGTCTCCTAGACTAGAGGGTATAAAACATAACACGTTGCATAAACTGAAGAGGGTTTGTTTTCCAAAGGTACAGGAAATCTAATGGGACAAATATAGCTGCCCATTTAATTGATTTTCTACCATCAAGAGCATGCAAGACTAAAGTTCTGAGACTAGCAATTACACCTATTTCTACATACACTTAAATATTTTCAACACTCTGATTTAAAATCAGAGGAACCATTTTTTCCTTCTAAATCCTAGCTATTCAGAGAAAGAACCATCTTTCTAGCTATGAATCAAGAAATAAAAAAAAAACCAAAAATAAAAAAAATTATTAATAATTCATTCATTATATATCATGTTGGCACTTACTAGAACATCTAGTCATAAATGTAGATCCATACAGAACTTACAAATCTTATAAAATTATAAAGTATATGTTTTATTATTGTTAAAAGTAGTGCAAATACTAGATGAGCACTTGGCATCACAACATTAAAAGTCCACAAAACCCTATATCCTTAAAAAAGAATCTTTGTAAATTTAATAATTCATTTTTCTTTCTTTTTTTTAATATTTTGGTATGCTGGTAATTATATGTTGTTTGATGAAGACCAATCTCAACAAAAAACTGGCAGGCTTTGGTGTACTGCACTGCACAGTAAAAGAATCAGAAGTTAGGAAATTATATATGTATAAGCAATTCCTGGGAAATACAAATTTTACTTGAGATTGACAGAGTCGCCAAGTGTTCACCTAATAATGTAAGTAGAAGACATACAAAGAAGGAAGTGTGCACACACATGCAAGGCAGAAAACAAACCCCATACATCTTCTACGTCTAACACTCGCAACAAATCATTTTTATAAAGCTTTAAGGCATCCAGTAGCAATGTTTCATTGCAGACCTTTGAAAAATCAGCACAGACAGAATGCTGCAAGACCCTCTCTTGTTCCACAGAAGTTTTCTTCAAATCCCAATCATAACTCCACTAAAACACCACCTATTTCCCCCCTTTTTTTTTTTTTTTTTTTTTTTTTTTGGTGTTCCTCTGGAAAATTGTTGGTAGACTGCCAGATTACAATGAAACATAAATATTCTATAACTCCAGCTCAATACTGCTGCCAAAACAGTATCCGTGGCAGCACCTGAATTGCTGCTGCTGGTACTACTTGTACTATACACTACCCTACCTGCACTCTGGCATTTCCTAACACCGGATTACAGATGGGCACAAAATGTAAACCACTGTCAGATCAAGCTCCAACACTGGCATATGGCCCAACTTGTCTTTCCTCCCCCTTCCCTCACAGCCCAATTCTTTTTGAATACACTCTGATAATAGTTTTAGTTCCATAAGTACACTGGATGCTCAACAAAGCCAACTGAATGGACACGTGCCATTTCCTACTTTTCCAGTGCATGACCTAACATAAATATTTTCAATACCTCATGTTATAAAAAGAACAACTCCACCACTGTATATTCAGTAAAATATTTGTAATTTTTCATGTACAATTTGAAAGCCAGAATTTAGAACACGCTAGGAAGATGATAAATTGCTGCTGCGCCTGATTATCTGGTTCTCTACAGAGGATTTTTTCCCCATATTGCCAATGAAGAATCTAAATAGGACTAAAGTCACTACTTGAGACTGTAAAAAAAATACATACAAATCTTCCAAGAGCTTTGGAGGTGTGCACTATGGTTCTTGATTCAAGCAAACAGGTGCCACTCTATCAAGTGGGGGAAAATAGTACAAATGTGTGAAGCTCTTTATGTGGGAAATTACAAGAGAGTTAAATGGCACTGAGCAAGGCACAAAAAGTGCTTTTAAAATAGAAACAAGGGAACATGCAGAGAACCTCAGTATCTAATTTAATTAATGATTGAGAATGCAAAGGCTCCAACTGGTGAAACATTAGCAGCAGCCATGAATTTCACTGTAGTTCTGTATAACAAGTAATCTTACCTGAGTGATTCTCAAAAAAATGTCAACACATCGATTGTATTTTTCATCTGATCCTGTCAATGCTGAGATGACAGGCCCTGCAGGATGCAGTGAGAGATCAGCGATGAAAAACAGATGTTTAGTCTTTTCAAAAGCAAAACCTACAAGACCAGGTAAACAAGAAATTTTGTCCAAGATTCACACTTCTTTGTATGCAACATACACTGATGTTACATAACCACTTTCATATACATAAGTTGACAAGAGCATCCCTCACTTACAAGGGATCTGACCCCAGGTCAATCATACCACCAAAGTTCAACTTTAGACCTAGTCCCTAACATACTGTTCTTTCAAGTGCTACCGAGTCACACAGCTAGTTATTCACATCACCTACATCAACCTATGTTCTCCAACCTTTCACAAAGGAGACTTAATTTCATCCACCAATTATGCAGAACACTTAAACCTTACACAAATTTACTGTGACTCAGAAGTCAAGAAGAACAATAACAAGCTCAGGCAAAGAGTGATAAATTCATACTCAAAGGCTACAGAAGCATGCTAGCATTGTAGAGTTGGGAGCTGACTTCCAAAGATGTGTCCCCAAAGACTGCCTTAAACTGACATTTCAATCAGATAGGTTCTTGCAAAGGAATTGCAATGCTTGGCTATTATCAAGAGAAGCACACCTAATATTAAGGAAACTCCAGTAAGACTCAACCACAATTATCAATGTGTTAAAGTGAAAACTAGTTCATATGGGTGCTTAGGAATTTAGATCTTGTGATTTTCATGTATTAATATATTTAATGTGTCTACCAAATATAGGGAAAATTCAAAGCACTGTATTCTGACAATCCTTTATTTTAACCAAAATACAAGCAATGTAGTTGATTATTATAATGCCATGAATAATCACAAGTTGGGATGCAGAAACCCCTGAAACCAAAACAAAAATAGGATGGAATAGAGCTACACAAATCTGTACTGGAACACTTACAAGATCTCTATGTTATAGTATAGTATAAATATAAATAGTTATTATTATTGTAGTATAAATATATATATATATCTGATATTTCCTCTGGGGGAAGGATAATGACCCTGTCTGTACACCAGGGTAAATTTTAAGGAACCTGCTATTTTCCTAAATCTGTCATGCAGCCAGAATGAAGACAGTCATATATCTACAGTAAATTAAAATCCTTGCACGTGCACAGCGCACAAATTGATTCCATTTGCCGACACCAAATTCCAACTCTCCACATTTCCATGCTACTAGAAGTCCTTAACCACAAGACTAAATAGGGCTAAACAGAACAAGCGCTAAGCATTCCCACTACAGAACATACTATACTACACCAGAAATTCATATCAGACACTCTTTTCATTTACAGACAATAGTTGTTGTCAGAATAAGCAGAAATATTTTTGCTAAATCCATTATAACCATGACATTTCACAAACACATGCATCAGCTTCATAACTCAACTCATAAATCAAGATAGATTTGATAAACAGGAAAAACATATTACAGTTTTAGATTGAAGCACATTAAGAATTTTATGCTAGTGTCAAACAAATCCAATTAGAAAACCCAAAAGGCCTACCTAGAAACATGGCCATCAATAAGAGAGTCAGAAAAGCAGCTTTCCAATTTCTAATATGCATTGCGTTTTATACCATGACACTGCAGCCTCTGAGGGTCAGATTAATTAAGATCAACAGCAGCTGCAGTGCAACGTGAGAAGCACACGGCCACAGCTCTCACCAGCCCAGCCCAATTACCTGCAGCATTCCAACACTGGACAACTGACAGCTACAATACTCCTCACCAAGTCATGAACTCCCACTGGCCAACTGGGAAATGTTAAAAAACTAAATCTGAAGATGGACTGCACTGCTGCAGGATGCAACCATGAGCCTCCAAGATACTTGCCAGTCAAATCTTTATAGTTGTTGATTAACTTTATGTGAGAGCTGTGTCCAAAGACAGAAATGTGAAGGCCACTAGGTGCAAGCCTCTTCCCCAACCACTCTATGCTTCAATTTGGGAGGCCAGTCTGATGAGTTCACTAAATCCAAGGTTTTCTTCCCTGACCAAAAAGCTACTGATCACTGACAAAATAAATTCTCTAGTCAACTACTGAGGACAGTATCTAAGCTAATGAAATTAATTAAAGAACAAACAAGATCAAAGAGTGTTTGAAAAAGACATTGCTTGTTACAGGTTGCATCCATTAAGAAAAGCAAGCAGGTGTTTGTTTACTGCACAAGGGAGAAGAGGAAAATAAGAAATTCAGACATTCCCTGTTTACATTTTTTAAAATATTACCTCTAACATCTATTCTCTATCAAGAATCCATTAAAACTTGGATTTATCTACAAAAGATTACTGAATTACTCTATGGAAATTTTCAACTTCACAAAAGGAGAAAACTTAAGTCTTATTTATTTTTTTTAAGGAATAATTGCTTTACAGAAATCCTGACTTTATCAAAAAACAATGCTTTTACTAGAGGCTATTACTTCATCTACATAAGCTTTCTAAACTACTGAAAATACTTTGGTTTTCAATTCTATTGAAACCTAGGTAAAAGCAATCACAATGAAAATGTTGAAAAGTTAAAATACGGCATTTCCCTGTCATAACAGCTGTCCTCACTCTATTCTTTATTTTGACAACAAAGTTAGTTATTAGCCTGTGTCATTTATTAAAGTTAGACTAACCATTCCAAATCTGTCAGAAGTTCTTATAAATCTTTCTATACAAGACAAAGACACAGCACTTTCTTGCAAACCAAAGCAATTTACTATGTCAAAGTTGATTCACTCATTAACATGAATAAGCCTCTACAGGTAGAAAGAAATCAGTGCCAAATTTCTATTTTAACTTCTCAAACTTTCTCTAAGCCGACTAAATTAGAATATGCTATGTGATAGTATAGGACAAGTTAGATATGTAACAATCTCAAGATCCTACTAAGCTACATATTCAGTTTTAGCTTCCTTTTAAATGCAAAATACTCCAGACCTGCTGGCTAACAAGCTAACTTTTTTTTTATTCTGTTTCAGTAACCAGGCAACAGACAACTGTCCAACTGAGAATTATCTCTCTGAACAGCTGGCAATCAACACGTGGGAGTTTTTGGTGCTTGGTCTCTTTTTCTTTTTAAACTAGTACAAAGATCAGTGATTATTTTAAAAATCTATACAGCTCTAGATTCCACCTCTGAAATCTCTACTCGCTGTTTAGTAATTTCCTCAGTCCCATTATCCCTGAAGTTACTCATCTAAGTAAATGTTTACGACAGAATCTGAAAATCTTACATACATACTTATGTAGTGTCTAATTAGCTAATGTCAACACTTCAAGAAAAAAAGTGGATTGGATCATCAAGAAAAAATTAAATGCATTTATTGATGTATGGCAAAGCCCTTCAAGGAACCAGCACAACAGACTGTATAACTACTAATAACTAAAACAACTAATAACTACATAAACAACTAACAACTAAAACAACAACTAATAACTAAAGCCATTCTCGCTTCTAACTCCATTACTGTTTTCTCTTCCATAGCTGAAAAATCAGTATTTTCACTTCAACATTATTTCAAGTGTTGATTTTTAAAACATTTATTTCCTTACTAGATTTTGTTATTTTTAAGAGTTATAAATTAACATGATAAACTCAATTTCTATAAAGGAAATAATAACGGAGAGTCAAGCTTGATATATTACACCTTTCTCCTTCCTAGCAGTTTATAGGAGTAATGATGCTGTAAGATTATTAATTATAAATTCCTGTAACTTAATGTGTTACTTACACATTCAATGTTTTTGAAAGGTCTTTATGAGTCAAAATAAGAGACTTTTCAGTAGGGCACTTGCACAAAGATTAGATAGACTATCTCCCATAACACATGAATGATTAAATAAAATCTGGTATTTAAACAGAAAACATCTAAAAATAGAAGTCCCTTGGTAAAAGCACAAAATAGCCACACAATACTTCATACACTGTCTGCATGAGATGGGAGAAGAAACTCCCACCTTTTATACTCTCCAAACATTGATATAACTACTGACTAGAAATCTGCTAAAAGAACAACACATCTGATATATTGCCGAAACCAGTAAAACCTTATCCACATTTAATTATGCTTTTATTAATCTCTGCTCTTGATATGATCTAATTTAAGTACACCTATGACATCACATTCCAATAAATTGAAAAACACTGACCAAGTTCAAATTCATTCAAGCACCAAGTTCAGACCAGGCAAGATCCTGTTGCAAGATAAACAACATGATGTGATGTAACATAATTTTGTGCATGTGTGTGCATATGTGAGAGACTGGGGCGGGAACTCGGAGAGAGGGAGGGAGAGAGAAAGAGAGAGAGCACGGCAGCATTTGCAAGGGGAAAAACATACATGGCCTGAGTAGTTTTGAGTCCGGTGCTCACTAAAATGCAGAAGGAGAAACACATAAGCTTCACACAACAGAAATAATTTTCTTCTATTATTCAAAAAAACATACATTCTAATAACTTCACAGAATAGCCACCTTCTTTATCAAGTTGGCTCAATCTGTATTTATTATTTGAACCAAAACCTAGTAGTCAATACACAGTGTACTTTCTATGCAGAAGGATCAACACCGTTTAGTTTAAAAGTAGGGCATATTTTGCCATTTTAATTTTAACTTTATTTTTGCTAATCTTGGGGACATGCCTGAACAGAAAAGAATCAGAATATCCAAAGTCAAATTGCAGGAGCCCAGACAACAAGAAAAAGCCAGTGGGTAACCTGAAAAGAGAACAATAAATTGCGTACTCAAAAATAAAACTGTAGTGGACAGCAATATATTTGTATACTGCTTCCTATCTTGTAAACTAAAATATTCAATGCAAAGCTGTTTTTTTTTCCTTCAATTTCTTGTAATTAGAGCTGCCATATAATTTCTTCAGTAATTATGTCACCTTTTGACGCACAAAAATAATTCCAACAGAAATCAGTCTGCATACTGAAGTCCTATATCACAGAGGGAAAAGAAAAAAACACTATTAGATCATAGGAACTACTCATAACTTCTGTATTACAAGAACCTTCCTCCTTTCCAAACAGGAACTTACTCACTTTTCTAAAACTTTTTGGAAATACAGAAAACTTTCATAGAAGCTTCAATGACAGAACATTCCACAGCGAAACATACATTAAACATATTTGTAGTCACAAGCATCAGAAGTAAGGACTAAGTAGCATCTATTAGGAAAATAATAATTTTTTAAAAAACTTCGTAAGAAAAATAAACCATAACTTTATCTTAGCTCTTTCACAAGATTTGTATTCCCTAATATTATGTGAGCAAGAGAGTCTGGAAGAAACCCAAAAGCCATCAGCTCAAGGAATGACAAGCCCTCTGAAAATTCCATGGGCTGGTGGTCAGACGCAAACAGAAATACTAACAAGAGCTAGCCACGCTGGAATCCATTTCCCATCCCTGTTCCATGCTTTAGCAGGTATCAGTCACCAACTTCCTTAAAACACTCACTTCCCATATGACACAACGTGGCTGCAAATTCAAGGCAGACTGTATGAAGTCGAACTGGAACCTCATTTGCACCTGTTACTGTGAAAATGTTTGAGCGTCCCTGCCCTAGTTATTTATTGCTGCTGATTTTAAGGGAGAATATGTTTATGTCGCAAACGTTTTTCTCACGTCACTCTAGCTTGAGATTTTTTATTTTTCAAAGGTTCTTCTGCTACTACTGCTGCATCTTTACAATTTTCAATACAAAAATAAGTAATTGTGATTTAATCAGAAAACATGGGAACTATACTGGAGCACTGAACAAAAGATCTAATCTTTGCAGCGTCCCTTCCAAGTGAGTGTAAATAAACTGTAGTAAAATGAAAAGGCCCGTAATTTGGTATTTGGAATATTCTTCATAAACACCAATTTTCTGTAACATCCTTGCATATCTGATAACCCCTCATGTATAATGCAGAAAATCTATTTCATTTTCATCTATTGAAAGTGAATTTAATTTAGTATTGCAGCTCTTTACCCAGATTATGTTATTAATTCTGCAATCAGGCTCTTTAGAATGCTTTTATTTCCTCCAAGAGTTCTCACAATTCTACATTGATTTTTTTTTTTATTCTAACATACCTTTCAAAAATAAAGGATCATGTTTTTCCTAGCTTTCTAAAAAATGTAAGAAAGAAAAAAAGCTTCAAAAGCAACAAGCACCAGTTCATAAGCTGTAACTTTCAACAGGAAAAAAATTCTACATGAAACAATTCAATCTCTGACTTTTAAGTATTATAAACTACATTCATGAAGGAGACATACAACAGGTGCATTAGAATTTCCACATCAACAATCATATTTGTAAATAGACCAAAATATCTCTATTAATAAAAAGTTATCCATTTCTGCCTGACAGTAAAGTCAGAGGACAGGAAAGCTAAATGCTCCAATGTCAGTGTTCTGTTTACATCCACACCAACTGCCTTTGCTGTTTTGTAGAAGCCAGTCTTGCTAAAATAGAACAAATGCAAGGCAGCTCCTATTTTCCAAAATAAAAAAGTCAGCAACAGCTAGTCAACTTAATTCTAAATTACCAGTTATTCTTCAAAATAACAAAATCAAAACACAAAAGTGTCAGAACTATCATCTTACATCCGTTTTTAAAAAGTCCTCTAGAGCAAAGTTCAATTACAGAATGCTAATTTGTTTACCTTTAGGAAAAAAAAAAAACCAAACCCAATTACTCAACTGCAGAAGCTAAAATCTTGTCTATCATTATATAAGACTCCCTCTTCAGAAATCTCATAAAGGAGTTCTAATTCAGATATTTATTACTGTTATACCCAAATATAAAAAACTTTTCATGTGCATTAATAAAGCTAATATAAAACGCTATGATTTTTATTCATCCAAAGTATTTCAGTTCTATAATAGAGTTTTCTTCCACCGTCATGATAAACATAATATAAAGAATATCTAAAGAGCAGCACTTGTCCTCTTTACTTCACTCCAGAGCCAATGAACAAAGCAGTGAAGCAGAAAGAAGGTACATAATGGATTTAAAGTAAATGGCCCATTCTTTATGAGGCAGTCTCTCATTTTTACTCATTCTAGCTTAATTGTCATTACAATGTCTGGAAACTTCAAACAAACAATTATCTTCACACCACCTGTCACATTGGTTCCTTAAACCTAGATTTTTGTTTTAAATAAAAATAAAAATAAAGCAATCAATGTTAATGAAAATAATCTTTTGTAGAAATATTGTAAATTACTTTAAACTTATTTCAAGCAGTTAGTGTCCAGTTCAGTCCATTTCATATGCCAAAACAGACAGAATATTTATATTCACTATTGCACTGTGAAACATACTTTTCTGAGACATAATGCTTCCTGCTGCACTGGAAGCTTAACCATCAATATATGAAACACACTGATGTGTACATACATGCCTGGGAATTTAAAAATAAAGAATTGGCTAATTTTTGCACCTACCTGGATAAAAATCTTTGGATTTAGACAGCTTGATGGTGGCCCCAGTCTCTTTCTGCAACTGAACAATTGTCTGTCCTCCCTTCCCAATTATAGATCCAGCAGCATAACTAGGTATGAGGACCTTTAGAAAATACTGGCCATCCTCTGAAAATTGAGATATGCATGGTTAATATGGCTTATAAATTGTCATGTTTCCTCCCCAGACCCACAAATAAACAGGTTACATCTTTAAACTCCTCCACTAATTCATGCATTTACATCTAACCAGTTGCGTCATAATACAAGACATGTTTAGACTGTGCCTTTGACAGCTTAAAATATCTACATTTATTCTAAGCAAAGAACCCACTTAGTTTCCTTAATTCAGTAAAAAATTGAGAATAATATTGCAATTATATTTCAAAGGTGGATT
>VWYO01012004.1:74174-154953 GCA_013400275.1 Rhadina sibilatrix | reverse complement strand
GGTGGGATAGCGGGGACGTGTCCTCCTCGTCCGGGCTGGCCGCAGCGCTGGCGCGGCGCGGCACGGGCGGAGCGGCCGCGGCCCTCCCGCCGTCCCCGCTCGGTCCCTGCCGGCCACCGCGGGGGGCAGCGCGGCCGCTCCGCGCTGGAGCCGTGGACGCGCCGGGCTGCACCGCGCAGGCTTGTAAAGAAATTAATAAAGATATTATTGTTACGCTGTGACAGCCGGTCTAGCCGGAGCTGTGCGACACAAAGCCGCGTTGCTTACCTAAATATTCCGTAGAGAACTTAAAGATATTTCACTGCGGAGAAGGTTATTTCTGCTTACAAATCTCAAGTTATTCAGGTGGAAGATTAAAACGTTGTAAGATGCGGGGGGATGGGGAAGCAGGGCTCGGGGAATTGTCTGTGCACCAGGAAAGCATTTTTTACTATTTGATTCTTTGCTATTTATTGACTCGTTTCCTTTGGGGAAAAAAGTCTCAAACCGATGTAACTGTGACGGTAGCGGTCAGTACTGGAGCATCAATTCCGTACAACATTTAGGAACGTGTGTTTATTGCGTTACACCACGCTCTGTGCTAAATTTGTATTGATGTGTGTGTGTGCGCGGCATGGCTGCTGACTCGATTCCTCCTAATACACCAGCTTAAAACCTGGCTGTTTGTGGATGAAATCCAATTTCCATTCTAAGCTCCCTGGGAGACAGCCTTAGTTTTAGTAATCACTTACCATTAATACTGCCCCAAACAATTTTTAATACTTAAAATACACATGTATAATATATAGAACATCACCTCTGCTTATAAATTGCAAGTCAGATAGGTAATGCATTATAGGATATTTAACTGTGCACACGTTAACATCTAAACAGGCTCCTGCCCAAATGCATTCACAAATTAAGAACTCAATCCAGCACTGTACATAGGAAACTTTCAATGACTTCTTTGGGAATTGTGTTCCAGGAATGTGATATCTATCCTCCTTGCCAGCAGATGAAATAGATGCAATGGATTCAGTAACAATTTGATAGCATATATGGTCAGAAAAATGATTGAATAAAAATGGAACTTTCTTACTCATCATATACTCCTTGTATCTAAGATACTCTGACTCATAATTGCTTGGTTTACTGACTGAAATAAAATTCTAGGCTTCTGTTACCTTGGCAGTTGCTGACACAATTATGGTACAGCAAACTGGGGACTGGTTCTAGCTCTTCCATTTTCTTTACTAAGTTACAGCTGAAGAATTGTATTAGTATTTGAGCCAGAAAAAGCACGGCATGACTTGTAAATCTCAGGTCCAGTTTGTAGGGTCATCAGTCCTAAGAGGCCTCCTTTTTATTTGTAAAGCAAGCAATGTCTTACAGAAACTTTTGAAGACAAAAATAAAAACCACGTTGTTCAAATTAAGCCATCTTGAGTCAATTTCCACAGTGGAACTGGATAAATTATAACACTGCTCTCTTTATCTCACTGACTATGTCCCATTCATCTGTAGCAACATTGAAACAAACAATTCTCTGGTTTTTAGACCACATCTGTTTTACTGTGCCCCCTGCACCAATTTTAATTATGTGACAGATCTGATTGGATTCAGCACCTGCAAGTCCTCCCTTTGGGACCTCCAATTAGCTTATAAAACATTCACTTGATTGCATTCTTGAAACAAAAGTATTGTTTCATCCTAACAACAGAAATATTGAAGTGTAGAATAAAAAAGGTTTTAACGTGATAAGCATCTATGTTGTTTGTGTATCTAGCTTCCATAAGCTTAGAGGAAAAAGTGGTAATCCTGAAACCTAATTTCCTCAGACTCAGCAGATGTCTGTCCTGTGTTAGCCTGTTTCTTTACTGACAGCTGTTTCACAAGTGCCTCCCCTCGTCTCTACAGAATGCCTTTTGTTTAATGATTTCCCTCTACATTATCTCCCATCCCACTTAGACAAGCTCTTTCAACTTTTCTAGTAGTTTTAGAAGGTTTTCTTATACTTTCAAGACAGGCTTGTTTTTGAAGAAGTTAGCTTTAACTACGTAACTAGCCTCTCAACTAGTTTCTTAGTAACAGGTCTATTTAACTTAAGCCGATAGCTGCACGTAATCAACATTTCAACAAATACTGATTTAGTATTAAGGAAAGGTTTAATTATTACAGCTATGCTTCAGAATATGCGCTTTTTCCCTCCTTATTTAATTGCTTGCATGGGTGATAATGAAGGTCTAAGGGGGAATATCACATAAAGTGCAGCCCTCTAGTGGCAGAGGTCACTTGGAGTTGAAAGGAAGCTGTGTCTTTGTCATGGGTGGGGGCAGTGAAAGGAACAGCTTTTAGCAAAATGCAGGCAACTGCCCTCCATTGTTCCTGGTCTGAAGCACGAGGGAAAAGAGCTGTGGCGGCCTGTAATACCACCTTGCCCCCACTCTGTTGTAATGTCTGTGGAGAAAGTACTGATGGAAAATATAAAGAAGTGTGTATCAGTAGAGTTTTCCTCTTTTTCCAAACCTGTAATCTGTTCATTTTTTCTGTTTTCTGCCAGCTCCCTATTGGCATACCTGACCAGAGGTTTTTCAAGCTGTTGTGGGATCTTGATCTTTCCTTCCTGTCTGTATCAGCCATATCCTATCATATAATGCATTCTGTAACCTCAATAAGGGTTTGTTCACAGATGACATGGAGTACAAATTCCTTTTGCCAGCTTTATTTCTAAAATCATCCTCAGCTAGTGGAGATATGGATGGGAGCATTCAAATTAATCTCTCCCACAGACATGAAACCTATGCTTAGAATTGAAAGGGATTAGGAACTGGGAGAAAATAAGCATATATATAAACAAATAGAAATCCGCATAATAACTCAGGAGAAGTTTTAGTAAACATCACTTAATCTGACAAAGTCTACTTTGTGGAACAAGACTCAATCTCCTGTTTCTTTTAGAGGTGATGGATAGTTCTCATCTGACTAATAGAATGAAGAATTCATTTTTCCCCTTATGAGAAATATGACAGAGTCCAATAATCATTAGATGAAAAACGATACCTCTTTAACATCCTGGCTAGGTAAAAGAAAACAGATTCTGTCTTTGTCCAAAAGGACTGGCAGCTTTTCATTACTGGATGGTTGTTGTGACTCCTGTAAACTTTGTCTTCACTAAAATTACAGTTAGTGTTGACCTCAGAAGATTCCTTCAAGTCCTTACCATCCATCTCTTTATGAAAGTTTGTTCCTCCAATAATCTACCACTTAAACTATTATTATCGTTGATTAAGTTATCCAATTGTTGCTTGTTTAAATACTGCAGAATTTGTTCATCAGTAAATATTTTTTAATTTCAATGGCACTTCTCCAAGATTCCAGGAATATTAAGCTACAAAAAATCAAACCCAGCATTTGGGGAAAAAAGTTGAACACATATTAGATAGAAAATGACCTGATTATCTGGCTTTCCACATTTACATAACTTTTATTACCTGAATTTTATTATATGCGTTGTCGAACTAAAAGCCAAGTGTTAATAATCATACTCCACTGAAAAGAGCATGGACAATTGCTAAACCTTTTCATATTGTAGATCATTGCTGTGTAGTAGCTTTCTTTTTCTGGCAAACTGACGATGATAACTTTAAATCAGTAAAAATGTCACCATACTATTTGTCATAGAATTTTAGTGAATATGTTGGCTAAAATTCTTTTTCTGGTGGTGGAAGGAGGAATTTTTTTAGGAAATCAATGTCCATTTCTTCTCTCTCAGCTGAGAGGTCACCTATGTCATATTCTGACAAAGTTCATCAAAATTCACAGATCCTTTTTTTTATTATTTTAATTTTTTTTTTCATCAGGATTAAGGAATTGAATTGATCTGAGTTCTTCATTGCTGAAACTGTAGGTCAGATTTATAAGGGGATACCTGGGAACTTACCCAGATCTGGATGTGGCACTTGGTGCCATGGTCTAGTTGAGGTTTTAGAGCATCGGTTGGACTTGGTGATCTTGAGGGTCTCTTCGAACCCAGAAATTCTGTTATTCTGTGATTTGATTCTGTGATCTCAGTGTAGAAAACAAGATAGCCCCAGGACAAGGTAATTTTTCATCTATCCCGAGGAACTGACATTGTGGATGCAGATATCTGAAGCTCCAATGGCTGAACACTTAACCCAAAAAGTCATCCCCCTGGTGATCTTTATGTACAATATTTTAAAGACCTTTAATTTCTCAGAATGAACAAAAATTAAGACTAGATTTCAACTGCCTTCTGAAAACAGTAGTACCTTTTGTTTTCTTTAGAGTTTGTTGTTGTTGTTGTTTGTTTGGGGTTTTTTGGTGGTGGGGTTTTTTTTTGGGGGGGTTGCTTTTTTTTGGGGGGGGGTGTTTTTGTGTGTGTGTGTTATTTTGGTTTTAATAGAAAAATAGATATTCGGGGATTAGAACTGATATAAACAATGAGTAATTCCACTGTAATGAAACAATGTAATATCACATGTGAGAAATAGCAGGATCTCCTTGTGTAGCTTTGTCAGTTTACAGTGTTACTGATTGTGTACCTTTTGTTACTATCTTACAAAAGCACACTGGTGGAGCCTCTCCCCTATAAACAGAAATCCAGCCAGCTATCACTCCAGATGCTTCAATTCCTTTAACAGTATGGTGAACAATGTATTTTTCAAGGGATCAGCATACCTATTTCCAATCTGTTATTATAATTGCTCTAACAGTACTACTATTTTATGTGTCATCTTGCCCACCCACCACCAACTGTCTTATTTGTTTGAAATTTTGGCACTTTACAATAAGTAAGGAAAAAGATACATTAACAGCAAAATTAATTTCTTTGATTCTGTTGTCAAGCTTGATCCCCTTTCTGAAATAATGTAGTCTTACCATATAGGACCTTAATCAGGATTGGTTTAGAATTTCGCTACACTTCAACTCATATACAAAAGTTATGTTAGTGGAGATCAGAAATCTCCCTGGAAAAGGAATGGAAAGGGGAAGAGTAAACATTTTGCTCAGTAGACAAAGGGGAAAAAAAAGGAGACAATAGTGACAATGGCACAGATTTTTTTCTTGTAAACAAAAATTAACATTAAATTATGTAGCGAAATTTGAGTTGCTCTGATCATTTTGCTCACTAATAAAATGTATAGTACTTGAGATTATTAAAGACAACTATATCTAGTAAAATTGTATTAGTAAGCTCTCCTACTGTTAATCACCAAGAAACTCAGTTTTTTCCTGTATGATTTATTATCAATTTTCCAAATAATAAACTATTCCAGCAGAAATTAGTTTTACAAGTATAATGCTATTATAATGGTAGAAATTTTGCCAGAAATTTTGCCTGGAAAGGCAAGAAATGTAGAGTCTTTAATATTATTGAAATGGAGACCTAGATGTCTTTAAAAAACTTTTTAAATGCTTACTATAAAAAATCACACACCAGTATATTACAAATTAAATATTCAGCACAGCAAGATTTTAGGGAACAGTCATTACCTTTAAGAATACACTGGGAACTTAAAGAGATTCCTCTCTGAAATTTTGCAAATTCCTTAGAATTTTTTCTTCAAGAAATTATTTCACTTCACCAACAAAATTTAATGATTACACGTGTTTTTCCACCCACTTGAAATTGATTCTTACAAAATACCCCTGAACTGGTAAGTCTTCTAGTGGGGGAGGATAAACAGCTAAAACTGACTGCCAGGATAAATTGGCCAGAATGATTTGGCACATATCCTGAGTTTGCCATGAAAACATGTATCTGTGTGTCAGCTGCACACAAAGGCTATCTGGCCCCAGAAAAAGCACAGGGATTAGGCATAATGCTGCCTATTTGAGACAAAGGGTGTTCCTTAGTGCAGCGAGGTTAAAACAGACAGCTCATCAGTAGTACAAGTCTATCTGAATTATTTAGTTACCATTTTGAGCCAGAAGGAAATGGTGGCAGATTATTAATGACTTTTGGGGTCTATTCATCTCTTTATTTTGTTTCAGTGAAAGCAGTACTGGAAACATGAAAAGGTGCCAAAATTTGAGATCAGTTTTACTTTAATCACTTGCAAGATATAGAATCACTTTCTTATTTCAATGCTAGTTGAAAAATATTACTGATTTTGATTTATATTTCACTTAGGCTTATGAGGTTGCTATTTATGTTTGTAAGTGGGTTGCATGACCAAAGCAAATGGAACAACTCATATGCTCTAGAAAATAGGAGTCTGTGGATCCACTGGATGAAAACTGTTCTGTTGATTTCAAGAGGATTTAAGTCATTCAGTACAAAATACTTCAGGGAAAAAATTAGTGAAGAGAGTAAAGAAACTATATAAAAAGATATTCACATGGACTGCAATTCTTACATTAAGAGAAATTCTTGTGATATTTCAGTGATGGTCAATTTCAATTAATTTTGCATAGAAATATTTATGGATATGTAATAAAAACATATAAAAAGCATTTAGGATCATATATTTTTTCATTTCTAACTAATTATATATAAACAAAATAACAGCTGGTATATAATTTAAAATTTGGCAGTTACAAAAATGAAGACTAAGGACTTGGTTTCCAATAATTTCAAATCAAAAGTTAAGGTGAAAATCTTTACATAGGCATGCATTATGTTGATAATAAACAGATCTAAATATGGTATTATAGAAAGTTACATATTATATTTATAAAAAAGCCTGATTATTTTTACTGTGCAATTTTTTCAGAATATTTTTGTTGTAATATTTCTGCCAAGAGGAGGACTCCTGTTTCAAAATTTATAAATATTTGTATTTCTCTCTTCATTCTTATTTTCATTCAAAAGTTCAGGTTGTTTCGTCTAGAACAGAAAAAAAATCATACATTGAAACAGTAAAAATAAAATTGCTGCAGAATTGAGTCATTGCAAAGGAGATGAAAAATAATAAAAAAAAAAAAGTACAAATTACAAAAAAAAAAAACACCAGAAAAAGGATCATAGTGCATTAGCAACAATGCTTGCAGATTCATCATGGCTCACAACAAAGGTATTTATAAGTGGACCTCCTGCCTCTGTCGCATGCTGTCATTGCTTTGGATTGACTGCTGTTAGATCCCTGTAATCCTGAGCCCCGGGATCTTGTCCTACATGTTTACCCCACTTGGTATGCATGTCAGTACGTATTTAAAATGGAAATGAACTCTAATCTTTGTATGTGTTAATAGAAAAGGGTTTTAATCTCCCAAACCCCATATTTACCATGGTTTTGTTTTATTGTTTGGATTTTTTAAAAATAAAGTTTATAAAAAGCTGTGCTCAGAATTTCTGCTTCTATTTGTTGGTTTATCCACTTAAGTTTGGTTAATATTTGGCATTTCTTAACTCAGTAGTATGTCATGGCAATAACATTATGGAATATATTCAATGATGAGAAGAATAGATTAACAACAACTACTGATCTAAAAATTACCTTTAAATAATGGAAAGTTTTGTCAACTTTCTTATTTGTACTGCACTTATAAGGATTAAATTTCATATCTTAGAAGACTCATATTACAGATGTAGAAATTATATATGATTGCCATTCACTTGTGAGATTATGTTGTCATGCAGATGTTACGTGGATTAAAACCTAAATATTATCTACTTTAGAAAAAGTTCATTAAAACTACCATACCCCATTCCACTTGAAAATGCATTGTTGACAACAGATGAAAATAATATACTTCCTTTGAAAGTGGTAAAAAAGTCACCAATATAGTTGAGTTCCAGTCCTCACTCCTGTAAGAAAATTCATTTTTGCAGTTCCTTGTACCCAGTACAATTCCTGTCTCATGTAGGATCTTTGTGAAAATTACTGCTATTTCCATATTATGATTGTTATTTATAAATTTTTGCATCATCCAGCTGCTCCTTGGAACTTTGTTTCATGACTATTTCTCTGGGAACCCTGCTCTAGTGACTGACCACCCTCTCAGTGAAGCACCTTTTCCTGATCTGCTTCTGGTCGGAACTTCCCTGATGGAGCTTCATTCCATTTCATGTCCTATCACTGGTCACTGGAGAGAGGAGATCAGCACCCTCCTCTCTGCTGCTCTTCTTGAGGAAGTTGGAGACTGAGATGAGGCCTTCCCTCAGCCTTTTCTACTCCAAGCTCCAAAAAACCAAGTGACCCTGGCTGCTTCTCCCTGCCTTTCACCATCTTGGTCAACCTTTTCTGAACACTCTCTAATAATTATTATATGCTGTTCTTATGTCAAGGACAATAACATACATGTGAAATCACTAGAGCAATTTGTACAGTGGTGTGGTATGATAAGGATGCTTTTTTCTTAAGAACCTTATGGAACAGGTTACTCGACCTGGATACAACCTTATTCCTGGCATAAATTCATTGACATCAGCAGGTTGTCATTAGGGAAATGGATCTTCCACTTAGAAAATATGTTTTAAATTTATAAAACTTTTAAATTTTGTCTAGTAGAAGTAGTTTCAGCATATTCCAGTCTGCTTTATTGGTTTCAAGATTGATTTTGGAACTAAAGGTGATGCAATGAATATGTCATCCAACTCAGTCAGTATAACTCCCACTTTTAATATCTGTCAGGTATTAATATTAATATATGATTAATATGATTAATATCATCCAGTGTGTCAGGTTATTTCCGAAGTTCAAGTAACAAACTGATAAGCTAAGAATGCATTAGACACAGAAAGAGTAGACAAAAGATGATATTGATTTCATTAAAACATTATGATTCTAATCTAACATCATACACAATCAGTAAAGCTAATTTTTTTAAGCAAAACATGCAAGAGTTAAAATTCTTTGATCAAAAATATCTTTGCTTGGTTGCATGTATTTTTCATTTTAAAGTAAATATGTTAATAGAAATGAGACTATAACAAACTGTAATTTTAAAGCTTAGCTAAGTTTAGATAGCCATAGAATAGTCATTCCAGCATGCTTTACTTTTTAATGTAAATTCTCTCTGCCCACCCTTCAAATTAACTATTGTGCTCTTTTATGAATTTAACATTTTATAAAGATGAAACATTTGGTACAACTTTTCACAATTTAAGAAAAGAATAGATGATGATTCTAGGAAATAAACGTGTTAAGGGTTTTGGGTTTTTTTTTCAGTTTTTAGTGTCTAACTGTACTAGTCACAGTATAGGCAGTAGCCACATGTGGTTCTGCCAAATTCAAAGATTTTGTTCAGTTACACAAATGTCCATTCACTTGAGTAGTGTTTATTCATATATGTGGTCGTATTCAACACAGATTTTTAAAAATAATCAAAACACTGAAGTGTTCCGAAAGAGCATCTTCTCTTTTCTCATGTTTTTGCACAGTTTTCTATACTGGCAAATATTCTGAAGAAATTATTTAAATTCTTTATTAGGTACAGCAATACATGCCTGTAAAACATTTTGTGTTCCTATTTCTACAACAATATACATTATTTTTAGTCATTATAATGTGAAGCTCCATTGTCCTTGAAATACTGCTTTGTTGATCAGATTTCTTAGACAAATGTTACTTTGCAAAAGTATAGAAAATATCAATACCTTGAACTTTTATATTTGTCAACTCTGACCATTGTTAATTATCTTTTGGACTTTGTGGGTAAATTATTCATTATTACATTGTCATAATGTGGGAGAACTAAGTTGCACTACCTCCAAATATTATGCATTACATCAAAATGGATTAAGTAAAAATGGTTGAAAGCCATTACTCTCATAGTTGCAATTGTCACATTAGTGAAAGAAAACAGTCAGCATTCCATGAACATTTTATTTCTTTAGAGTCTCTAAGATTTCCCAGGAGAATAAGCCATATAATCAAGCAAAAATGCTTGGTGTGATCAATTCTGCAACAGTGCATTACTTTTTCTGGAAAGTCATTTACTAAAGAATTAACTGTGTCCGTGTTATTCAGTGTTGTCTACATACCTTAATAAAACATATGATGACAGAAGGCACTGGTCATGGAAGTTTGAACATTATTTTATTGCGATTGTTTTCAATACTCATGGAATGATCATTCTGGGTAAATCCAGCCAACTGAGAATGAAGTTAAAAACTGTAATTACCTTATGGAAATAAATAGTGTATCACTTGTATTTGGTGAATTTCAGTTTTATTAAAAACCTCTAGGATCTGAATTACATGTAAATGAGCAAAATCTTTAAAATAAAAGAAAAATAGATCATCTATTAAAATGCAACATACGTATGTGCATATATGTATGCTTATACCTGTATATACACAAATAAAACACATGCATATGAATGATGTACATACCTTGTGTACGTAAATATATATATGTTTATGTGTGTATTCATACATAAAATTACACAGCAATTTTGGGCCCTCTAGTGGTAAGAAACCATTAATCTCAGCCTAAGTATATCCACTCTAACAGGCAAGTGTTTAAACTCCACGGTATGATTAGGTCTCCATATAACTTCAGGATAGCTCCCTGCAATTTGCATGGGTCTGTACATACAAATGTTAATAACAACATAGATCTGCAACTCATGTTATTGTTTACAACATGGTAACTTTTCTACCTTTTATCTATTAAAGAAAAAGAAAATATCTATTCTGTATTCTTTTGACACATTATTGATGATTGGTGATACTTGTTAAAAACAACAAAACAAACAAACAAACAAAAAACCAAACAAAAACCCAACCAAACAAACAAACAAAAAAAAACCAGCACCAAAAACCACAATCTCCTGACAAAAATACTGTCTAATAAAAGGGAAATGTTTTCAAACACAGCATCCTCATTCTCAGCCTTGCATTATATAGTTACACATGTAGTTGCTAGAAGGAAAGGAGAAAAAAAAATCTGCATTTTGAATTGGGAAAATTTTCATTACATATAACTTCAGACATTTAAAAGCTAGGTTTTCAGGGTAAGCTAGTTGTTTGTACCAACCACCTTCCTGTCACTGGAGGCAAATAGATTGTTTGAGTGGTCTTGTAAAGGTGCCTGGGAGAGTGCTGTAAGATAGGCAAAATATTTATGGATGCATTGGTCTCTCCATTTTTCAAGGAGATCTAGATAGCAAACTTGGAATCTACGTCTTCTTTTTTATAAAGCTGAAAAAAGAATTATATAAAAAGCCTAGATTTGAACAAGATTAAATAACACAATAATAAATACTACTCTTTATAGCAAAACATATAACATATATTGCATATCAGACTATAAGATGTAATAAAAAATTAATATGTATATTATGATAAGATATCAATAATAATCTCAGGCAGCTTAATCAACTACATGGCAAAATCATTCTGCAAGAATCCTATCACTTTGAGGAAACTTCAGAATAACATTCAGAAGTGGGTTTTTTTTTTCTGGTGAAGGATAGATTTGATTGGCTCCAGAGACAAAATTTTCCGCTTGGACTCGGTTTAAACATTTGCTCTGGATGATCATCCATACCTGAAACCTTGTGAATTCTGCAGCTGACCTTCAGGAAATTTCTTCAGGAAACTTCTGCAAGAACAAGGGAGCACAACTCTTCAGTGTGGTGAGATTTCTAAGCTCTTTTCACAGGGGAATCTTACCAGGAGGACCTTACCTATAGTATTCTTTCCCTCTGTCCACAGTCTAAAGTCATGAAACTTGTTGACTCTCAAGAATAGTGAAAGTGTAATTGACATGGGCTTTTATTCATATATGTAATTGTATTCAACACAATTCAGAGATGAATATCTGTGTTTCTGGAATTATTTAATAAAAAAATAATATATTATTTTATGATTGTAATCTGTTATGTGATTAGGGCAGCTTAGGACAGGAACATTACATAAATCGTAAACAATTAATTCTCATTTTAAAAAATAAAGCAACAATTTTTTCTTCAATGTACTATAACAATTCAAATATATTGTTATTCAATTGCTTGTTTGGTTATTTTTGATGTCTATCAAATTTCTTTAATATATGATACAGAATTGAAGTCCTAAAAGGGAATATTTTCATTGGATGCATGCAAAATTTGTACAAGTCATTTTTTTGTGGGTTTTTTTTTTTTTTTTTTTTTGGGGTTTTTTTTTTTTTTTTTTTTTGGGGTTTTTTTTTTTTTTTTTTTTTGGGGTTTTTTTTTTTTTTTTTTTTTAACAAGATTATCTAAGCAAAACATGCAAGATGGTACGTAATTTTTGTATGTGATAACAGTCCACTTCAGGCAGGTGCTGTGAGGTAAGTTTGGAATATAGTTCCAGTATGTAAGGGTATGATTATCACAAAGACTGGAGTGGCATTATGCCTCACAGAAGAAAACACTGGTGACTTCAAAAGGTGAAAACATTACTGAACTGCAGAATGGGTCAGGTTGGAATGTACCGCAGTGGGTCATCTGCTCCAACCTCCCTGCTCATCAGGGTCATCCCAGAGCACATGGCACAGAATTGCATGCAGACAGTTTTTTAGTATCTCAGTTTTTAAAGATATTTTTAATACCTTTAATAAGTGAAGGAGACTCCACAACCTCTCTGGACAATCTGTTCCAGTGCTCAGTCACCCTCATAGGAAAGAAGTTCTTCCTTATGTTGAAGTGGAATCTCCTGTGCATCAGTTTCTGCTCATTTTCTCTTGTCCAATTGTTTGGCAGCACTGAGAAGAGCATTTAGGAAATGATACTAAGCAGTATTATGGGACTTGAAATGCTAAGGGAAAAATAAATTATAAGTTAAACCATTGCACTTTTCTTGTTTAAAAATCCGTTTTCTAGTAGAAATGAAAGAGTTAGGAAAGTAATACAATTTATCAATGCTATGCTTGGGATAAGCAATCCTAAATTCATACTTCATAAAATCAGGTGTTATTACTTAGTTCTGAAATCTTTATAACAATAGTATATGATGTCTGGATAAAAGAGTTAGTAGACACAATAATTTTAATTTTCTCCAAGAAGGAGAAATTCTATAATATCATCTTAGAATATATCTGCTTACCTTCTTATTGCATTTGTCCTTGCTTGTTCCTAATGATGCTTATTGATTACCAATTTGATTTACATACATTGGCATGACTAAAATATAATGATAAAGAGGTTTTAATGGATGCTTAAGCAATCAGGAATTCTTGATGGCAGCCCAATGAAAGAGGAAATTAAATTTAAAGACTGCTGGTACAAAGTCATCAAACCAAGTTGTACTTCCTGATCTTTTGCAGCTGACATCACTATTATCTTGCAAGAATTTCATCAGGTCTACTATAGATAAGATACTATTCATTGATGTGAACAACAATCTCCCTATATGGAAAATCACACTTCATGTGCCACACAAAGATAAAATAATTTTAACACCTTAAATAAAGAACTGCTTAAAAGCTGCCACCAAATGAAAATGGTTGAGAATATAAACTGTCCACCAGAGAAAAAAAAAAGACAAAGACAATAAAAATTCAGTTTCCATCCTCTAATATGTATTACATTTTAAAGTTTCCGTCATGTTTAAAAGACTTATGCATGGCAACATCTAAAGAAAACATGAGTTCAATTTCTGTATGGGCCATTTACTTAGAATTTGAACTTGTTGATCCTTGCAGGTCCCTTCCAAGTCAGAGTATTTTGTGATTCTTGCACACAAGGTTGATTAATAAGGGTGGGAAAAGGCAGTCTGTTGGGCTTCCTGTGACTTTATGACTTAGGTAACAGGTACTAGAGTAGACCTTGAAAAATATGCCCCTTGTTCTCCCATTGTTTGGAAACAAATACAGAGGCCAGAATAGGCAACTGAGCGATAGATTGCCTCTGCTGTTCAATGTCATGTCTATTGTCCAGTAAGGCTAGCAAGGAAACAGCAGTAACCAGATTTTATGATGTAAGACAGAAGTTTCATAGAGTCTCTACAGCCTCCGGTACTAAATGGGGTCAAGACTTGATCTGAAGAACTTGAACTGAATGTGTTTCAAAGAGATTACTGATATGCTTTCCTATTATAAGAATTTATATGGTCGTGTGCAGAATCATAAATAATATGAACACTTCATGTTCGAAAACAGTTGCTGTTTAAGATTATGGGAGGATCCCTCTGCAGATAACACCATATGATACACTAGCTGTACTATCCTGAAGGAACTGGTCCTTCATTATTAGTAGCTGAATAATAGTTTTTGGTGGACTGCTATTCTCTTCTACTGTTTCAATTTCTGCACGTCATTAAGGGCCAGGAGACACCATCTACATTTCAAAAAGAAAAAAGAGGAAGAGGTTCCCAAACAAAAGTGTTTCTGCATTGCCATTGAATTCCTGTTGAATGTTGTCAAGCATTTTTTAAGAAACAGTTTTGTAGTTATAGATGTGCAGAACTAATCATATCACAACAAGGGAAATCCTATAAAAAGATACTCAAAAGCCTTAACATTGAAAACCAGTGAACAACATCTTGTATGAAATAATTATAGAATCATAGAATGGCCTGAGTTGGAAGGAGCCTTAAAAGATCATCTGGTTCTAATCCCCTGTTGTGCATGGGGATCTTCCACTAGATCAGGTTATTCAGAGCTGCATCCAGCCTAGCCTCACACACTTACAGGGGTGGGGCATCCACAGCTTTTCTGGGCAGCCTTTTCCAGTGCCTCACCACCCTCACAGCAAATATTTCTTTCTTTTTCTTAATATCTAATCTCAACCTACCCTCAGTTTAAACCATTCCTCCTTGTCCTGTCATGCTCTTATAAAAGATCCTTCTCCATTCAGATACTGGAAGGCCACGCTTAGGTCGCTCCAAAGCCTTCTCTTTTCCTGGCTGAACAAACCCAATTCTCTCAGCCTTTCCTTATAGGTGAACAATCTTATCATCTTAGAACATATCTGCATAGCTTCTTATTGTGTTTGTCCATGTTTGTTCCTAATGATGCTTATTGATTACCCATTTGATTTACATGTTCTCAGATGTTTTATACTTGCCAAAAAGAAATTATGTGTCCAACATCACAGCTCATCAAATTTTGCACTATATTTTGTCAAGCTAAGACAAAAACACTCATAGATATATCCTGAGTAAAAAAAAAAATTAGGAAGCACCAAGCTTCCTGAAGATTATCAATTAGACTTGCGAACTAGTCTCCATGACTAAAAAAGGAAAGTAAAACTCCACAGTGCTCTGCAAAGCAAGCTGGGCAGAAATTTTTGCAAAGTGAGATGAAGAAAACAATGATTTTCACATATTTTTTCACACTGTCATTAATGTGGTCCTTTCTCTAAACATCACCAATTCTATCCACCAGAGGAGAGAAAAAATCAAAAATCTTTAACCACATCAGATAAGTGCAGACTTTACAGCCTAAATTAGGTGATATTATTATACATAGTGCGCTGCTCTGAGGTGCACAGATGAGATTGTGGAGAGGAATGAAGTCTGTTACAACTTAAAAATTCTCTACTTTTCCTTATAAGCCTAAAAGCATAATGGGAACTGAGTCTTATCCTCCAAGACAAGAAAGGACATCATAATTACTCAGTATATTCCTCAGTATTCTCCCCTAGTAGAATGTCTTCCACAAGTAGGAAATTGTGTCTAATTCTGCTTTAAGGAAACCATAACAATTCCACAAACCTTCCTACAATTCCATGTATTATTTGTAGAAGAATTATCCTAATTCCAATTCCCAGTAATTACTTCATGTTCTGTTTCTGACTGCATGACCAAAAAGCTCAGTTCTGTCAGATATAAGTCCCACATTTAAATATTTATACTCATTTGTCAACCCATCTCTTAAACTTCCCTTCAATACACCAGACAAATTTAATTTACACCTTACACTGTAATGCAAGATTCACAGCTCTGTAATCTTGGTTTTGGAGCTGCTGGGTTTTGGTTTGGTTTGCTGGATTCTTTGGGGGACAGTTATTAGGGTTTTCTTTTGAGGGGAATGGGAGGAAAGGGAGGCTGGGGGTTCTTGGGGGCTTGGGGTTTTTTTAATATATTCTCCAGAATTTCTCATCTTCATTCCCCTTTATTATCCATTCAAAGATTTTGTTAGCTCAGGAACACAAAAAGCTCAGACTGAGGATGTGATTTATGGTAATACCTAAAATCTACTTCTAGTCATTGTTATTTTAAGACAGTTCTACTATTCTGTAGTTACAAACTGATTTCATGAATTCACGACATATTCCTCTTCAGCTGGACATATTAAATCAATTTTTTAACAATTTAAATCACTTGATTTGGATTACCATAACCATAAAAATCCATTGAATTTTATTAGCTTGTCAAACTAATAATTTAGTAATTAAATTATTGTATATATAACAATTTTCAAATTGTATATAATATACACAGATAAAGCTTGCTTCTTTTTAACAACTTTCATAATTTTCACGCCCCAAGTTCCCTATTTCCTTGCAGAAATAAGAAATATCATGTAACGAATCCAAACTTTCTTCTTTTTTAGTTGCTTTTGCATACAATTTATTAATTTTTTCTTTGTTTTTTTCATTTTATGAAAATGTTTTCTTTGTTTAAGGATCTAGAAACCATATAAAATATGGTTTTAATATGGGCTTTAAAATATAGGTAGACAGAGGTTAAAACTGGAACAAAGAAAAGTACCCAAAAGATCCTGGATGTCAATATCAAAATGGTTTCTAATCCTACTATATCACACCTATCAATTTCATAGCGTGCAAGTATTTGATTAAAAAAACTTTTGCTTCATGTAGTAAGTGAACTAAATCTAAGTGTACATACATAGTTTGTTTTCCATCCCATACCCATCTCAAAACCAAACAAAGAGAAAAGTCACAAAACAAAAAAGGTAAATAAAAAGGACAATCTGACTAATAGTAATTATATTTATAATCTCTAGTTCATTACCCTCAAAGTTACAAATTAACAAATCCATTATATACCTGAAATGATGGGTAGGATAGTTAATTTCTTGTTCCAGGTTATATCCTTTTCTGGATAATAGGACAATTTTTGCAAATCTCACTCTTTCCCAGTTTCCCAAGACAAGTTAAAAATTGGCAAAGATTCACTAGTTCCTTTGAGACTTCTGAGCATAAATTACTTAGCTAGTTCATTTGAAACATTCTCATATGGGAGTGGATGTTGTCTTATCAGGGCTTTACTTCAGATAGAAAATGTTGTGTTTCCACCAACGTTCAAATTGTTTGGCCTTAAACCAGCCATTATCTCAGCTTCTCTTACTCTAAATGAACTTCTAACCTTTCTGAGAAAGATACAGCATAGTGTTCAACCCTCCTTTTTCCTAGTAGATAATTCTGTAATCTCAGAGCTCCGATGAAGTAAAAACATTGAGTAAGTTGCGTGCTTCTCAAACACAGCTTTCTCTTGGAGTTCCTCTCTCTCTGCTCTGTCTTCTACAGGACTTCCCACCTGAGCTTGGCAAGAGGTCAGAGTCTTACTTCTAAAAGAAAAGCTAATCTCATTTTGAGTTTATCTAGTTTTGCCCCAGATAATGCAGAAATATGCACTGAAAGAATCTATATTCTCAATGGTTCTCTGCGATGCTGATGGCTACGTAGGAGCTGTGACTTGATTAGACAAAACAAAAGACTTTGTTAATATGTTCAGGTTGGGCTACTTCAGAATGAGTGGCAGAAAAAAGGGACTCAGAGAAGCTACTTTCTTCATTGGAAATGTTGTCTAGGGAGTAAATAACTGGAAGTAATATTAATATTTTAGAGCAATACTTTGGCAGGAAGACACTTTTAGTATGTGATATTTCAAAATCTGGAAAACATTCCTTGATGATATTACATATTTTAGAGACTCCCTGTGCTGAGAGTGTTTTGTTGATACTTTTATATGTGTTTGGATGTTTTTCTTGGCATCTGTAAATTCCAGAATTATTTCTGCTATCAAAAGAATAACAATAGGAATGCTTTTAGACTGTTCTTTTCTTTTTTTTTCTTTTTCTTTTTCTTTTTCTTTTTCTTTTTCTTTTTCTTTTTCTTTTTCTTTTTCTTTTTCTTTTTCTTTTTCTTTTTCTTTTTCTTTTTCTTTTTCTTTTTCTTTTTCTTTTTCCTTTTTTATTCCTTCCACTAAAATAGATACTAAAACATCACACTAAGTTTGGAGAGACAAATGAACTGATTTTTCTAAAAAGTTCCCAGTTTCACAGTGGCTTCTCTGACTACAATCAATGATCCTTCAAGAATTAACCAACTATACAGGAATTTTCAAATAAAAGCTAAGAAGTCTGGTGACTAAATCTGGGAAGAGGAGAAATGTGATCATCTAGGGTAAAATATATGAGACTGGCGACAGAGTGATGGAATAAGAATGCTGTGGGATTGGAAGGTGAAAGAGGAGAGATGGAATGGCTTAACAAAATGATCGTTGTCAGCTGACCCGTAAAATTCTGAAATCAGAACAAACAATAAATTGAACAAAGAGAAGGTGCAGGACAGATTATGCAGAGGAAAAAGTGGCATTGTAAGACAAACTGGGATGAGGAAACTTTGGAAGGCTTGCTAAAGAAATAATTAAAGTGATAGGAGTATGAAGACAAGAGCAAGGACAAAAGAAATTGAGTTTGGAGGGAGAAATTAAATAAACACAGACTATCAACCTAATACTTATTGATACATTTTGCTTAAACCCAAAAAAGGTGCTTCTCTTTTAGTCTCCATTTTTGCAGTTTCATGTTAAGGAAAACAGATATGAAATCGCTTTTGAAATAATACATTAAAAGGATAGGTTAGATAAGACTTTAAACAACCTGGTCTAGTGACAGGTGTTCCTGCCCATGACGGGATGGGGGTGGAGGGGCAGTGGGACTAGATGATCTTTAAGGTCCCTTCCAACCCTTAAGGTCCTATGAGTCTGTGACTCTATGAGATTAGGACAGCAAGCTAGAGCACTCAGGTCTTATCTATATTACAGCCATTCACTATCAAACATAGAGAATTTACATTCCCCCTTCCCCTAAACCAAAATACTGTGATACCAACTTTGAGTAGATCATGCTCTTCTACTCTTTTCACAGAAAACATCTCAGCCAGATGGTGAAGGTATTGCATGTATGGATGAAATTAAACCTTAAAATACATAAAATAACAGATCATTGAATAACTTCAGGCCTAAAACAAACAAACGAACGAACAAACAAACAAACAAAACATACAAAAACTATATAATATGTACTAATATACTTAGGGTTTCAACAGTCTCAAACTTATTTTTTTTTTTTTACTAATTATTTTGACCTAAATTAAATACTAAGTTGAAATAAAGTAAAATTAATATATCAGAAAACTGTAATTTGGACTTAGGCTTTCTCATGTGGCAGAATTGCTCCAAATAAGAGCAATTTTCTAATTTTTTTTCAGGCTTCTTAAGTGCAACACTTGTTTTATATAAGGCCATTTAAAGTTTTTTCAAAGTGTCTGAGTGTTTTAAATCTCTTTATCCTAATTTCATACTGATTTTCTGTGATTTTTACTGATGCATTAAGTTAATTTAATCAATTATATTGTGACAAAACTTAAAAAAATATTGACACCAGTCAAAAGTTGTTCCAAACATCTTAATATGATTTTTTAAAAATCAAACTTGTTGAAACAATGGCTTTCCCTCTCTCCAATGGAATGAAAGAATGCATCATTGCTCTGAAGTTAGTATTTTGAATGTCTAATAATACTTAGGATGCACTATGTGCAAGCTTAATATTAATTTTTATGACTCAGTTCTTTTCCAAAATGGCCAATCTTAAGTTATTTTAATTTTTAAAATAGCACAGCACTAGGAGAAATTAAAAAGAAAAAGGCATTCTACTGTATGTAGAGAAGTAAAAAAATCAGTGAACAAATAATGATAGACACACAAGATATTGGCCCAGATACATTGGAAGCAGTACTTGATGCAAGCAGTAAGGTTTAATTAGGCTGTAACTTCTAACAGTTGAAGTCAGCTGGGAAGTGTCCTGCAGGAACTCAGACAACGAGGGTAATCATTACTTAAACTTCCACTTATTGGACAGCTGCTGCCAGTATTCACCACTTCACAGTTAGTTGAGGCAATTTCTAGGACCTCCCATATAAGAAAGCTGTGAAAGCTGTAGCCTTGTTTTCTCTTCTTTAGATATGGCCTTTCTTTTCATCTGCTTTAACTCTATTCAATCTGCCAAATGTGACAATGCATGTAGCACTCTAACCCACTCCAGCAAGCTGTGGCTATAGAGATAGTAAAAATACCTACCATTTGCATTCTGGAAGCATGGGAAATACTCTGTTCCACTTCCAAAGAAAGTGAAGGTGTAGTGTTCATATAATTGTAAACTGTAATTATCATAATAATAATTATTAACAGTAAGTGTAATAATACTTCTATAGTAGCCACAGCAGAAAGAAAGGGCTCAGTCTGATGGTGGGGATTTTTTGTTGCCTTTTCCTCATGCTGAAGGAATTAAAAATTGAACCCTAAAGAACAGAAAATTAAGTTGTTATATTTGGGCACTTACTCCTTGACAGTTTAGCTAAATATTCTATTCTTATTATTTGAGTGGGCAGACTAATGGCTGCCCAGTGCCTACATAAACCCCTATACTGATGTTCAAATTCTTTTTCATAGGCTCTCTTTCTGTTTCTCTCTGCTACAACAGCCTATGAGATGCTTGAAACACACCATCCATAGTAAACAATGAATAAGGGAAAAAATTCTGTAAAGTTCCAAACAGTAATGCAAATCAAATTTTTCTTACTATTTCTCATTAAAATGTATTGATCTATAGTGTATCTTATATAAAGGTTGATAAATTGTTTAAAAAAGTTTGTTAGTAGAGGCCTAAGTCATAGCTTATCAATTTTATAGATACCCTTAGCTAAGAAATTAGGCTGCAGAATATGAAAAACAAATAAATGAATCTTTAATCTCTACTGTTTTAAAACTACAATGAACTAAGATGGAATAAAACAAAATAGTAATCTGTGAAAAAGATCTACAAATTTCTTGTCTCTTAGGTCAGAGCGTAAATACAGTAGGAGATTTGCCTACTCCTTTCCTGAAAGTAAGATCAAATTTTAAGTATTTATAAAAAGCACAAAGTTTGCTATTTTGAAATCTTCAATGGGTAAATCTCATAGTATTTTTATTTTCCCTTTGTCAACATAGAGAATGGCTCCTTTTCTCCCTCCTGGGAGGAATTTTCTTTGCTTTTCTATAAAAATGACTCAAACTTGAACCAGTGAATGTCTGAAGGAGGAAAAAGAAATAGAATCTAAGAAAAGTAAAAAGTTTGAAGGCAACTGGAAATTGACAAATAAGTGTCAGAGCAGAAAACTATGGCAGTTTGCCAACCAGCTGCGAAAACTAATTCAGCTTTAGATAAAGAGATTTTAAAGGGGAAAAGGACAAGAAAACTTCAGAAAAAGAAAGAATAAAGGAGCAAAGAATAAATCCTTAGAGCTGTGTTAAAGAAGAAACATAGGCAGTGCTTTGTTGTTTTAACTGCAGAACTGCAAGAGGGGCTTTTCATTGAGACTTTGAATAGCACCAAAGAAACAGGCAGAATAAAGTGGAAGCACTGAAGTTTTCCTTAATGCAGTAGCTTATAGACAGCCACCCAAAAGGGATTTAAAATAAGCTTTTCTAGACAAATAGAAATTATTAAAGTCAGCCAGATTTTTCTTCACTGGTCTACATATGGACATAAAACCCACAGTGTTACATGATGTCCTGTGTACAAATTTTGGTGAGGAGTAACTGAGATTGTTAGACAAAGAATATGAAGTAGTTGAAAATATCAATGGAGGCCACCTTTACCTGTGAGAGAAAAGTATTTTATATTATCTGCAAAATTTCTTTTTTTTTTAGGTACATCCTGATTTTTTATTTCATGGTCAGAGAGCATGTAAAAGAATGAAATGATGAGTGCTGTCTGGTTGCAACAGCGGACCAAAATAGCAAGCTGGCATAGAAAATAACATGAAGGAAGGTGGTCACAGGCTTGTATTCTCATCTGTCACTAGGCCTTTTCATCAAGCTGTGAATAGCAAGCCAGCATGACGTACAGCCACTGGTTATTGTGGAGAGATCCAATGACTGCATCTACTGTGCCCCACGACAGCATACTCACAAGTTCCCGCAGGACAACATCTCCTGACCAGTCAGACTATACAGAGCCTAGAGGGCCACTCAAGGGGCCCTCAAAACACCAGCTCAGAGCTCACAAGAGGATTCCCTGAGAGTGCCAGGCTCTGAAATTGAGCTCACATATGCCCTCTATATGAACCAGATCCTTTCACCTCCATTATTCACGGCGTGACTGCTGCATGAAATTCCCAGAGCAGCATAGCATGACTCTGCAGCTTTCATCTTGCATGGGCAGGAGACACAAGCTCTTTCACATTACAGCATGCACCTTAGGTACATAAAAATTCTGCCATTAAGAAGACAAGAGCAATTCTGGCTTGCATCAAATAAAAGGACTTGACATGTGTAACTGCTGTGAATGTTGAAGGTTCTCGTTTCATACAAGCGTATACAAATGAGAGATTGAAGCTATGTTTTATTTTTTATGGCTACATTTTCCAGCAGTCAGCTGCTTCAGAATAACAATAAAATTCCTAATGATAATTGTTTTTCTTTTGGGAAGTGTCTTTGGCAGTTTTTATCTGCTTAATAATTGTTCTGCTATTCATCAGTGCTGAAGGCTACACTTTCACTGGGGTATAACAAGTGAGTATGTTGCCTTTGTGCCTTCCATGACCTGTAAGCTTCCAAACTTTGTCACCATCCTTATTTTCTGTTATCTTGTCATGTTCCTAATTTTTCATTCTATGTTTCTGCTAATGTTTTACATTAGATATTTTAACATGGATTCTCTGAATTGAAAGTGCTTTCATTAATCTTTTGGTGTTTTTTTAATAAATATTCCTTCCCTTGGGTATGCATATCTTATAAGTACATTATTTGAATATGTCCCAGCTGTGTGAGTGAACCATACCCAACAATAAACTGCAAAAAAAAAGGAAAATTATTCAAAAAATATGTTACTTTTTGTTCATATTCTTCCTATGACATGGAATTTTTCTGCAAAGACTTTTTGATACATTACTAAATTGGAGGGGTGTGGGGGGGAGAAGGAAAGGAAAAAACCCAAATTATTTGAGAAAACATCTGGGCTGGAAAATTAATCTCACAGGTTTCAAATGGCATTCTCCTCATCATTGTCAGTGGTTCCATCAGAATGTCTTCCAAATTGTTATCTGTCATTTGTGATGAGGAGAGCAAACTCTTTGGCGCAAAGACAATTTGTATATAGCATTGAAAGCACTTACACTGCTTGGTAATGAAAAGGAATTTTATTATCATCTGCTCTAGCATTTAAATGCTGTTATTTGTAATTTGTATGGTAAAGATGTTGCTAGCAACTAAATGAGAATTTGTGAGTCATGAAAGAATAACAGGAAGGCATCTGTTATGACTTTCCATCCTGTTATTCTAGATAATTAATAATAACTGCTGAAAGTGACCAGGGACGTCTGTCGTTCCATTGCTCCATCAGACAAATTCCTTCACTGACATTAAGGATTTTACTCATGTGAGTAAGAGTTTGTGGACTCAAACTGTGCTTCTACAACTAAAGATGTTAATCTGGCAGTGACCAAATTTCAGCTCTGGAACCACAAGAAGAGGAACTGCTGGAAAAGTGGCTGCCCATGTGTGTGCCAAGTTCAAAGCACATTGCATGTGTTCCAGGATGCTGGGGGTGTTACCTGCAAGCTTGTTATCTCCCAATTGCAAAAAACACATTTATGCCATATGGATTATAAATTCCTTTTTAATATGGATGTTCATGCGTGATTCACTACTGTATTACTTCTGGACTGTTGGCTGAGAAATAGCATGCAATATTGGTATAATAACGTAACCTTATCTCTGATTTTATCAGAGAAAAGGGTGGGTTTTTTTGTTTAGATTTGTCAGACCATAAAACTGAAATGTTAGTGTTGCCTTTAACAATATCTAATTAGTAACTCTATTCAACAACTTACTTTATTTTTATTGGCTTGAGTTACACTGTGCTTTTTCAAAATTGTTCTATGAACTGACTTTTTGTACTTTCTTTAAAACTTCATTATCTTTTGGATGACAAAGTAATTTTCATTTCTATATTTTTAATCTCCTTTTATCTAGCTTTTTACTTTGAAGTTGAAATCCAACAATAAACTGCATTACTCATTTATTTAGATAACTTTTAATGGAAATTTGCGTTTTCACAAGGACACCCTAATAATTTTAGATGAATCGTGTTTGCTTTCCTTAAAGCCATTTTAAAGGCTGGCCCTCTCCAGTCCCCTTTTATAATAATGAAACACTCTCTCTGGGATATAGCTATGATCCTAGGAGGTGAACAGATGTGCAAAAACCACAAATAATATGCAGCCATGTCATGTTTACTCTGTAAACTGTACTGGAGAGTAGTCTCCATGACTCAGAGAGAGAGTTCAGGTACTGCAAAGATTGGCTTCTTCTTGGAAATATAATTTTTGTATCTTAAAGTAACAGATGGAAGCTGAAGGATTGTGTAAGGTGAGCATCTTGAAGAGAGTAGTTTGATAAATTTTTGTCTACCTGTAGAACAGTTTGATGAATTTTTATAACATTTGGAAGAATTTTTTGCTCTGTCTGTATTCATGGCCTGTTGTGTCTCCAAATCAGAGACAGAAATTACTGTTTCCTTTTTTGGACACTTGATGTTTAGCATAAGGGCCTGAATTTTCTGTACCATGGGGAAACCTTTAAAGAATATCTGTTCAAAATATTCTCCTTCTAGCATATTTAAGCTTTGAGAGCTTTGAAAATGAATGGGTGGCAAGGGCCTTAGAACTATCTGATTATAGACTAAACAAAAATGTAGCAGAGGCTCATGAAATATAAAAGTTCATCAGAAGTGCAGAACTGGAAAACTCCTATAATAATTTTAAAAAATACTTTGAGCATACTAAAATTGCATTTATTGTCTTTCCTTAATGATATTATAGTTGAACAAGGCTGTTTCATTTTTTGAATTTTTTTCTTTACATAAGAAAGCTTTTTAAATGAAAAACCTGATTTCTTTCAGTTTAAGGAACTAAATCAAGTGTAAACCTCACCAATAAACTCACTGCCTGCATTTAAGTCTTAATCCATGCCAGTGAAGCACTGCAATATATAATACTTTTTTTGACAATCTGCATCATTATTTACAAATTCCTAAGTGTGGAGAGATACTGTAGCAACTGTAGGAAGTATTTTTGATTGCAGCTGTTTTTTGGTAACATATCTTAAATGCATCAGAGGTTTCAGCTAATAAACAATAATTTAATTTTCTATCCAGTTTTTCTTGCTATTTTTCTTTCCTCTTTTATGCTTCATGGAAGGTAGAGTGCTAACAGTGTCCTACCCTTCCAGCAGTGTATGCAATATCCTAGCCTACAAATATAATATAGAAATACTTGTTCAAGTTAAAGTTATTGATTTGTTTCTTTGTCAAACTTAACACATTTTTATGGTTTTTATGTCCCAAGTTTTTGGTTTACTACCTAAGCTATTAAAGTTATCTGGCTTCTTAACTATTTTTTAGATTTCTTTGGCCATCAATAGGATACAGTATTAGTTTTGCAATCTGGAAGTCAGTTTTGTCAACTAAGAAAAATCTTTTTTTAAGAAAATAACTCTGTCGGTGAATGCTAATAGGTTTATAACTGTCTTAGTTTAGAGTTGAACAGGCTGAAAATGTTAATAAAATCCTCATTTCTATTGGAAAGTGCTAGAAGAGTATCTGCTCTTCCTTTTTAGTGCATTTCTGTTCCACAGTACTGAAAAATCATTCTGTGTACCCATTACCCTGGTACTGGATGTAGGAGCCTAAAGCCTGCTTAGATTATGGTTTAAAACCTTGCAGTGTCTTATGATCTCTGTTTCTTACCCTTGTTGCTAGTAAGTATCTTCTATGAGTATATGTAGATGCATATTAATAGCAGAATAATTCATATGCATAATTATTGTATTACCAATTAATACATATTTTTTTCAACATGTAAGTAAATTATTGATTATAACAATTAAAAATTCTTCTTTTCCTAAAAGATGTATTATAATTAGTAGCAATATATTAGTAAGGATATTTTTGCAAAGGTACCTAAAGGTGCCATGCAGCCTGGCTGCTCAGCCCTGAGTGGTTGTAACATTGGGACTTTCCACAGATGTCTGACACTCACTGCCTGTTCCAGCCCCTGCTGCTCTCCTCTGGGAAGAGGGGATCACCCTGTGGGGTGGGCTGTGGGCAGATCAGAGGAGTCCCAACTTGGGACCCCCCGTCGGCCTGAGGGATGCTCAGGAAAAGGCAAGGACTGAGTGCTGTCAAAGCACTCAGGTTGGAGTGCTATGGTCTTTCTGGTTTTGCTTTGTTTTCAGGTGAAATGTCATCCACGGTAATTTCATAAATGGTAGTTGAAATTCTTCTTTAAACCTGTCCATGATATTTCAGATGAATAACTGAGTTTATGTACTCTCTATGAGTTAATGCACATATTCATTGCTGCTGTTATGGGCTTGTACTTAAAAATAACATATCATTTCCACAATTTTTTTTAGGATCCTTTAAAATAAAAGTTATATATAATTGAAATTTTTTATGTGCTCATTAGTAGTTTTGAATCAATGGGTTTATGAATTTCCTGTTACAGATGACAAGATAAAGCACTGTAACCATTTTTTGATCTGTAGACATGTCACAAATATTATGTAGTCCTTACATAAATAGAGCTACTCACAAGTTCATTTCTTTCAGTTGATTTATTAGTCAAATTAATTTGTTACTTAACAAATAGATGTTAAGTTAGATGCTACTTTATTCTTAATTATTTACTAAAGGAATCCCTTGCAATAAATAATCTTTAGGACTGATTACTAAAAAGTAAAAATATAACCTATGTTTCAAGTATCAGATCAAAAAAAAAGAAAAAAATCTTTGTGTAATAGTATTTGTCTGTAGAGTAAATAAGCAAAATATTTTTAATAGGTACATGCAGTTCTTCAATTTGGTAGCTGATTTTGCCCATGCTACCCATGCCCATGCTACCCTACTTCATCAAGGTCTCAAAAATTGCTCCTAGAACATTTGATATACTGTTTTTATCCAATTAAGTCAATAATCACAAGGATTTGGAGTTCCCCATTAATACTTTGTGGTACAAAATTGGTTGATACTAACCTATCAGCTCAAGTGGATTAAGAGCTAGATGTCATTAGTAAGGTTGTGGAAACGCTCTTAATCCATTTTAGGATGAAGCCAGACAGGTTAGTTTAAATCATCTTAGCTAGGTTTCAATTAGCCTAAATCCATACCATGTAACAGTATGATGACATACACGTGTGTCTTTTTAATCTGTATTTACTTCAGCAGTTTCTTTCCCACGTGCATTAGTCAGCATCTCTCTTTTGAGAATAAGTGCCCTCCCATGTCTGTCAGCTGAGCTGTTCCATGCACTCATATCTGCACCCACTGCAGCCATGTTATCAAAACATCATTATTAGTTCAAGCTGTTTCTAAAGTTTAAAGGGAATGTATCATAAAGTTAGTATGAAATTACATACCAAAATATTCATTCATTATTTGAGCTATGTTAAATTTTCTCCTGGCATCTGAGAAGTTACATTTGACAGAATGAAACTTTAGTGTTACAAACTATAGGGAAAGATCTTTGCCTAGAATACTTCTGTGTACCTCCTTAGATACCAGTGAACCTACACACAGTAGCTGAAAGTGGAGCAGGAACATCATCACAGTGGAGTATGCATCAAAATCATGTTTCATGTTCTGAGTATTTATGGAACAATATTAATTCTTCTGTCCCCGAATTAAAACAACTTTACCCCACAGTAATTTTTGAAAATAATTTGCTACTCAAGCAGTTTACTGTTGTCATTTTGGGTAACATTCTAGGTTACTATGCCCTTATTTACTAAGGGAAAATATATTAGATGCATTCTGATCTCCCTCAACTCCATATGATCCTCCCTGTAGAGGTGTGGCATGGCCACACAGTTAACATGCTTACATCCAGAAGACAGCACTTCAGAGAACTCAACCTTTTTGTTTGATGATGGATCTCCCCTTTAGGCTCGTCTCCTTTTATGCCCACCACCACTCTTAATCCACTTTTGCTTTATTATTGCGCAATGATTCACACAGTCATCGACCTCATCACCATTCCTTGTGAGCTTTGGGAATAGCTATTCTGTGGCTTCTCAACCACATGCATCTCGAGTCCCAGAAAGCAAAATGGTCACCAAGGAGACATCTCAAGAAATAGCTGAGGCTGAGTCCCAGATATCTTCTACATAGTAAGATATAATCCAGAAAGGTTACTTTTTACAAACCCTTCATCATTTGAGGCCTAGCATTAAAAGACACGTGATTTTTAGTGTTTCACAGTGTTCAGCATAAGACAGCAAAGTACCCAAAAATCCTAAATCATGAGTAGAGCTTTAATTTCATGATAGTTGACTGTTTTAGAGAAGCAAGGATAGGTATTGAATGGATTCAGGAGAGGGATAGAAAGAGAGAAGGAATGACCAAGTAAAGTCAATCTATTTTATGGACTGATACAAACAGCTGTCCTTAAATTACAACTTGCTGTTGCTAAGTTTCTGGCCTGCTGTGAGTCTTCTGTCTTACCGGAAGGTGATTCCTTTGAATGAAGAAATGAATATTTGTGGATTGTATGTAAAAAACCCAAAAATTTGGAACTATATCTGCCGTCAGGAAGTGGGAGGTTTTTTCACTGGACATGGTTCTGGGAGCCAACCAAACACTGGTGTTTGTATGGGACTGGACAAGGTAAGGCTCCTTTCATTTTTCAGCTTATGTGGAAATATATTTTCTCAGCACTGCAACCATCAGCAGGTGATCCAAAACACCTGATTCCTCAGACGGAGGAGTCCTGCAAGTGTCAGCCCTGCAAACATTATCCACCCCTTTTGGCCAGTTAGTAACAAGAGTCAAATTGCAAACCTTTATTAACCCAAGTTACTTTCACCAAGGGGAAATTCAAAGTTTTTGTCCTCAGTAAAATATTTGTGCAAAATATTTGAATAAAGCTCTTATCTGCTCCAACTCTTTAATTCTACTGTATCTCTCTTCTTTATTGTTACTGGAAATAAAGAATCAATCTAAGAATCTTTATTATTTATTTTGATCTTGCATAATTTGGAAGTTAGAACAAAATTTTAGTAATCTTAAGATTTTTTAATAACTTTCAGGTATAGAAAGTTTTTATTTGTTAAAAAAATGAATAGACTAAAATGTGCTTATCAGTGTGTCTGTCTTACTGCACAGTTCTGCAGTACTTTCTTTGAATTAACAGATGGGATGAGTTACATAGTTACAATACAAAATTTCAGAGTCCAAGGCCATGACACAACACACATTGTTTGAGATGCTGCTCATGTTTTGTATTCTATGTCTTTTAGAATTTTCTCCCTTGGAGCACTGAGACAGTGCTTAGAGGATTTATTAAAGAAGTTCTTGAAAGTGAAGTAAAGCAGTACATATATTATTTTTAGGATAGGGATTACTTTTTAGTTACTTCTGAGGAATAAAACAAAGTCTAAACAAAAATAATGCTTCATGCTTACTGAGACAGAAACAAATTCAGAGTTAAGATGTTAGATACTTTTATTCCAATAGTAGTACTTCTGGATCTGTTAATCCAAATGACATTGCTGAACTGAACATCACATTTATATTCTTTAAATGTGTTTTGTTTTATTGTTCTTCAAGGTTTTCAGTACATAAGAATACTATGGAAATTATGAAAAGGCCTGACTCCAAAATGAGTACAGAGTTTACTTATTTACATGTTTTATTTAATGTAAAAAGTAGGATATTTTCAACCTCTTGCCATGCAGTTAATGTTTATGGTAACATTATTGTGGCTGAGTTAAAAATACAAGAAAATAAAACTTTTGGAATTTTTACTACATCATTTTAAGCAGTCTTCAAACGGTGTGATATCTGTCAGTACTGAAGTATAATTATGTTCCAAACAAGACACAGCATGGTATAGAGCACAAATAATCTCTTCTCAGTCATTTCTGGTTCTGTGATAGACCAGCTTGACTCTGAACTACATTTACTGGGAACCACAAGCCTTAAACAGCACGGTGCTGAGATATCCCTATAACTTCAGACTGTGACAGCAGAGTGCAACTTAGATTATTGGTTTGGGCATTTGGCCAACTTTACTGGAGCTGCTGGCAACAATGTGAGGCAAAGAAATCAAGAGAGAAAGCAAGGAGTCAGTAATGAACCCTGGGGATGGAGCAGAAACTAGTGACAGCAAGGTATGATTGGAAAAGGTGGAGAAACACCACTGCAACACTACCATGCTACACAATTTATAAGTGTTTTAAAACTTCTTCTTTTCATACAGAAAAAAATTATACATATTTGCAAGCATTTATATTTTTAGGGATGCACAGACACAAGACACACAAATAAACAGAAATATGTTGCTGTATAAACATTAATATTTCCATTTAGTGTCTAGAATACCAGGTGAAATTCCAAAAAAGGTTTTATATTAAATTCCCTGGAAAGTGTGTTGGTAGACATTTTTGAGAGGAAAACAAAGTAAAAAGGAAATTCTGAGCTACTGCAGTTTGCCAAGCTGTTCAGTTTTATTCAGGACATCTTAAGAATGTATAAATAAAGACAAAGTGGCAAAATATCCAAGTGCTTTCAGATTTAAGTAAACAACATACATTCCCCCTGTCCCAGAAAGCAATTATTTAATTTATGAATGCTTACTGGCATCAGTGTTGATTTTGCTGGTAGACAGTGAGTAAAAAAGCTATAATGCTGTCTACAATATAAACTTTTAAGCCTAAAGTCTTAGCTTGCTGCTGTCAAATTCAAGGACAAATCTCCAGTTGACTTCACTGGAGCAGGGATGAAGTATGGGACTAAATAAAGTTCAAGCTAGCTTGAAATTTATTGCACAGAGATTCATTTTTATTGTTGTAAATGTTTCCTATATACCACTTTTCTCTACAAAAAGAGAAAAGTTTCTGAGCATCTATATAGCATTTGTACCTTACTCAGTGCAACAGCTTCTATTTCTACCACCAACCTAATTTTTCAGAATTCATTTAAGTAACTTAATTCTATTTGATTTGACACTATATTTTGGACTTTTAGCCCCAAATTGCAGATGTTTACAGTAAGATATGCATAAGAAAAATGGAAGTTTTAAGACTATCAATTTCCTTTATAATGCCTGCTAATCTACTTAACTGAATCCTTCTTTCTGTGATAATTTGCATTATCTGTTCAGTTTTTCTTCTAAAACAATATTTGTTGTGAAGCTTATAACTTTTTTTCTCACCTTGTGTATTTTACCATGTTGAACTAATAATCTTTGAATTTGTTATATATGTTAATTCCTGACAAGCTTTATATCCAGGGCTGAGTTGCTTTAGCAGTTTTGCAGTTTTGTTTCTATTATCACCTATGTCAGTTCTAGTCTTTTTATTTTTTAGTTATACCTAAAAAAAGAGTAATTTTTATAGCTTTAAATCAAAACTAGAAATAAGAAAATTCACATACAGCACAATCACAAGTCCATGTCCTCAGGTGCTTATTCAGTTCCTATTTCTTTGTGTTCTGTTTTTCAGCTGATCTTTTCCTTCCTGTAGATCCTCCCTCAGAAACTGTCTGTTAAATTAGGAACCAATTTAAGAATAGCATTCAGTGTAATCTAGTTCTTTAAAAATGGTACTTTATAAAAAAACTTACTTTCAATTTTGGAAACTGCAGATTACCCATCATCTTGTTTCCTCAATGAAAGCCTAAAATGGGAGAATCCTTTTAGCTGAAAGGCCTCATGAAATAGCAGAAATAGCTGTGCTTATTCCATTTACCTGAGAAACTTAATCCTTCACTTCTCACAAATCTGAAATGTTCATTAATATGCATGGAAATTTTTGATCTGTGAAAGTTGCAGGACAAGCCCCGATATGCACCACTATTTATAATACAGATGAAGGTTAACTGAATGCCTTGCTCTCTATAAGAATGCATCACTGACCCTGTATTTGTCACTCAGAAACAGAAATAAAAGAGGTGTGTTATGGGCATCGTTATAAGTTCCTTAAAAAGACTTAAAGTAAGTTAAACAAAAAGACACGAGGTTTTTAGTATTGCTCTTTAAGAATGTACAGAAAAGGAAAGAAATCAAATTTAGAAGACTTATGCCCTCTTTTCTGAAACAAAATGGTGTTCACTGATTGATATAACTAAATGATAGAGGCTCTGGGGAGTGAAATATTAACTAGAAATGAGACATCTAAAATATCTAGGAAATGGGAGAGAGCATAGCAAGTATGCACAACATGAAAGAATAAGAACAGGCCACTGGACTAATCAATTGATGAGTCCTTGAAATATGCCTTAATTTACACCTTCTGAGTTTAAGCAATGGCACGTGCTACTAGCACATGATCTAATATAAACAAAGACCAGAATACAATATCTTGTGCTGGCAGGAGGATTGTTGTTCAGCAGGATGTTTGCCTCATCTGGCTTAGTGAGATACTCTAGTTCTGACTAAGATGCTCAAGATCTTCAGAGATCCTTCTGAAGGACCTCCATTGACTAAATAAGGAGACAAGCCTTAGCTTGGGAGAAAAAATATGGAAAAGGGAAAAATTAGTAACTGTTTTGTTCCAAACCCTGTGCTTCACTTCACTCTTAGAGGTTTATTTATCTTTCTTTCCTCACTGCGGCAGGGAGGCAGTGTGAAACTCCCTCATTTTCCATGGCACAGCAAGTATTTCTTGATGAGTCAGTAAGGTTATATAGACTAGCACAGCCAAAGGATGAGAGTCCACTTATTGCCATTCCACCTCCTTAACCGGGTTTACAGGGGAAATATGACAGCTCTGCAAGATCTACTTCTCCATTTCCTACTAAAACTTGTATAAAAACTCCTGCTACAATGTTATAGATATAATGACACTATATTATGGAATCAGAAACTAATGCTTTTTCAGTTTTATCTGATTTAGAATTTTGCCAGATTTGTTGTTGACATATTAAGTAATTTTCTCTATGCTTGAATTTTATTTTCTTTTCTTTTGAATGTCTTTGAAACTGTATGGGAAAATGAGTACTCTTTTATATTGCTGATACTTAGATTTTTCAGTGATTTATGCATCTCTTGTAGTAGACTAATATTATATCTTAACTAATTTTAGAAAATGAAAGGCTAGGCAGATTTTTTTTTAATAAAATAGCTCAACTTTCAGTATTGTAAAATGTACTTAAGTACTATGTATACTTAAAGGAACTAAGGGTGAAATGGCATTTATATAAAGTCCAGTCATAGAAATATTATGCTTTCTTTATAAGAATTTTGCATCTAATAAAGTAATTAAAAACTATTAGAACACTTAGAAATGCCAAAAAAAATATTGTTCTGCTTTTACATAAACTTTTCCAAGCCTGTGCAGCCCTGAACAATTTTATAAGCGATTGCTTGAAATTTGCAGAAACCTGCATTATTTCATGGTTATAGTATCCTTCAGAAATAACCCTTGTCTTAGAAGGGATAAAACATTTTGAAGTAGAATTTTACAGTCTTCTAAAAAATTATAGATTTGTAATGATATCAGATATATACATTTTTGATCTGAAGGCTTATAGACTCATTTGGCTATTTGTATTTGCTATCAGAGAGACAAAAAATATTAAATATGTATCTGGGACCTACCACACATGCATTTTAGTTTTGCCTTCATGATCAGATCTGCTTAAATCAATCAGTCCTGGCCTGGGTACCACTAATAGAGACTGAATAAAAATGAGACTGTCAGTAGCTTAGGAGAATCACAGATGGGCCTCCTTTGAGATGCTGAAGACTTCTACAGTAGCACCCACAATGTTTCATTCTGGAAGTCAGCAATTTGGGGTTTTTTTCATTGATCTGTTCACTACTTCTTTGCTGGCCTGTAGAGATGCAGTGTGTTTGGAAAATTTTAACTTAAATGAGTGTCCATAAAATTTTCCATACTCTCAATTTTATTTCCTGCTTTATTTCAGGACCTGAACTACTGTAATATTCCCACTACACGTTAGTTTTCTTCAGGGTGTCCTCCTTTCTTCACATAAAAATATTTATATTACAGGATCTCCTTTCTTTCTCACACAAAATTATTTAGCTCACAGGGTACTTCATGAGGTCCAGAGGAGGTCAAAGCCAACTGCCGGGTAGTGTGGCTACAGTGATGAAAGCAGTGTGAACACAGCCAGCATTTTCTCGTGGAAGAAGGACCAGTTTTCCCTGCAGGTGATCCAAAATAACAATGTGAAGCCCATCTTCTTTCCTAGCACTGATTTTACACAGATTTCAAAATCAAAGACCCATGTATTAAAAAGTATACTTGGAGTTCCCAACAGCTGTTACCTTGTGACGTACTTACTCTCTGGTAAAGATAAAGCATATCTTTGTAGGGCAGATCTGGATTAAGGTATTATTTTCTCAGAGAGCTAAGAGCTATCAATGTAGTCAAGCTCAACTGCAAGGTGCATTGCAGTTACTATTTTTCAAGTAGGTTAAATGACCTATATAAAGAAAATGGAAAAACCCAACGAACTGAAAAAAAAAAAAAAACAAAACCCATGAACCAAGCAAATACCTAAAACCCAAGAGAAAGAGGGCACTCTTCCAATAGACAAGAGAATCAGAAAACAAATGTCTCATTCCTTATTTGTTCCATACCAAAAGAAGCACACAATTGCCTTGATGTACAACCACCTGTGTAAAATAGAATAGTCCTACTACACTGAACTGTCTGATAAATAACAATCTCATAGAAAATCACACAGCTTGATTAATACTTTGGAAAGCCTTAATTTTTATATTTTTTAATCCTCTATTTTCTTGTAAGAAACACATAAATAGAAAATATTCCTAAAATCAATGAGAAATTTCTAAAAAGCCTTCACAAGGCCTAGGAATCGAAGTTTTGATTTTTCCTAAGACATTACAATTCTATGTAAACATCAGGTTATTCTGCCTAAACATTAAAAAAAAAAAAAAAAAAAGAAGAGCGAGAGAGAGCAAGGATGAGATTAAGAAGAGTGTGTCAGGCAACTATACGAGAAACATTTTTTCCCCTTCAAACTACAGAAATTAACTTGTCCTTTGGCATACACTTTTTCAAGTGTTATTTAATTAAAATAAATGAGAAACATTCAAGTTAAATTTAGCATAACAAATTATATTAGCCTCATGATATGATAAGAACATATATTATTGTTTCCAACACTTTTTCTGGTGGATTTATTCTGTTGTGTGAACATCCTTCTTGCGCTTCATTTTAGGAAAGGAACTTACTCCTATTTAAATCCTTTTCAGATAAAAGAGAACATCTAGATAAACATACTTTATTATGCCGTCTCTATAACCAAGTTTTACTACACCGTGCTTTGTGAAGTGCATACATGTAAGGCATTTTAAGATTTACAACTTTGGAGAGGTTTTGTATACTTTGATTGGTCTCAATTATGATAAGTATATATCTTCCAATCCTGGGAAACTGGGATCTATGTTCATTTTAAGAATAAAAGAAGAAAAACAACCCCTGGTTATTACAGAACTAATTTATCTAGATTATAAATCAGATTTTTATTTATAAATGTAGGACATGCTTTTGCAAAATAATTATAAACTATTCTCATAGCTGCAGGGTTTCATTTCTTACACATTTTTTTTGTCCCAGTAGATGAATATCAAACTTACTTATTGTACTTACAAAAATAAAATGCAGCTGCCTAAAAAGATAAAAACTCATTAGATACAGAATTTAAGGTCACCTCAAGAGAGTGTACTTTTAAACTCTGGCATGCCAAATAAATATTTCCTATTTATTTTTAATAAGTGTTTATTCCTAACTATATTAATAAAGAGGAAGTTTTTCCTCTTTTTAGTCCTTTATTGAAATTTCCATTATGAAAAATGAACACATTAGTTTAGGAGGAGAAAGGAATCAATAGAATTATGTACTTTGACTTATCTATCTGCAAAAATTCAATTGGATGGAGGGAAAATATTGATAAAGAATTCCTCAGTGTTTAAAAGAAGAGAGTTACTTGATAATGTATACAACAGAAAAATATCTAGTTTGGACTTGAATTTGACTTTTTAGGGCAGTATAAATTATGTAGTATGCAAAACATTCTTAGAATCTGCAGATATATTGCGTACTATATGTTGTATATGTTGCTTTAAGTTGCTATAAGTTGCTATAAGTTATAACTTATATTTTAATGTCTTCTAATATTTTAAGATTTTTAGGTGGCCCACTGGGAGGTGGGTGCTGTCACAGGCTGAGATACAAAGTCAGGAAGACTCTTCAAAGAGGCTGTAAAGATATCCTTTTTACCCCACTGGCTGTGTAGAAAATGTAGATGTTCAGTCCAGAAGAGGTAATTCAGGTGCCATCTAAAATTTAGGCAATGCTAGAAGCCTAAATAAGATTAAATGACTCCTAAGAAGTAAAAGAGGCCTCATAGTAGCCCTTTTCTTAAAAACAAAACAAAACAAAAAAAACCAGAAGCTATTAACAAACCAAAAAACCTGCAAACCCAAAAGAAACAAAAACCCAAACAGCCAGGTAAGGGTTGTTTTTACTGTGCCGAAAGGTAACATGAATTTCATAAGAAGGATTTGGCCATTCTGGAAGCCCAAAACAACTGCTTTCCTTGAATCCAGAAAGCATTTTAAAAAGTTGCATGTTCACAGTAAAAAAGTATGCTCAAGTACAATATGCACAGTTATCCCCAATGCAAAACTGGAGAGGAACATAGCAATAAATTGAATTAACACGTAAAATGAATGAATATACCCTCTAGACCTATCAAAATTGTTAATACATTTATTGAACTATAATTAGAAGTAAAAGAGTGTGCATCTGCAAGCAGGAGGAGCCTAGTTAGGATAGAGGAGGAAGCTGAATCTTTTATTTTCTCTTTAGGTATTTCAAAGGACAACTGGATTGTTTCAAACACAAGTAGTGTAAGACAAGATGAATTCCTTTATTTAAAAAAATGCTATGCTTTGAACACCTATATATCTGTTGAAAAACATCCAAAATGGTAAATTTTCTGCTAATAAGAAATATCTGAAAGGTTGTATATCATGAATAAATGTTTCAGCCATTCCCTTTGTTTTCAAGAATGATTCTAAATACTGATGCTATGCCCCTGTGGATCTCTTGTAAAATAATTCAGTCATTTGAACAGTTTTTCATCTGGGGAATTTAGTTTTTTTGTGGAACTGCTTTATTAATAGTTTCTGCATTTTTTTTCCTTTCATTTCCAAGTCAACAGTCTATATTTATAGAAAAAATGGTGAATTAAGATACTCACTACTTCTCTATCTGTGAGAATGCTTAAAAGCATCCTCCTTAAAGATCTGATTTCTCACAGAAAAGAAAAAATAGGAAAACAAAGATTTTAAGCTGGAATTGTGCACAAATACAAAGTGAGTAAAATGAGAAATAAGGAGGAATCCATAGGACTGATTTGGAAACAAGCAGAGTATTCATTTGGACCTGCTATTTTTGAAATTGGTTAAGTCACATGATTTTTTCAGACTGCACTGTTGACCTTTTATCTTTTTTCCTTTTTGTTTTTTGGAAACAAATGAATTACAGGGAAAATCTTCTTAGTGCAGCTATACTTTAGCAATCCGAAGAATGATCAAACTGTGCACAGCAAGAAAATACAGCATCTTAAAATTCTGTCACTAAAATTTCAGGATAAATCCTAAATATATAGAAACAATGAGTTTTTTCTTTTTGCAACACAGATTTCCTAAATAATATACTAGCTAATAAATTAGCTAAGTAAATTTCACTAAGTTCTGAATATTTTAACCAGAATATTTGTGAAACTTGGGACCCTTTTAGAAATTATTTCTATGACATTATAGCTACCTCCAAGATAAAATACAAGTTCACAAATCTTTACAGTCAGAAAAAGGACAGAGACAGAAAACTGTGATATTTGCTCAGAAAAAGATCAATAATCATAGAAAAACCTCTTCCTACTGAAATCTTCAAATAATATAAACATGCCAATCAATTTTTAACAAAGATAATATATATTTTCTGTTGAAAACCATTATATCTAATATATAGAACATATACCTATGTTAATCAAAATAATGTAAAAAAGAATAAATATAAACATTAAAATAAACTGTAGTCAATGAAGTTCGTTGAAATTGTGCCTGAAATTTTGAGCCTGACAATATCGATAAAGCTACTTTGCCATGTTTGATCTCAAACCCAAAAAAAACCAAATCAGAAATATGCCTGCTCTGCCCAGTATTTTTTTTAGTTTATGAGACAAGATTCCTAATCAACAAACCATTTTCTGATTTGTTTTTCATCATCCCACCACAGGTGGGCAGTACCTTTAACATTAGAAGACAATTGCAGTAGGTTGACCCTGTCTGAATGCTAGATGCCTATGAAAGTCACTCTAATAACTTGGACAGGGAAGAGAAAATATATCAAACATTCACGAATTGAGATAAGAACCAGGACAGAAATCACTCACTCACCAAATACTATCATGGACAAAACAGGGTCAGCTTGGTGATATTAATTCAATTTATTGCTAATAAAATCAGAGCAGAATAGTAAGAAGTAAAATGAATCTTAAAAACCTTTCCCCCACTCCTTCCTCCTTCCCAAGCTCTTCTTCCTTCTCCTTCAGCAGCTAAGGGAATGGGAAATGGAGGTTATGGTCAGTTCATCACTCATTGTTCCTGCTGCTGCTCAGGAAGAGGAGTTCCTCCCCTGTTCCAGTGTGGGGTTCCTGCCATAGGTGACAGTCCTCCGGGAACTTCTCCAATGTGAGTGCAGCCCATGGGCAATAGTTCTCCACAAGCTGCTGCAATGTGGGTTATTCTTCCATGGGGTGCAGTCCTTCAGGCACAGCTTACTCAAGTGTGAGTCCCCTGGAGGATCATAAGACCTACCAAGACACCTGCTCCAGTGCAGGCACCTCTCTCCAGAGGCCTGCAGGTCTCTGCCAGGAGCCTGCTCCAGGACAGGTTTCTCCTGGGTTTGCAACCTCCTCTCAGGCATCCATCTGCTCCAGTATGGGTTTCCTCCATGGGCTTCAGGTGGATTTCTGTAACGCCATGGTCCTTCACAGGCTGCAGGGGCACAGCTGCTTCACCATGGACTGCACCACGAGCTGCAGGGGGGCTCAGCTCCAGTGCTTGCAGGACCTCCTCTCTCTCCTGCACTGACCTTGGTCTGCGGGGCCATTCCTCTCACATATTGTCACTCTCTTCTTCTCTGACTGCAATTGAAACTCTACAAAATAACTTTTTTTGTTTCTTAAATAGGTTATCACAAAGTTATTACCACCATTCTTGACTGACTTGGCCTTGACCAACAGCAAATCCAACCTGGAGCTGGCTGCCATTGGCTCTGCTGGACATGGTAGAAACTAGCAAAACCTGGCCAGGCAAACACAGTACAAAAACTTTTATTGTCTTTGGAAGGCTCCTCTGAAGATGCACTGACGGCCAAATTTGTCCTCTGAACAAGACTATAAGCCTCAATGAGACCCAAATATTGCTGCAGGATGTTCCTTGTTATGTGAAACCAATGTTCTTCAATATACCCATTGGCTCTGTATATGCTGCTCAAGAAGCAGTTTTTGGATTTGAAATGAGCTTTTCAGAAGACACAGCAATTCTGAAGATATGCACTGCTCCCATAACATCTGAAAGAAGATAGTTATAGTCCTTCCTCACCCAAACACAAGCCTCTGTTCTTATTATTCTTGAACACTTTAGTTGTCTTAAATACTTGCTGTTCTAATAACCATAATTTGGACAGAAAATATGCTATGCTGTGTGCAAAAAGCAGGGTAATTTTGTCAGAAAGAAATATTTTCTGAGATCAGCAGTCAGAAGGGGAATTTCTGCTCTACACTTGACTTCTTTATTGTCTTTAGCATATAATGTTTTGTTTTCAGTCATCTTGCTGCTGCTGATCTATAATGTGCCTAGACTTTAATTTTTGTCTTGTCACAGCTACTGGTTACATTGTACACTGTAGATCCACTATGTCTTTCCCCAATGATATATAATACTATATATAGTTGTGATTATCACCTATATATACAAGTAATACAGACCTTTGGGGTTTTATTTTCTTTCTTTTTTTAATTCAATAACATTTGTGCCAGCTTCCAGTCATATGTACCACTTTCCCCTTCTTCAGACCCAAGCTGGCAATTCTCATCCTGAATAGCTTTAAAATTGCTCATAGCCATCAATGACAACTAAAGAATATCTCTTATCTCCAAGCTCCAATTTAGATCAGTCATTTAGCCCAAGAAAGCCTGAGCAAACCTGAGCTGTCATAGCATTGTCCTTCATCACAAGCTGTAAGCACAAAAAGTCAACTTCAAAATAAAATTTGTTCTATCTCTTACCACATTTTGTAATGGTCTAGTACGGACAATAAAGTTTACTGAAATAGGACTGTCAATCTTTGGAACACAGTCTGTATAGGTAACTATACAGACTTTTTATCTAAGGAAGGCTACGCTACCTCAGATCTGATCCACATTGAATAATTTCCTTATATGACTTCCTTTATGCTGTTTGATCTTGTTAGTGACGAGTACTACATTACTATATAGAGCCCATTTTATATAAGCATACATTTTAGAAACATGAAGCTAAACCCTACATTTAAATATGAGAAGGAAAATATCTGAGTTTTTAAATATCTATTATATCAAACATATGAAAAATATAGGTATTCTTCTGCAGTGTCTTTATGGAAGCTTTCTTTCCTTCAGACAGTATTCAGTCTTAAAAGTGACATTTGCAATCCTCTGTCTAGGTTGTATTTCTGAATTTTTACTAAATTTTCTTAAAATTTAGTGTCTTAAAATTTAATTTCTTAAAATGGTATTTATTTGATTATTCTTTAGAGTCTCTTTTTCTGAGCATATTGAAGCTGAAAATAAAGATGTGACTTGAATGGGTTTTTTGACTTTCTGACAGTTATCTGATTGTTTGGTTAAGGCCTAGTTTGAAGAAAAAGTGCTGTAAACACTGATGATTTACAGTTTCTAAATGTTAAAATATGCTTCAAATAAAATATTTATATGCTTCAAGTTGTTCTGGCATTTTTAGAAGACCCTAAATGTAGGATGAACAAGCTGATGCATTCAAATGATGGTTTTTGGTTGTGTCAAACAAATGGTAATCTGCTGGGCTAAACACATTTACCAACTCTCCTAAACAGGCAGGGGGGGTGGGAAATAAGAGGAAACTCTTGGTGATGAAATGAAGACAGGGAGGTCACTTACCTCCTGCCATCACAGGCAAAACAGACTTGATTTGGAGAATATTGTTTGGTTTCCGACCTAAGTAGATTTGGATGGCGAGAAACAAAACCAGAATTCACAAAGGAACTTTTCCCCTCACCATCTCCTTTATTTCCAGTCTCCACTTTAATCCTTCATTCCCAATTCTACCCAGCAGCCTCCGAGCAGTGCAGAGGGCTTGCGGGGACCTGGGTTATGGTTAGTATCTAGCAGTTCCTCTCTGCTGCTCCTTCCTCCTTGCCTTTTCCCCCTGTTCCTGGGTGGGTTCTCTCCACTGTACTTCAGGAAAAACTCTGTTCTAGCGTGGGTTCTCCATGAGCTCAAATTCCTTCAGGAAATGTCTGTCTGCTCCAACAGAGTTCACCGTGGGCTGCATTGTGGATATCTGCTCCAGAGTGGTGCTCTCCATGGGCTGCAGAGGGAATGAATCTCTGTTCTGGGTGTCTTGATTACTGCTTCATACTCATTTTTCTCTAACCTGGATGTTTGTACTAGTTTCTCACCTTTTTCCCCCTCAGTCCTCTGTCTCCTCTCCAGCATATTTGTCCTTTCCTATTTTATTAAATGGGTTTTTAACCAAAATGTTCAGAAAGATTGATTTCAGGAATGCCTGTGGAATAAGAAGTTTCTCAATGTGAGTAAGGGCAGGATATGACACAAAATATATATATTTCTCAGTGAAAAGAGAAAATGAAAAGACTATTATAGGAACCTTATCTAAGATATTTTTCCACATTTTTCAGTCTCCCATTATAAAATTTAGTTAATAAAATTTGTTGTGATTTTTAAATCGTACTGGAATGCTCATTTGTGTGGAAAGATAGGAGCATATATGGATATGGTTTATGAATATTTTTTATTTTATAGCTGAACGTATGCACTCTAATGCATTCATTTATCCTTCCTTAAATTTCCTAAATTACATCTCTTTTTAGGTCTTTTCTTTTTTATGGAGCTGTTGGTTGCAGCAAGTTTCATCCCACCTAAACAAGAGAAAAAGAACATGGCGTTAGATGTAAGCATAACCAGTCACAGATATTTTTGATTACCCACTATTCATCCACAGTTGTAGAAAGATGGATAAATAAAAAAGAAGTGAACTGAAAAGCTTTCAGATGAATACATGTTATTATATATAGAATACATAGAATATGGAGTTGTAAATTGAGAGATCGGTTCTTAACTGTAATGTCTGTAACCCAACCATAGTGACTGACAGGTTCATTCTTCACCTCTCAGCCCCCCAGTGTTCAACCACAAGGATATACCTTCCTAGGAGATGTATGTAAATATGTTTTGACTATGCGACAGCAGTCAGTGCAAAAAGGGGGAATTAAAAAGAAATGTCACCAAATTTTTCAAAAAATCTTTGTCTGGACTTTCATTAATGCTTTGAAAATTGTTTCAAATGCAGATGTGATATAAATCAACAACTGGATCCACAAATACTGTGAAGAGTCTTTCAGAGAGCTTGCTGGTTTTCTCCCACTTTGCAGTTATTTAAATGTTTGATCACATATTTTATTAATACAAATAAATATCTACAAACACAGTCTCATTTTCATAGTTTAGATTTATATGAAAGAAGAATATTGAATTTTCAAAAGCATCCAATGGGTTTGATCCTTCTGTTAGGGTTAGTCATTTTAGAATGTGAAGCTGATAGAACATTTTCCATTCCTCATTTTGTGCCTAAATGCTTAGGACTGGTCTCAACCAAGTGAAAAAATGGAGTGGAGGAACCATTTTTATTACTTGCTTACTAAATACATCACTGTCTCAAAATGTTAAATACTGGATAAAAAACATATTCATATATATTCCCTAATCTGTTCAATTAACTAGAACACAGTCATTTCAAAATATATATGCACACAGTCTAGCTTGTACAGCATAAACCTGCCTGCAAGTGATCCTTTTTTAAAATTTTTACTTCTAATTAAGTCATGTCAGATTTGCTTTGACTAACGGGCTGAATCCTGCAGATCAATAGGTCTCTGAGAAATTCCAAGGTTTGGCTCCAATCTTTCCCTATGGAAGTAAAACAGCAAACTATGGACAGTGAAACCAGAACAACAAAACTGCATGCAGAGTTTGACTTCCATATCTTTTCTCAGTGCTTAAGTAAACGTTCTAGCTCTGTCAATCAACAGCATTCCCTGATAGAATCACTTTTGCCTTGTGTACTCAGTTCACAGAAACATTGGTGGAAAAATCTAGTTTGTGAGCAATCTGTATCCACTTTGCACAACAGTAAATGATGATACGAAGTGAAAGTCAGCAAGGATCACGCCTCAGACAGTCACGTTGCTCTGCTGTCTGGCATTCATTTCACAGTCTCAAATTCCCATATAGTATTACATGAGTTCTGAATCTGGTAAAAGGTGCTTAACTGATATCCTTGGGAAAAGAAATTGAACAACCATGTCATTACAAATTCTTTCTGTAACAGAAAAAAAACAAGATTTTGAATTTTGATTAGATGTCAGTCTCATTTAATTTTGGAGCAAAAGTAGAAACCATTAGCCCAGGTATGTAGAATCCTTCTAATTTACTCTTGAAAAATTTAAAAATCAAATAATGGAAATATTCAAAATGTATTGCATTTGGCATCCTTTGGGCCATAAGCCAACACAGTGGAAAAATAAATGGTTAATAGATAATTTGGGAATTTAATTTTTTTATGAACCCATTATGTTTCAGATCCACAGGCTATCAGTAATTAATACTGTATGAAGAACAAATAGAGTTGTAGTGATATGAGCCCAGATTATCAAACTTCTAAAGAAGGAATATGAAGATTTAACCATTGTAATTGTAACCATTTATGTGTTTAGTTACTTGTTTTATCATGTATTGTTATTAATGCTTAATCCTTAAACACAATTATTTTATTTCAGTTAGCAGAAAATGAAAACATGATAATAATTACTGCTGATACAACTGAGGTAATTTGAAAAGTTGTACTTTTGTATTGCTGAAACTAAAATTTTGTCTATGGTTATTACTTGAACTAAAAAAATAACAAATATCTTCCTTCCACAGGTGAACAATATAAATATAGAAACTATGCAAGCTTAAATGCATAGGACTGGTATATTTTCTGACTGCTATAGTTGAATTTCTTCTGTGAACTATTACGGGCCACCTTTCTTCTAATGAAAATTTAAAATATGCATTAAAATAAGGTTACATAATTATATTAATTTTCAATTATTTTTTATTTAAATAAATTCCAAAATATTCTTATTGTCATTCTAATGTCATTCTTCAATTGTAAAAGCACATGTGAATTAGATCCATGCCTAAATGGGGATTACTCACAGCTCTTTGCAGATACTAAAAAAAGCTTACACATTACAGTTAATCTTGCTCACTAATACTTGCCAACAACATTTAGTAAGGGATTAAGAACAGATTCAGGAAGTTAAATTCAGGAAGAAAATCCAAAACAAAATAATTCCTCAGAGGTATGAAATATTTTTATTATTGATATTTGTGCTAAAGAAGCACCAGAGCCTGCTAAATATAACAGGGTAACCAGACTGGCTGAAAGAAAAAAAAAATGTATTTCAAAATCTTTTTTCAGAAGCCATTCCAGGGCAGTCCAAGGACGCAAAGTTCAACACAGTGCTCAACAACACTTTCAACACCTGGGCATAAATAACCACGTCTGTTGTGTTTTCAACTGGTCTCTCTTAAGTGGCTGCATTGATAAAATGTAAGTGAGCAGTCAAGAAAGGAAGAGAGATTTTGGCATTCTGTTTTTCAATAAAAGGCAAAAAAATCTTTTTATAGACGTTTGTGACATTCCTACTCTCTCTTCCTGTTAACTCCTGTTCTTATTTGTGAAAGAAAAATTGACAAAGAAGAAAAACAGGCTTCTTATTTATCATCATATTTGTTTTCATGTGCTTTTCCTTCACTTAAAACCTTCTAAATTAGTGACTCTTTTGTTTACACAGTGCTGACAGTTGCTGAAAACATTTCATCTCACACAGCACAAAGAAGAATACAAAAGGAAATAGTCATAAAGAATTATTATTCTTTTTCAGGTTTTCCAGTACTTCTGCTTTCTTGGTGCTACATAACAATGCACTTTATATTATAGAACAAAGTACAATATACAGAAGATAGGCTTCAAATAAAATAAATATTTTAGACAGGTGTGTTTCTTCCCATATCTTTTCCTTCCAAAGTCAGTGGGCTTGGTAATGTGTAGCAGCTAAAATGTAGGTCCATTTTCCAATCACATTCTAGTTTTGACTAAGAGGTTTCCATATGATCAGAATTTAGAAGTGCAAAGACATCCCATCCTTTTCCTTAAAAAAAGTTGTTTACATCTAATGTTAATAACTGTTGGATATTGATCTGTCCACTGTAGAACAGTGTATTGTAGAAGGAAGAACCTGTTAAATCTTAATCTTATTAAAATAGACATTGTCATGTTTTCATCATAGGATTGTTGGCATAGGAGAATATCCACACACAGTTTCTGAGACATTGCTTTTTGTCAGCCAGTAAACAACTTGTAAATGTCCAATCACCAAATAAAGGATCAAGGTGATTTGAAAAGTAAGAGGAGTTCAAAAGGAGATGAAGACTGAACTCAAATCTGTACCCACACTCTCAAAGTATCTTTGACTGACAACCTGAAAAGACAGGGAAAGTCATTCTTTTCCTTCTCTGTCCGAAAGACCTTGTAAGTGCATAATTACCTTTCTTGGGTGGTCAGCTGGGATAATATTTTTTCTCCACCTTCCTCTTTTCCAATCTAAGTCTAAAATATTCTTTTTCTTTCTAGTGCTTACTGCCCTTCTAAGGCCTCCAAGGTAACAGAGGGTAAGAAATACTAACAGAATAAGAAAAATCTTTGCATCACTCATGCAGATCAAGCACATGCTCTCTGCATGTAGCAATAAGAGCAGAATGTGTTACACCACTCTCAGCACCTAATATTATGCCTGACCTCCTATAAATTTGTAAAACTACTGTGTGCTTTAGGTCTTCTTTTAGATGTCTGAAGATATGTAGAATACAAATTATAAATATTTTTTATTTCAAATTCTTGAACCAATGTGTGTTTTCCCAAATCACAGTTTGTTAATAAGAAGACCCTACACACCTTCTACCCCAGTATTTGATTTCTAATCATTAGTAGTGTTCAGCTGGACAAGATTGTTTGTGGCCAGAATACTATGATATTCCCTTAGTACTGCCTCTCAGGCTACAAGGGTCTGTGGCCTTGAGTGTTTCTGAGCTGGAATTTGTATTTTTGTCTTTGAAAAAACATAAAATCTGTTGTTTTCATGGCAATTTGATAACTTGATAGTGGAAACAAAGCAGATATATTTATCTGAGGCCTAAACCCTTGCAGATGTATTCATTTTTGTATTCATCTCAGGCTATCTGGCATTTACTGTGTTTTCTGGAGAATGTAATTGCAGAGGTTTGAGTTTACAATAGACACATTACTTGCTTTAGACTTTAAGGTTATGAAAGAATTAATGGTATGGTAACAAAGACCACAGTGGGAGAAGCAGGGAGGGGACAGGGTTTACAGCGCTGAGTGGCAGCAAAAGTATGACAGACAGTGACTACTAGTTTGTAATTACTGCAGAGTTCAAAACTAATGGAGGCTGAAAATCTTTGTCTCCCAACTATATCACAGCGATGATGGACAGCTCCTGCAGAAAGCAAGACCCAAAGATAACACATGACACACTGTAGTGCCTTTCTGTGGCCCTGAGACGTATCTTTCATATCACACAAAATACTGTTTATTTCCTGGTGTTGTAAGCTTGCACATATACATGGAGTGAATATTATGCACAATCATAAAACTGGTAGAACCCAGTCCTTTAAGAATTTTCCCAGCAATACTAAATTCTGCCTAAAGAGTTTATTCCTACCCCTTAGACAGGAAAAGAGTTTTGAGCAGTTTTCATCCAGCCACCTCTGAATTCTCCATCTGTTTGAAATGATCATTAATATTTGAAAACCAACTCTTCTTTTTCTACATCATCCTGACATCCTCAGCAGCAGTAAAGACCACAAAAAAGTGGAAAGTAAGAGGATAACCAGAAGCAGCTAAACAAAGTGAAATTCAGATGGCTGGTAATTCTTCTGTCTTGAATTAAATACAAAGTTGGACTTGCAAAATGAGGGTCAGCTGGCAGGTATAGCAAATCTGCACCAGCTTGGAGCTAGTAGAAATTGTCAAAACTTCTTTATTTCCCTGTCTATCTTTCCTGATAATATGACAACAAAGAGGTTTAGATTACGCAAATGGTTAAAGAAACTGAAGCTTTGTAATCTCCTCAGTGAAGCAGCATAAAGGAGGATGCAGTACTTTTACTGCAATTTCACTGCAGTTTTCTCCTCTGCAAAGAGCAGAATGGTATGCAGTGCTTGATGTTTTATTTCGTCTTAAACAATGTAATTCTTTGGTACAGCAGCAATTTTTACTTGTCCTAATTGATCACAGACAATAAAAGTCTGCTCTTTTAGCCAGGACTTTGATAGAAAAGCTTCTTAGCAGAGCACTGAGTTGCTGCAGCACAGTATAGTCAGAACATTTTAATAGATGTTTTACTTACTACCTCACATAGTATTTTAAGTTACAAGATTTATGTATAAAATTTCTTAAGTAGATTCAACCATATAGATGCAAAGACATTTTGTATGCAAACAACATATGATCTAGACCACAGACTTAACATTTTGTAATTTTAGCAGGTATTTATCAGTGGTTCTGTAAATTACCTGGAATTGTTTGCCTCAAGATTTTCTCATCACAATGAGAATTTGTATCCTGCCTTTATTCATGAAAGAAAATTTAAACCAACATGCAAAAACCCTCAAAATTTCTTGGGTACGTTAATATTCAGTGGTCTGACATAATTTATCTAGAAAACTAAGTCATAACTTGCATAGGAAACAATTTTTAATTAATAATGTTAAAGATTAAAGAAAAATTCTGAAAAACATTATCTATGTAGAAAATATTAACCTGTTTCAAGCTTCTTTTTTTTGTTTTTCCTGTCCAAATGCAGAACAAACCATATGGCCATCAGAATCAAAATATTAAAATAGTTCAGGAATTTTTAAAAGTGAAATTTATAGACAGTGCTGTTATCAGTGTGAAAATATTACTCTGTATTAGTTTAAGTCTTATCATACCATTCTGTCTGCTAAAGAATGTTTTGCAAGAACAAATGAAGGCTTCGCATAAAACCGATTCCTTAATCAATGGAATCAATAAATATATCTGAAAAAGTGGAGAAAAGGCTGCAGGTCAAATGCTCATAAAAATGATGCTTTCTGTCTCTGTACAATTCTGCAGTGACTGAAGAAAAATTACGTCAAAATGAGTTGCCTTGTTTATTTGGAACTTCTGAAGTGCATCACTGTCTAATAGGCTGGGCAGAAATTGGTTTCCTTGAGTTCCATCTTGGATTCATTAGAATTTCATCCTTCAAATCTCTTAACTGTTGTATGTGCTTGTTTTCTACATATTTTCTCACTTTTTCACTAGGGCTCAAGAGAATCAATGTGAAATCATATAAAAGTGAACATGAAATCCCAGAAAGTAGGAGTCAAAGTGGAAGAAACTTAAACCTCTAGGATCTTGTCTTGTACTTTGTTGAGAAATGGATGACCAAGAAAATTAAAGTCAAAATTACAAGTTCTCTTACATTTTATAAAGGTATGGGTTGATCCAGTATTTAAAGGGTAAAGTATTTAAAGTAAGCTTGCTTACTTCTTACTTCACACTGTAAATTTCTTCCTGATGTAAGTATTCATTTGATGGGTTTCTTTTCCAGAATTTTTCTATTAATACATGGTTTAATACTGACTTAAGGGTGGGTACTTAAGAGTGGATCATGCTCAAAGACCACTATTCGGGATAAGACTAAAGATTTATTGGCTATTTATTTTCTCTTTCCTACTCCGTCTTACCACAAGCAAGAAGGCATTTGTTCTTGTTTCATGGGGTGTTCTAATGCTTCCAATAACCCTAAATATAAACATGGATGATCTACTAAAATTTGCATTCTTTATAACCTTTTATATTGTGTTATGCATAATGTCATTTTTTATTTACCTGCATTCCATTTTGAACACAGCTATAAAATGGGGTTCTTAAATGTCAGTAATAACTCATACCACAAAGAATATGAAATGAAGGGCAAAGCTTATGCAAAAGTAAATTAATTGAATTCAAATTTTATCAGGGATATGTAGAGAAAATGTTCTGTTGTGGATATGATAGTGAGTTATCTGCCTTTTGCATTTACCCTTATACACCAGATGGGATAAACTATATGCCATAATATACTATCAGGTAAAAAGAGACATTCTTCAATCATGTTTGACAACATCCATGGGAAAGACAAATGCTTCAATATCATTGGCTACAAGTCAGAGAGATTGTCTGCTGCTACACAGAGGCATTCCACCCCGTAGCATAATTAAAGTGCAGCAGGCTGCTCATGTGTCTACACAAATTAATCTGGCATTCAGCAGTACCTAGAGAGTATGAGTACCAGGAGTTTGTTCAAAGGCTGCCTTTGGAGGTCAGGCAGAAATCCACGCTTCTGCCTGCTGTGCCACTGTTTGCAGCTATCAGTTTTGGGCACCACTGGCTGTAGGAGCCCAGAAGATAAAGCTAATACCCATGTCTCAAACACCGATTGCTGGAGAACTAGCCAAGGTTGCAAACTGGCAAGAAAAAGCCAGGATGTGTCTGGTTCATACTTTAATCAAAAATATGGAAAATCAGTTCTAAGCCAAAGGGTAGTTTTAATACCTCCAATTTTATGGCAGAGTTATTTCCTATGTAGTGATGCCTTTTCCCAAGTCTATTTTATAGCTCATGCTTAACTTCAGTTTCTTACATGTTCACTGTTATTATCTTCGTTCTGATAGTTAAAGCTAGCTCAGTCATTTCTACACAGGTTTCAGTCATCTATTTTTTACTTCAGTCAACACTGAAGTAAAAGAGGCCTAACAAAATTTCAGCCTTAGGCACCACGGTTCTAGTCTGCCGGTGAATCTTCACAAAATTAATTAAAAAATGTACTTGTAATTTGAAAATCAAAGCACAATAAAACATTTGGTGACAGAATTCCTAAAATATAAACAACTATAATACCATGGGCTTTCCTTCCTGGGTCAAAACACCATGTTAACCTTATTATGGTATATGAATAAAATTATTATCAGTTGCTGAAATTTTCCTTTTATAATTTCAACTAGGGAGAACTAAGATTTCCATTAAATTTTGTTTTTCACAGCTGGGCTAGGAGGCTTCCAGTGTGCCTCCATATTGATAGTCTGAGAAGAAACAAGTCAGCATAGCACAGGTAAAATTAAGATCTCATACTAGTTCAACATAAAAATCCCAGGCCTCTGCATATGAACCCACAATGGACAAATAGATTAATACTTTCATGAATCATGCCTACTTTAAGGTGATCTGAAACCAATCTGCACTCAGAAGTTTTCTGATCTACTTTCTATGCTGACTGATTTTCTGAAGTTAGCCAGCTTCAGGTCATCTACTAAAAGATGTGCTTTTGGCACAGAATATCTATTATGTTTCTGTTACCCTTTTCTTCAAGCAAGAATTCTAAAGTACAATCAATAAGCTGCATTTCAAACTGACCAGAAATGCATTGCTTGAAGAAATTAGGAGCACCTTCAATGAACTATTTTTTATATTTCTCTCAAAAATGCTATTATGTTTTTCTTGCTATGAGGTCATCCTATTACCAAGAAACAGAATTTACAGATTTTTTTTTTTTATTGTATGGGATCATTTGTGATGAAGAAAAGAAAAAAAGGAAAAGATTTTTATCCTTCTTTTTTGCTATATTGGAGTCTTTAAATTGGCTTCTCCTCTATACTTTCAAGTTCTTAAGAGAGCATAGGGAGAACTAACAATTACAACAGTTGTGTGGTTGACACCACAAAAATCAATAGATCAATAGTCATTAGTATGAATTTGTGTGTTGGCCCTAAGTTTAAATACACAAATCTTTAATGGTAATTTATATTTATGCTACTTTAGTACATTTATAATAGACAAAGTTTTGCCATGTGTACAATGTGTATTTCTAAAGAAGATTAATTTTCTTTTGTTTTTCTCCACTAAATCACTAATCATGTAACTAATTTATTTGATTAAAATTTTCCAAGCTAATCTCTGCAGTTCTTGGATTAATGCTTTAAAAGAGAAACTTGGAAAATCTCATCAGCTTTTTCTACACTGTTCAATGGCTTCCCAATTTGTTGATCATCTTTAAGTGAGGAAGTATTTCTGACAGACTATGAATCTTTAGCTGAACAGCTAGTTAGAGAAATCAGCTGTTTAGTTACTGTGAAAGAAACAAATCATACTTACAATATTATTCTCCCCCAGTATAATCACAATGTGACAGTATAATCACATCGTCTTTAAAACTAATTTATTTTATGCTTCTTTCTTCAAAGGTAGCGTGTCTTATAAATAAAATACTTTTCTTTCTTACAGAAGCAATCCTACTAAAATTCCAGCAATCACTAAAAACATGATTCTGGTTAGAAAATTATTCTTTAGAAGAGAATGTGTACAAGAATCATTTGAACTGTAGCTCCCATGAGGTAAAACTCTTTCTTCGCAGATGAATATGGACTTAAAATTCCAAATAACTTGACTTTCTTTTAAAATAATGCTCCTATGAATTGTTGATGAAAAAAGATTTTTTTTTATGCTGTTTTCTTCTATCATTGATTATAGAATTTTACCTCTATGTGGATCCTAAACTTTTACTGAAATAGATTTAAAACAAATCCATGCAGTTTTGGAATCAATACACCAGCTGTCATATGCATGCATAATAGTCTCCTAGTGAGTCTAAAAAAAGTAAAAATTTTGCACTCTATGTGTTCTTTTCTCCACTAATAAATTAATATTAAATAGGACCGTCCAAACTTAGAGCTGAGTTAACCTTTCTTAACTTTCATCTCAACAGCTTTAACAGTTTTCAACTCAACTGCAAATGTTTTCATATGTTAAAAATTGACGTAAAATCTTAGACTAGCCTTTTTTTTTTTTTTTTAAGGGAATAAGAGACTGAAAAATTTTGGAGTGATACATATATAACTTTGAAATAATATATATAAAAGTGTGAAAGGTAGAGTATTATTTTGTTATCTACCATAAGTAAAATCCAATATTTTACTGCTTTAGTTTCAGCAATGATCCATCCTGACATGAATTACATGTGGTTTGGGAAGTGGAGAAGTCTATTATAGCTATGTAGGGATTCAATTCATTTTTCCTGCCTGATTCAGATCTCAATTATGTAGCCAACACTTATTTTGGGGTTAGCATTGCTCAGAAACACTGGATTTCATTAGATTATTCCACTAACAGCTCACTCATGACTCCTTTCCTGGGACATGGATGAAATCTTCCCCACCTTTCCACACCACATCGTAGCCGCCCTCTGCATGCTTTGCATCAGCACGTTGCTCCTACCTAGATTTCACAGTCACCTTTCACACATTAAATTTCTATTCTGAACAACAGTTCAAAAGGGATCAGTATCTAAGAATGTCATGAAAGTATTTCCCTCTCTCTTTTCTCTATATTTTAAACTATCTCATAAATCTCAACATGAATGATAACCGTTATGAGTGGTATTTACTCATGAAATGAAGACACCATCCTAAATGGGAAATAAACATATTTTTTAGATATAAAAAAACCCAAACATTATTGTACTATACAAATTTCAGGATAGATGTTAAAGCAACTTTTATAACTCTAGGCATTAAAATATTAATAATGAAGCCTCACAAAATACATTCTATTTTCTTGAAATGCTTGAGATGACAACAGATATTCCTGGGTCTTTTATTTCTCTTGTGGATCATATTTTTTAGCTTTAAATTATAAGCGTATCTTAGAAATTTGCATGTTACTTTGATGGATAGAATAATTTACATGACATTATATTGAAAAAAAAAATAAAAAGAAGAAAGATTCCTACCTAATTCATGGTTATAAAGGCAGGAGCTTGAAGGAAAAGGACACAAAATTCATTACAATCCATAGGAGCAGAAGGAAAAAAAAAAAGGCAGAGAACTCAAGGTACCAAAATAAGTAAATAATTTGTGAATGAGTTGGATAAAATTTTATGTGTGCAAAGGAAAAATGTTCTTAATTGGTCTTATAGTTTAAATATTGAAAAGGTCCAAAACATGTATTACCCAGATAAGTGAACACTATGAGTGAAAACTTAAGCCCCAAATCTCCTACTACTAATCAAGTGAAATACCTGCAATACATTAAAAACTAATTAAAATAAAATTAAAATTCCTTTTCTTATTTGGCAACCAACTAGTGGCAAATGTGAGAAACCAAAGTTTTATCTGATCTATGGGAAATCTTCTGGATTAAGATTCAATGATAATTTAGAGGACTACAACTACTTGACTGGGGGAACCCCAAAGTTATCTTTATATCAGCATTATCAGGTGTAAACCTGAAATGTTTTAGTACCTTTGGAAAAAGAAGGAAATAACAGAAGCAAAGATGGATGGATGGATGGATGGATGGAGAGATAGATAGATAGATAGATAGATAGATAGATAGATGCATGTGTAACATATTTTAAAGACAATTCTGAGAGAACAGGGATTTTGGGTTAATGTAAAATCAGTGGCAGGAGGAATTGTATTTAAAGAAAAAAAATGAATAACTTCTTTGACTAGCAATACTAAATGAAAAAGAATGTATTTAATGTTAGCAAAAAAAAATCTCAGTAATTTTGTTTTTATATGACAATTGTTTCCCTGTTTTTTGCATACCTAAAGAAAGTGTTTCTCTGATTTAACATGAGCAACTGCTGGATGGTAACCTAAATTGACTGAATAAACAGAATAAAGGGTGCTTCATCCCTGTAGTCTTTATATGTGCGCTGGCTTCCATAGATGTTGGGGTTTTTTACTCATGAAAATTAACACTAGAGTTAGCAGCAAATTTGAATATGTTATAGTAAGATTGGTTGATAAATTTGCAAAATGCATAAGTGGAGAGACCATGGCCAAATACCTCTTCAGAGACTGAAGATCAATTAGGAGGCATCATCAAATGGAGAATCCAGTAATAGATTCTTTCAGCAGCATGTTTTATTTTTAATTTGAACTTGTGTGACTGCAAATTCCAGTTATTGGTTTTCATTAGATGAGTTTTGTAAGAAACCACAACCTGATTTTACTGGTGAGGAGGCAATTTTCACTGGTGAGGAGCCCTTAACAGTCAGGAAACTTCATGCCAAGAACTTCTGCAAGTTTGAAATAATAATGTCAAACCCAAGTTAGCTATGTGCACCTCAGTTTATGAACATTAATCATAATCAGCATAATATTAATCTAACGTAATTAGGTCAGTAAAACCAATAATCATCTAGGAGATGCATGGCTACATGACCCCTTTCATACAATAAGAGAATCCTGGAGCATGAAGAAGGCTTTTGAAATTCTGTCTCATTGTTAAATAGTCAAAGTATCTTAAGATGTTTGGGACAACACATGTCGAAGTTTCCCTAGCTATACACAAAGATGGAAGGACTGACAAATGTCTTGCCAATAAACAATGGATTATAAGTAGCAATTTTCTGTGTTAAATTGAGGGATTTATTGCAGAAATAGAAGCTGAGTTGGGAAGAAGATAGTAATTGACTGATTAGACTGAAATCACACTTTTAGAGCTTGGGTAGGAGTATCATCCGTGTCCATTTAAAAACCGATTTATACCAAAATGTTAGATTTTTGTAATAATTCTTGTGTTCTCAGACTTTATATTGTTGTCCATTACCATTTCTTTCAACTTTGATGCATTTTGTGTATATCTTTTGCAGAGCTTTCTATGTCAGTGCTGTGATATTTAAGATCCCACATTTATTGAAAGAATTTGAAAGCTGATGATGAAAATACTGCTTCTGGTTTTTGTTCATGGCTGCTTCTCTACATTGCCACACAGTGAATGCTTATTTTTCTGTTGCCATGAAGACTGGAACCCTACTTTTTATTCAGAAAAAGCTTAGAGCTTTTGTTCAATAAAAGTTAAGTATTGCAAGCTCACGATAACACCTAGCAGTTTGCAAAGATGTATGTATTCTACATACATTTTTACATACATCATTTAAAAAGAGACATTATTGTTTCAAGATCAACAGTATTTTAGGCTTGTTTGTTATCTTTATTAATGTAAGCCTATGGATGAGATCAATATCAAATACTGCCTATTTCATCCAGTGCTCTGTCTTGTTTTACTTCCTGGGTTCATACCTATTTACAAAAAGCAGACATGAAAAAAACCAAAAATCCGTCTGCAAAAGTGAACTTGTTCTGCTCATTTAAACAAACATATTTATGTTAGTGCAGTTGGAACAGTGTTCAGTAGCTATCAGCTGTATTCCATTTTCAGTAGATTGATATGAAAATGTTATTTACATAAATTAGTGCCCCTGCTGAAAAAATTTAAGATAGCTGAAAATGAGGAAGAAAACTGTATCAAGAAAGAGCAGAGTAAGAGGATCAGAGGAGCAGGGGGCTGTGACAACCTGCTGGAGTTGATATAGTCACAATGGTTAAGAATATTTGAGCGTTTATAGGAACAGAACCAGGGAGTTCTGAGCAGAACAGAAAATGATAGGAAATAGACATTGCCTCACATTTAATGTTAAATTCTTAATATATCATGAAGTTTGGGTGATCTGTCAGTGGTATTAAAAATTCCTCTGGACTTTTAGGCCAATGTTATGGTCTCATAGTGTTTATGATTTTTGATCTATGTGTGTTAACAAGACTGCAGAATGTTCTTTTACATGTTGGCTGACTCAAGAAAGATTTTAGGAATCAAATCTGTGAATAGATCATTATTTTTCTTTGTTTATGGCAGCTAGGCAAGAAAGGAACATTAAATATTATTACTACACTAGTAAAAGGTATATGATGTTCGAGAGTACACTGCAGTACCTTCTGTGGTGCAGGGAGGCTGAATTATGTCAAAGTGGAAAAAAATGCTGAGAGGAAGCTAGAGTTTAAATGAGTATTTTCCCTTCTAATTTTGTTGTATTTCCACCCAGGTCATCACTTGGACTGCTGCTTCTGAATCTTCTGGGAGCACTTACAATGCCCCTAATATACTCCTAATTTTAGTAGAGATAAGTATACCTTTAGATGACTGGCAAAGTTCAAGGCAAATGGTCTGAGAACTTGCTCTAAATTGTCTTTGTGGTCCAAGACACCTATGGCCTAGGTCAGAACTCAAAAGGTCATACAAAAGACTAGAAGGAAATAGTCTCATCTTGCACTTTTGAGTTATAAATCTTCTTCTGAGTTATAAATCTTTCAATGAAAAGAGTCTATATGATTCTATGAGATATTAATGGGGACACACATTTTAAAGCTTCTCCCATTCCTTCTTTTTTCAATGTTTTTCTTGAAATGCATTCTGAACAAAATAATGCAAACCATTGTAAGCTGAATCATTTTCACAGGCTTGTTATAGCATGACCCTTGAAAGATTCACACTGCTAGAGAAGAGACTTCCAACCTATTGACATTTAATCAGTCACTATTTGGAAGGGAAAATTAATTCAATTGTTAGAAATTGGCCAATAACACAGTGCTTTAGGCAATATCTGATTAAGGCTGCTTAAAAGATATGTTGAAACACATGTTAACATGTGAGAGAGCCCTGTACCTGTAATCTGAGAAATCAAAACCTTAGTTTTTGGAAGATAAATTGAGTAGCTTTCTGGATTTGTGCCATGTTTGCACAGCAGGAGACTTCAACAAGTTACTACTGTCCACTCTATTTAGGATCCAAAGAGATTGAAATTTGTGATACATATTCATCATTCTATTCTCAGTTATATTGTTTCTCCATTGGTAATTCAACATGGATATATGCAGAAATACAACAGCCTTCTTATCATATATTCATTCTTGACCTAGCTCAGGTTAAAAGCAAACTTTTTTTCAGTACAAGAAACTAGGTTTCCATCAGGAGTTCTTTAGATGAGTACTTACACATTTTCTCTAAGCATATACTCTTATGGCATGTGAGAACAGGAGAAGAACAGCGCAGTGCTTTCATTATATGCTGATTGATTTGCACCTGGAATTGGTAAAATTTCAGTACTTCTAGCTGATCAGTATGATTTAATTGCTGAAGGTGAAAAGCAAAGGTTAGCCCACCCATTCTTACAAACATGCTCATGGTACTGATTCTAGAACTAGGAATGGAAAATCTTTTCAAATGGCTTCCATTTGGCTTAGCATCCCGCCAGCTGGCCAAAGTTTGCAACGGCTTTACAATTGTGTAGTGGGATCTTACACTTATGCTCTTCACATTTCTTCAAAAACTGTTTTATCAAATACTTTTCTGAAAATCAAAGTCTTTAATGAATCATGCAATCATTGTCACTAAAATCTGACTATTTTTCTGCTAATATGTGAGGCAGTAGACTATGGTTTTACTGCTAACAGTAAAAACATGTTTTGGGAGTGAAGAACACAAATATGACAAGGAGAAATGCTAGAAGCATATATAGCAAATAAGAGTGTCATTTTACTCATTTTACATAAATGTTTTATTGACTGTAGAGGTGAGACAAAATATAAGAACTATAAGGGGCCAGCTCATCTGACATAGGTCAACATAACAAGTCAAAGCTCAAACAAGGACATTGCAAGTTCATTTTGAAGATCACTGATATTTATTAAGTGAGTTTCGTTATTCTAGAATACAAGGGTGAAAAAACTGAAATCAGGGACATTGGTCTGATGTTTCCCTCCCCTCAGACCCCCTTTTGGGTTGCTAGCTCAGTCTTGGGGGACTTTGGGTGAGGGAGACATCAAGATAGGGAGAAGAGATCCAAAAGAGGCTCCTTACCTCAGGATTATTCCAAAGCTTTATTCTTGAAGGGGTCCCGAGGCCAAAGAGAGCGAATAAGGAAGAGCAGGGGTTCATATAGGTCCTCTGCCCAGGACCGATAAGCTGGCACTCAGCCAATTGGCCAGAGCTAGGGGGGAAGGTAGGGTCAGACCGTAGGGTCAGACCATATGGTCAGGCATCAGGGGCTCTTCTTGGGGTGTGCCATTTCCCAGAGGGTTACAACATTGGTCTGAAACCATTATAAATGACTGGAAATATTTCAATTTTTATCTTTAGAGGTAAAAATTTATACCTTGGAGATAACTGAATTTTACTCTGCTTCAGATATCGGTGAAGATTGCCATTTCTTTATTTCATGAAATAAGGTTAAAGCAGTTTGTCTTCTATAGGATGAGTGGAGTTTGCCAGATTATGTGCTAGAAAATCCTTAAGTAAATAAAATCCTAAACTAAATAAAATCCTAAATCTTTTTTACTCAATCCTCTATTTTTAGGCATGTGTAAGCCTGGAATGGATGTGTGCTCTGGTGATAAAACCAGTAAAATAGAAAGTGCTCTATGAAAGCAAAGAAAAACATCTGTATATTTTAGTTAAACCCCATAATTTCATGCATAATATTTTGTATACTTTTTTTATTTCATTAGTTTTAATTTTCTTCCAGGTTTTGTAATTTTTAAAGTAATTATGAATAATAGGGAAAATGATTTGTCTTTTTAGCAGTCAAATATTAAATTTAGGGAGATTAACAGAACTGGTTTCTGTTAATCACTGTTAAAGTGGTGTCTGTCTATCTGATTGGACTTACCAATTTCAGAAAAAGTACTGTATTATAATAAGACTGTGGAGTAAATTGTGAAGGTCTGTGTAACAGAACCAATTTATATGATCTGAAAATGAAATTATTATAGGAATTCATACATAACAAGTCAAACCCCCAGAATTTTAAAATATTTGTTTCAGCTATGATGACTAATTATTTGCAAGGAAGAACAGATTCTGCATATTGAAGAAGTACTTTTGTGAAAAAAATCAGGTAATTTAAAAAACCTCTTTGACAGCAGAAAAACTAAAAAAAATATTTTTTCTTAACAAGGTGATATTTTCTAAGACAGAAAAAGTTGGAAAGTAATAGAGATTATTATATCCTTGTATGGGAGATTGAAAATATTCTGATAAATGTTGATAAATTTTTTTCTAAGTTCAAATTTGACACTGACATTATTTTGGAAAAAAAAACCTCAAAAAACAAACAAACAAAAAAACCCAACAACAACAAAAAACCCAACACCAACAACAACAGGAGGAAACCAACACCCAAATCCCAACAGTAACAAAACCACCAAACCTATCTAATCCATTGTTCTGATATTTTTGTACCAATTTCTTTTTGGTAAGACTTTCTAGAAATCCATGCATTGACATAATTGGACTTTGCCTCTACCTATGTATTTATAAAGTCATAAAAATATTCCAATGTCATGTATTTTCACCTGTGTAATTATTGTTTTCTTCAGTAAAAGATATAAGGCATGCTAAGCAATCTACCAGGAAGAAATATGCAAACACTTAATGTGACGTGTCATGGGTAGCTTTATTACAGTTAAAAAGTTGCATAATATTAAAAAAAAAAAAATTAACACATTACCTTTCTCAGCACTTTCTTGTTCAATAAGATCTTTTATAAGTTATCATCCCCTGAAATTGCTTACTGTATTCCTCAATTTCATTAAGAGGAATTATAGCTCAAACAGAAAGAAACAAGGAAAGAAAGGAGTGCAGCAGCAAGAGAGAAACACTGCAAATAACTGCTGTAAGAATAAATGACACTATGTTTATATCCTCATGGTGAATAGAAAGGAGAAGAATTAAAAATATTTGGTGCTTTTATTTCTAAGTAGAAGACAGAAAGCTATAGTGATGTGTGAAGTACCCTATTTCAGGGAAGAATTAGTCATACAAACATTCTCCCTCTGCTCTCTTTTTTTTTCTTTTACATTTATATTTAATTACTGTCGATATTCATTCAATGAAACACTACAATCTGCCTGATGCCTGAAAAAGAGGAAAGTCATTTAATTTTTTTTTTTAATAAAGGAAAATTCAGAGAAAGCTTTCATGACTCCTTATCAAGCTTTTTTACATTGGTCTGCATTTTGCTCCCTTAAAGATTTGTGCAAGTTTTATCAAATGCAGTGGGAAAATCCACTAAGTCAGTGACAGTTTGCTGTGATCAATACTGATTCACCAGCAGTTTTTCAAGGATTGGAAGGATTTGGGCAAGGGGCATACTGAATAAAGAGACTAACAGCAGAAAGAAAATTCTAATTCTTTTATAACAATTAAAGAAAAAGGAATTCTGGGCCTGAACATGCCCACCAGCTAGTGGTAGAAACAATATGCTAAACTGGACTCTGTACTAAATGTAAAGCATTGTTGGAGACACAAACACTGTATGTCTTGCCTGAAATTAGTTTCTGAAAAATAAAGCATACTGTTCAAGTATATTCATCAGCTGTGAAATAATATATTTGTTTTAGATAGACTTCAAGAACTGGAAAAATAATTGCAACTAATACTCTTTTTAGAGTGTAAGTCTATGTTCTGATCACTGCAATCCTATGCTGGGTTTTCTAGTTGCACAGAAAAGAATGAATGAAAACTACAAAATATGCCAATTCTCTTTGCTACTGAACTCTGCTGTTATTCAGCTAATCTTCACTGTGTCCTCTCCGTTCTAAAACTCTGGGTACGCCACCATTTTATAAATGCTCTGACCTTACTTAGGATAATAAAACTTCTAGGAAGGGACCAGGAATATATTGTCATACTCTTTATAAATAAAGAAAAATACTTTTTCAAAGTAAAATAATGCAGAGTACAATAATAGAATAAAAATAGGAATAGAATTTAGAAGTCTGCTACTTGTTGACAGCTGGCATTCTAAAATTTGGTGCAAAGAAATACAAAACTGTGGTGTCATGGTTTAAGCCCAGCTGAGAACTAAGGACCATGCAGCCACTCACTCATTCCCTCCCCTGAATAGAATGGGGAGCGAATTGGAACAGCAAAAGGGAGAGAAAGTGAGTTGAGATGAAGACAGTTTTTAGGTAAAGCAAAAGCCACACATGCAAGCCAAACAAAGCAATTCATTCACCACTGCCTCTGGGCAGGCAGGTGTTCAGCCATCCCCAGGAAAATAAGGTTCTGGCACATGTGATAGTTGCTGCAGAAGACAAATGCCATCACCCCAAATGTCCTGTCCCTGTCTCAGTCCCCAACCCACTTCCTCCTTCTTCCCCCAGCTTTATATGCTGAGTGGGACAAGGTATGGTTGGGGCAAGTGTGGTCACTTGTGATAGCTGTACTGGCTGTGTCCTTGTGCACTCCTAGCCTCTGTGCTGCTGGGGTGGAACAAAGAGCAGAAAAGGCCTTGATGCTGCCTTTTTACTGCCCAGCAGTAAAAAAAGCCCCCCCTGTATTATCAACACTGTTTTCAGCACAAATCCAAAACATGGCCCCACAGAGGCCACTGTGAGGAAAATTAACTCTGGCCCATCATAACCCAGCACATGTGGGAGCACAGCAACATACAGCACTGAAAGTTCCCATCTAGAGGGACTAATTTGGCATGTTCTATTATGGGAATATTTCTTTGTATTTGAGGACAACTGTAATCAACTCTCTTAAATAGAAGAAAAAGGAAATAAAAATAGATATTAGATCTGTCAAATGTTTCTCGGTGTGGAAGCAATGGAAAAGAGTGAAATAAGAAATACTTTGTAATACAATATCAGCTGCTCTATTAGAAGGGGAAAAAGGAGTAGTATAGTTAATTTTTGTGTTAAAATCATTGAAGCTGTAGTTTGATAGGATTTCTTATCAAAGGCAAGCTAATGCAAGTTTAGCAGATTGCAATAAAAATTTTGAATCCTTCTGGAATAACTCTTCTCCCTTTTTTCGTCTTGCCATGCCTTACCTTCCTTTCCCTTTGCTTCCCATCCCTCCTTTCTGTCTTTCTCTTTTTATCCTATTTTCCCTCTCTCTCTGGGCATCTCTTTTTGAAATAATATCTTAATTCATGAGTGGTCACTATGCACAACTTAGAATACAGAATGAAATATGATTATACAGTGATTTGATAAGAAAGTAACTCCATTTATTAAGCTGTATTGGAAGTTTAGATTATTCTGAAAGGAATTCACAGAAGGATCCAAGGAAATACAAATATCAAAAGGGGAAAAATGTTAAAGAGAATCTGACAATAAAGAGTAATTTGAAGGAAGTTTATCAAAGTAACATGATCTAGAAATCCATGAAACCATAATGTGTTAGCAAAACCACATCAAGTAGACTTATTAAATTATACTTTGATAAATCTCAGCAAAAGAAAAAGCAGAATTAAGACCATTTTTTTTTTCTGTGTTGTCTTTCTTCTTGTCAGTGCTCTGAGACTCATCTATGATGGTGGCCTGTGTCAGTCACTCCCAAAAAATTGTAAAAACCCTTTTCCAGAAAATACTGCTGTAACCTGCATAATGAGTAGTCTTTCTGATCCTTTGGTTTAAGAAGTATATCTCATCCTACTGAAACTTTAGCAACAAAACCCATTTCTTTTTAACAGAAATCTTGATATTCTTCGAGAGCACATGAATAGAAGCATGGTTTTCTGTGCCTTTGTCACAGTGCCTTCTACTCATATCTTTAATGTACTTTCTATAGACCCTTTATGTGCTTATCCTTTTTGCCATTTTTCTCTGGGTATTTCAGTTTTTATATAATTTTTGGGCAGGGAGAAATCACTGGCTTTCAAAGTAAAGCTCTACTGTTGGCTTACATAATATCTCTGCATCATCTCTAGTATTATTTTCAACTAAAGTTTTTAGATATATGTAAACAATTTTTTTCTTGGTTCATATCTGATGTCATGCAGGGTTTTGTGGTTTTTTTCATGTTTTCCTCCTCTGAGTCCTACAGTTAAATTGGAGTTGGTAGTTCAGTAAACTCCTCTTTTACTCTACTAGGTTTACTTGAAATCATCACAGTCATATTGATGCAAGCTGAAAATTAATTTGAATCATCTGCAGACTTTCTGCCTCTCTGCTCTGCTCTGCTCTGCTGAGACCCCACCTGCAGGGCTGCACCCAGCTCTGGGTGCCAGCACAGGAGGGACATGGACCTGCTGGAGTGACTCCAGAACAGGGCCTTGAAGAATAGAGGCAACTGTCTGACAAGGAAAAGTTGATAGAATCGGGATTGTTCAGCCTGGAAAAGAGAAGGATTTGGGGTGACCTAATTGCAGCCTTCCAGTACCTGAAGGGACTCTACAGGAAAGGTAGAGAGGGACTTTTTACAAGGTGGTGTAGAGACAGGACAAGGGGGAATAGCTCCAAACTGAACTAGATAATCTTTAAGGTCCCTTCAAACACAAGCCATTCTGTGATTTTATGATCCAACAGGTGGCATTCCTGTCCATGGCAGACATAAGGGAACTAGATGATCTTTAAGGAGCTAGAAGATCTTTTTCCAACCCAAACTTCTCTGTTTTTCTTCACCTTTCATTTCCCCCACTGACCACCAATATCTCCATTTTCACTGAAGGTGGGCATTCTTTCAACTTCATTTTTGTTTCACCTCTCTGTTTCAAAGGTAATATTAATTCATTAAATTTGCCTACCTCAACCTTTACGACATTCCCAGTATTTACTGTTTTCATTGAAAAAAGTTTTACTTACAGAAGTCCATTCATTGCAGAAGACCATTTGTTTCTATTATTGCTGCTCTTTAGCAACAACAAATTGATCTATTTCTTGGTTACCATGACCTGTCTGATTATTTTGCATCCACAAGCACAAATTCATGTTTTAAATTTCTCCTAGAGCTACATTGTCACTCTCTGAACCTTATGCAAGAAAATATATGGGAAAAATCTGCTAAAATAAATATACCTCTTGAATAGCCCTAAACTCTGTTTTGGTATCAAGGACTTTTAGAGCTAATCAGCACTAACTGTACCTCTTGGTGGCAAAGGACATGACAGTTGAAAGATCAGATTTGAGGGAAGACAAAAAAATATTTATCCTTGCGTTACACTGAGCTTGGTTTCTTATTAATTTTTAGTCCATTTAATTTCAAAAATTAGGGACTTACTTATATTCTAGTTGCAGTTTTCATGGGTTTTTTATGTCTTCTGTCATCATAGCATGAACCATTTCTATTCTCATAGTAACCTGACTTTTTCCCCCCTATTGCTCTTATGTTATGCAACTTGAGCACTGGCCATGCATCTTGGGTATTATGAAGTGCAGAGATACAAATATTTGAATGTCCCAAAGCACAGTGTGTAAGGCAGGTGCTCTTCCAGCTTTTGCCTTTCTCTGCATTGCAAGTGTGTGACAGTGAGAAGCAACTTTGTGCTTTCTCAGGAAAAAAAAAAAAAGAAGAAAAAGGGGGGGAAAGAGGGTTTTTACTCTATGTGTGACAGCAGAAAAGGCAGGAGTCATCTATCTTAATTTACAGCAGCATGAGATGGAGCAAAAACTACCACAGGATCTCTATGTATTCCTTACTAGAGAACTTAAAATATACTGTGAATCCTGCTCTAGACTACTCTGCTTCAGCAAGGGCTTTGGATTAGATGGTCTCAAAAAAATCTTCTGTCATAAATGATTGCATGATTCAGTTACTTGCTTTTTAAAATCCTTATCCAAATCTCTTTTCCAGTTAATTCCTAGTTTTCCTCCCCACTGTTTTTTTCCACCCTTTTACTTTATTAAGAAATTAATATATTAATTTAGAACCTAACAACAAAAATAAAAATCACTCTACATTGCTGAGAATATGATATTGATAAATTCTGATTACAGAGTACTGATTCCATGTGTTCTCCTTACTCTTAAGACTCAATGATAATCTATTCTTTATTTTCTGTTTGGTTGGTTTGGGTTTTTTTTCCTAATTTAGAATAGAGAGCTACTTTTCCTGTTTGTGAAAGTGTCATGAGTATTTGTAGCTCTGAAGAAATAATATATGCTACCTGTGGAAAAGTCAATTCCTTATTTTAGAGTGCCAAAATCCTTTTATTTTTGACTTAACAAAGCTTTTGTATAAAATGAACAATGCTGGCTGATATCCAAATACTAATCAGACACATCTACATTAATTGCAGGCTAAGGTCATGATTCAAATTCTGGTTCTGCATGGTGATGCCACTGGACACAGCCCAGAAAGTACAGTATTTTACTTTGTAAAATTGTTTTACTCTTGCAAAATCCTAGACTTCGTTGAAAGTCTAAATAATATTTTATTAAAGTTGTTCCTGGCCATTAAAATGCAGAAGATCCAGTTTTCAGCTCTTTGCAGACTTCTAAAAAGAGTTACTGTAAAGCTCTGAACCATAGACAGTGATTCCAGCTTTTTCATAGAGAAGCCTCAATAAGAAAATTGTCAGTTCTGGGTATGCTGTTGTTCAGCTTTCACAGTCACTCTTGAGGACTGCTGCTGCTGCCTGTTCACCACTACACATAGCACAAGTGGGGGTTCAGAAGAGTTTATTATTCCACATAGTGTGATTTTCTTGTAGTGAACTTGTGAAACTTGAGCTCGGGTGGGAAGCATCATTATAAATCAATCTCCACAAATCACCTTCAGAGCTTTAGTTAAGGATCTTGGTTTTAGCAAGAGAATGCACATTGTCTCAACTATTCCATAGCAGTGCACTGATGAGTGAAACAAGAGTAATGATTTTTCATTTGTTTTTGTATAAGGCGAGGGCCTTTAGTATTTCATGTTAGATTTTATTTTTCTTTTTAATCAAATTTTAAGTAGTTTTACCTAGGAAGATTTTTTTTCTGGGGACCCCTTTAGCTGCAAAATCCATTTGCAAGTGACCAAAGTGTACATTTTCTTCAGCTTCATATACATCAAGGCAAATTTAGTTTCAAGGGGCACAAGACCAAGATGATTTTTAATCTGAAGTTATTTGATGCTGATTCAGAAGAGTAAGACATGCTTGTTTTGACAATACCATGTTTTTCTGCTTGGTCCAGGTCCTCACAGAGATTAAAACTCATGGCAAATTTTCAGAATTTGATGCTTCAGCTGCCAGTAGTATTTTCTTAATTTTGTTTTATGTAAAGTAAATAATTTACAGCTTAAATTACAAACAAAGCTGGAACACAAATATATGTCAAGTTCTTCATTATGGAAAAGCTGGACACCACTGAAGACAGATAATGTAGCACAATGGTGAGTTCTTTTTAAGAAACCACTTAGCAGAGCAAAGTAGAAAAGTTTGTACCCCAAAATGATATTGGAAAAAAATGTCTGTATTCCTGGGACATTTTGGAGTACAGGAAATACAGTGCTAATGCAGCAACTCAAGGGACTATGCTTGAGGCAACAGCTTTGCCAGCTGTCTTTTGTCTCTGTCCATGAGAGAAGTGTAGGACAGGGAAAATGCAGCCCATGTTCTGACTCAAAAGGAACATGGGTCATCAGTTTCTGCATGTTGCCACTTGTCCTATTGCTTGACACCACTGAGAAGAGCCTGGCTCCATCCTCTTGACACCTTTCCCTCACATATTTAGAGGCAAGGATCAGGTCTCTTTCTTTTCTGAGGTCTTATTCTTAATGTCAAATATAGAGGCTGAATTCAGGTTTGCTAGATGGAAGCAGCCTATCAAGCAAGTGGATGTAAACCTTACAGGGTTGTTTGCCTTAACTAGCTGGTGGAATTTACAGTGTGTTGCTTTTTGTGCAAGAAAGCTAATTAAAGTGTAGTTATATTAAAACTAAAAGAAACTTTATTATAAAATGCTTGTATGTATTTACTACATGTATTTACTATATGCAGAATGAAATAGGAGATTATGTTAAAAGGCTTGTTTCAGCTGATGCAATAGTGAAGAGTCTATCAGTCATCCAAAGCAGAGAAAATGCCTGTGAGATAGGAACTGTAGGGTTCTGTACAGAAGTGTTCTTCTTTGCAGTACATCAAATGACTGTGATGACACAGACACACAAGAATGTTTGTATACAGTACTGTACTCTTAGGCCACAGTTTTGAATCACCTGTAAATTGAAGTATCACTTTCATTTAAAGATGTAACAGAAGACATAGCCTCCAGTCATGAACACACTCCAGAAATGTTCTCAGAAGCACTCTAATGTAATAAATACAATGTTGATGTCCTCTATAAAAAAAAAAAAAATCATTATTTGCTATACTCACAGAGTTTGTAAAAGTATTTAGAAAGGCTTTGGATGAAAAAATATATATGGCACTCACTATATGGACCTGTCTTTACAACACAAAATTGACTTAGATGGCAGTGGACTTTTTCTTACTTTCAACAAGAAGTATTTTATTTGATAATTTTATTGTGAAAAACCCTTATTCATTTCCCTGAACTAAAACTGCAATCAACTGCCAATTTTTAAAGACAAATCATCTTTGTAATAAGCGATTATTTTGAACATATAAATTAACATATAAATTGATAAAGTAATAGAATCATAGATTCATAGAATGGTCTGATTTGGAAAGGACCTTCAGAGTTCATCTAGTCATGGACAGGGATATGTCTCAATGTTTAAGAGGTATTTGTACAACTTCAAAAACATGATTTAATTTTTTGTCAGCCCTGAAGTAGTCAGGATCCTAAGAGATGGACCTAATCAGGTAGTAGTATAGGTTGGAGGATACTTTTAAGATCATTAAGTCCAACTGTAGACATATCAGCTAATATGATGAACCATCACGTTCATCATATTAGCTAATCTCCAGTCAACTGGGACGTCCCTGGTTGGCCAGGGCTGCTGGTAAATGATTGAAAGTGGCTTGATGAGCTTTTCTGCCAGCTCCTTCAGGACCCTTGAGTAGATCCTATCTACCCCCCCCCCTTACCCTTGTGTGTGTGAAAGTGGCAGAGCAGGTCACTGAGCATTTCCTTCTGGATTATGGGAATTCCTTCATTCTGCTCCCAGTCCCACTCTTCCAGCTTAGAGGGCTGGATACCTTAAGAAAAACTAATGTCACTATTAGAGGCTGAGTGAAAGAAGACATCAGTCTTTCCTTTTATCACTATGTTTTTCCTGTATTCAGTAAAGGATGGGGATTTTCCTTAGCCCTTCTTTTGTCACTTATGTTTTTGTGAAAAGGGGTTTTATTAGCTTTTATGATAGTAGCCAGATTAAGTTCTAGTTTGACTTTGGCCAACTTGAACCTCTTGTGACCTTGGTTCTTTTCAAAGCAACCCTGGACACTTTTGGCTTTTTGGGCTGCAAGTGCACATTGCCAGCTCATTTGGAGCTCCTAATCAACCAACATCCATGTGCATACAAGTTCACCTGTGAAAGAATCATGGGCAAGACTGAATCTCACAGCCAGTAACAAGAATAATCTACTTTCTCCCAAATACTTCTGAAATCTTCACGCTTCTACAACGTCAAATGTTTTTATGATCTCCCAAATAAGATCAATCAATTTAAAAAGAGAAAAGCATTTTTTCTCCTCTTAGTTGTACTTTCTGTATTGCTCTTGATACCATTACTTTAATCCTGAAAATGAGAAGGCAGATTCTCTCTGCTTCTTTTCTTACATTTCTTTCCTTTGCCAAATGATAACGTTCCTTTCCCAGATAGCTCAAGTGCACTACTTGCTCTTATCTCTTCCTGTATTACACAGGAGAGAAGAAAAGACAAGTGTCAGAAGGGATTGAAAATACTTAACACTAAGAAAGAGAAACATCAGGCCAACGTCTATTCATAACTCACAGATTATTTGTTTTGTTGGGCTACAAGGTGATGTACTTTCTCACCTTCTTTTCAAGTAGAAAGATACCTAAAAAAAGAAGAAATGTTCATGCAGTGGGTCACATATATGTCATTATATGTGAAAATGTTCTTTAAGACTATGTTTCAAGACTTTTCAAGATGTATTATGTCTTATGTAAGGTTACAGAAAAACAAAATCGTGAAAAATAAATCTAAGAAAGCCATATAAAAATAAAGACTAATAATATAATTTCGAAGGCAACATGATATAGTAGAACAAAAGTGTCAAAATAACAATATGTTGTAAATTACCTCATAAATATATTAAGAATTGTAAATGATCAGAATTGAACTTTCATAACATTTGAAAAATCACCAAAATTTGAGTACTTTAAATGTAATATTTCAAAATAGAAGTCAAGAGTCTCAATTGCTGAAATCTCAGACCAGCAGAAAGAGCCTTGGGAAAATAACTTCAGAGGAAAAGAAAAAAAAAAAAACCCAACAAACCAAGCTTATACTTAGTGGAAGTGTAGAAAGGTCACAGAAGAAAGCATATTTTATGTTCTCAGTTATACTTACTAGAAGAATAGGTGAGGTGGCCAACAGGGGACATGTACATTATGGATGCACAGCAAGGAGTGAGGTAGTAATGGCTTGCAGCAGTGATTCAGTGCTGGGCTAGAAGCACTAATTTTCTGCCACTGAAATGTGCAGTATCTTAGAGAATTCATGCAGAGCTACATTAAACATGCTTGTATGCTGTGCAAGAATGTATCCGTTGTGATACAGATGCACCCAAAAATTGTGGGAAACATTAAATATTCATTGTTGCTTACATTTATGAATTGATAACTTTTATCATGCTGAATATTTGTATCAAAGTTTTTGAGGATTAGTTCAGTTTCTTGGTTTTTTGGATTTTTTTTTTTCATTGCTGGCTTTTGCTTTATATTTTTAAATTAATGCAATTTATTTTTCTACTCTAAAATTATTTAATGAAAAATTTATTGACTTCTTTTTGCCTTGTTTTCAACTTGTAAAGCAGAAAAGTAACTAATAACACATTTATCCTGTGAGTTTTCAGATATGAATCTTTGATGTTTCTGTTCTGAAATTTTAAAATTCAGATTGTTTTTTAATGAAATAGTCATTACCTTAATATTTTTAAGTAATCTGATAATGGTTCATATAAGGCCCATTATATAGATATATGTGAAATGCCATAAGATAATTGTATTTTAAAAGGATCTTTCAGGACTTTTTAAGGGGCATATTCTCCATTCAAATTTCAGAAAATTTGTTGGAATTTTTAAGATTTCAGATCCATCAATCCTTTGAACAAATGTCTCTAAAGAAAAGTGAAAAAAAGAAGGTAATTAAAACTGGTGTGAGGACCCTAGCAATGCTATGAAGATGGTGTCAGGGTCACCTGCAAATCATCAATGACAATATTCTTAGTTAATGACATTTTAATTGTACTTACTAGCACTATTTTTGCTGCTTTACTTTTGGCCCATTATAGATGAAATCTGAAATTCCTTAAGAGATGGAGTTCCCAAACAAAATACAAAATTAACAACTCAGTAGTGAGTAACAAAGAGAACTGATAGTAAGGTAAATTCCATTTATTTAATGTGGCATGGCTCACAATGCACCAGTGCACTGATTTTTTTGGACATTTCCTCAAGGTTGCTAAGATAGTTGCTTGCTGTCTGGAACAGATCTTATTCCTTCAAAATATCTTGAAATTATCATCTGAAGGGTAATCCCAGCTGACTCTTTTGGAGAACCTATTTTGTTCTGTGAGAGTAAAACCATATTCACATTCTTGTTGTATTATACAAAGTAATACACATACTGGAATTTAAAAATAGCTGAAACAAAACATAACTTGAAAATTAAAACCAGATTTCTTTGGTTTTCTCTCACCTCATTAAAAAAAAGAGAATTATTCTTTCCTCAAACATACAGTAAAACTAAGCTTTTAGCTTAGCATTTAGTGAAACCTCTACCCAGTAAGCCTTGCTTATGTTGCAGACAGCTACCCTGAGGAGTGATTTGAATTTAAATGTGATTCCCTTATTAGTTTGTGCTAACTGCAAATATCCCAGTCTCTTAATTAAGTGGCTGAGTAATGTATGAATGCTCACTTCTGCTTGTCATGCAGAACAAAGTGATGTATTTAGATTCCATGCACAATATGAAATTTAATGACACAGGCAACAGTAATTTAGAAAACCTTTTGGTTTTTATTATCTTTGTTTTTGCTTAGCCAATCTCCCTGTAAGCTTTTGGCTGCAGCAATGTTATAAAAGTTTGACCAAACACTGGATATTAGCTAATGGATTTTTAGATTAAAAGATAGTGCATGGTTACCAAATGCATAATCTCTTGTTTATATCTTTTGCCCCCATATTTAGAAATAATATACAGAAATCAAAACAGACCTTGATGAAAGCTCCTTTCTTGGTTTGGCACAGAATCTACTGTTAGATTCAGAGAGATTCTGAATGGACTAAATAGTGCACTGTAAGAGGTTTTACAAAGAGGAAGGAAAGAAAAAAAAAATCAAGCTTTTCTTCTAGTGCTGGTGGTTTCTGCTGGCTCCAGTGACTTTCTGCAGTTCTCCTGATCTTTTCACAGATTTTCTGGCTTATATTCAGTCATCAAATCTCTCTGCTTCTGCTCTGGTATTCAGTACGTATATTTTTCCCCAAGGGTACGATGCTAATTTTTCCTTATGCTGAATTTTTTCTCTTTGCCCTGATATTTTCCCATGCTCAAAGATTCCTCTGCAGACTCATAACCTGAATGTATGTGTGTGATTTTGTAAAATCAGAGTAGCACATATGTACAGTAATTTGGACAGCTGTTCGAGTTGTCAGATTTTCGTGTTATTGTCATGTATAACTACATGAGCTAATGTTCTGCTGCTTTAGTTCAAGCTCTAGAACTTGCCTATCCCTTTAATTAGAGCTCTAACCATCTCTCCTGTCTTGAAATTCTCCTTTAAATTGCCTGAGTACTTTTCTCAACAAATCTTCGGCTGTATTATTGGGAAATTGGTGCTCCTAAATGATGTAGGTTTTAAACTCCCTGTATCCCCAAGCAGTGTCTAGTATCTAAATGTTTGCCAAAGAAATCTCATGTAAATATTGTCATTTAGATTTGTAGAGATAAATAGTTGCAATTTATTTTCTTTTTAAAGACTAATAGATAAATTGTTATTTGTATTACAGTGCTTTTTACCAGTCCTGAGTAGGCTCAGGACAGTATGTTATATTGTATTTTTATCTGCCTTTGGCAGTAGTACTTACTTGGACAGTAATCTCCAAGCTCTTCTTCTACATCTCTAAAGTTCATACCTATTTTTAACAGATTGCTCAAAATTTACAGAAAAATTGATTGAAATTATGATTTATGACATTGTAGCCATTTTATAAATTAGACATGCATTCTAAGCTATTCATATGAGCATTTCTTAAGCCAAAGGGAGGACATAAGGTGTAGCCAAACATGTTTAATCTTAGCAAATTTAACATGTATTTTAGGATGTCAGGAATTGCCCCCTGGAAGTACCCACCTGCATGGGTGACAGAGACAGCTCTCTTAATGAATTCAGACTAAATATTTTTTCATCTGAAATGACTTTAGAATCACTTGTTTATCATTACTTCTGCCAAGTTCTTTAAGATGGTAAAAAAAAATTGATGAAGTGCACCTTCTCTTTTCGGGTGAATTGGGGTCGAAGAGGAGATATGTAACTAGGGTAGAAATGATATGTAGAACACTGTTGTTGGACCCCATCCTGCCAGTTAGAAAAAAATTGTCTGCTTTAAAGACTTTTTATTATGACATAATTCTTAATTCTTGTCCTCATAAATTGCCGTTGGCCTTTGACTTTTGGCCTCTGAAGCTCCTTAGAAGCACATAGAAGAACAATTTTCTTTCTCTGTATTTTCCAAAAATAGATTAAAAATGCCTAAATAAAATAAAGAGTGGACGATCAGGCATTTAATTTTGTATGGTTTACAATCACTTACAAAACATGATTGAAAATTGTTAACTAAATGTTCTTATTTACTTCATAAAATCAGTTTGACTAGATTTATAAAATTAGTTTAATTACCTCTGCAACATAGGTCAATCAGAAGTGAAGTGTTTGAGGGATTGGATTTTTTTATTATTATTATTTTGACATTTAGATGTTTTCATACTATTTGCCTGCTCCATATATTGACATAATTTTAGACAGTGTTATAAATCATGATTTACATATTTCTATAAAAATAATGATTAAATATTGAACACACATTCTTTTTGTTTGTTTCCATCAAAAATTGCTCATCATTATTAAAAAAATAAACCAACAGAAATATGAATTGCTGTAAAATTCCAACTAGTGAGAATTTGTTTCATAATTCATCCCAGATCTATTTACATAAAGAATATTAGTTCTTGTGTATCTCATCTGTCATTATAAAATACACCCATATTATGGAGCTTGTGGAATGACTTGCTACACATATTTATTCCCTCAGCCTACTGCTTAATAATAGAACCAAGGAAAAGTGTTCCAACTCTCCTGCCCTTCCTCACAGCAAGGAATTAAGGCAAGTGACACAAATTAGTTTTCAAGCTAAGACAAAATTAAATCTGCAAAAAGTAAGGGCTTATTTGGATCAGAAAGCATGAATCACTGTTTGATTGCACAGTTTGTACAGAACTTGATTTCTTCAAACATTGATATTCTTTCTGCAGTGAAGAGTGTTCTACCACTGGTGAGCTTCTGTAATTGACCATGAAATTCCTAGCACAGTCAACTCAGCAGAGGAATTACAAAGAGCAGGGACTTAAAGGCTGACTGTCAGCCCTCCTTATAGACTTTTTTTTTTTTTTTTTTTTTTTTAATTTGTGGTCTTTTTCATTATATTTTTTTACTAGGCTAACTTGCATTGTGGCACCTTAAAGAACCTTAAGAGTCACAGCTAGGGTAGAACATGATGTTGAAAAAAACCTGGTTTCACCCAGAAGCAGCACAGAATTCCAGCATAACTTCTGTAGATTTTTCCTCTACTTCCAACAATCTGAAATCCTGAAGTATCATCCAGCTTAAACACACTTACTATGGACAGGAAATTTAGTCACTCTTTTCTCTACAATGTCCAATCTTGGCAATTTTTTGCTTATTGCTCCGTCAGTCACAGTATATTCTAATGTAGTACAACGAACAGTTGCAGAGTTAACTGACCCCAAGTGAGCTATTTCAATTATTAAACCAGTAAAGGTATGTTAGACATGTGCCCCTGAGGAATTAATTTGTTCTGTTGTGAAGTGCTGCCATGAGATAAAGGAGTGTGCTAATAAGACTATCCTTTATTTGGTAGCTAATTTAGCAGTGAAAGCTAACTGAAATACCTGTGCAATTGAGCTCACTGTGGCTCTAAGTAAATCTCTTTGACTGCCTGGGAAGTACTGATCAGAGAAATAATCACTTAAGAATATCAGTTATTTATCTCTGTAGCCAACTGTTATGTACTGTAGGTGCTTTGATAGTTTGTGCTCCCAGAATTAGCTTGACTTGTTATGCCTTTGAATTTGGGAGTTTATTAAGGAATAAACTCAGCTTTTGTACTGGCCATAAATTCATTTCTTATCCATCCTGTGTACTATTGGTGATTTCAACTTGTTTTCTTGCATTTCTCTTTCAAAGTTAAAGGTTTTCATGGTTAACTAGAAGATATAAGTACCATATTAATTCTTTCTCCATGGTTTAACTATGTGAGTTGGTGTTTTTTTGAGTAAAGAATGACATCACTAATCATGCAGGAATGGCACAGATGCAGATAGAGAGAAACATGTCCTGTGCACCACTATTGTATTCATTAACCAGTCCCTGCTATCTAAACAATGCCAAAATCAATTGCTATTATACTTGACTGCCACAAGTCAAGTTGCATACATCAAATATAACTTAAAATCATCAGTCCATGGCTAGCATAAACATATTTCTTTATGCAGAAGCCTCAGAAAATCTAGTGTGTGGACAATTAATCAGCACAAGTAATGATAAAAAGCCTTCCATTAGTGAAGGGAGCCAATTCTAGCATGATATAACTTGTGTGGTGGCAAGAAAATGTGATAGATGGTGAATGGTTCTATAATGTGATAGATACTTACTCTGAGAATATATAGCTAATTTTTTAGGTGTATGCAGAAACTTAATGACTACTTACAAATATTTTTTGTTCTAATATAATAAATATAGTTTACTGTAAATTTTAAAATTTTACAGATGCTTCAGAAATACATAACTACAGAGTTTCTATACAGAAAACCACACATGTATTGCCAGACAGAAGATCATCTAGGCTGAAATATGATATGACTCCAAGACATATATCCTAATTGTAAACAAGATTTGAATATCCATCTAAGCAAATCTGTAGTTAGGAATATCATTATCTGTACTAACACTGTGAACATGTCCTGCAGTCCCAACTGAAATTGCAATGTAAACATAGCTTGTGTTGGTACAGACAAACATACTTAATAAACCTGCCAGAAAATAGAATTTTTTCCATAACTCAAGTTTTGCTTTCAAACATTGAAGTATTTAATTCAAAATGTGTCTGGTAGTTTTGTTTTAGTAGAAAATAACATTAAATGTACATGAAAATTTCTCAAGATATTTTCCAGTCCCCTCTTACTTTGTGAAATGTGTCAAGAAGTTAAAATTCTATTGATTTGTTTGGATTTATCCCCATGAAATGGAAAGCCCAGATGGTTTACTTACTTCAGTAAGACATCCTGAATCTGACGTTTGACATCCTTATATGAGAATGAACATTCATTTCATGATTCTTTACTGGGCTACGGTGGATGCTCTTAGCAACCCAATAATAGAATGTATAGACAAATGTATATTGATATAACATTTTAAGATAGCACATAATATATCTGCTTATATGCTTTAACACTGGTAAAAATGTGATTTGGATAACAGTCATAGTTAAAAGAAAAAAAAAATAAAGTGCTGAGTTCTGATTTTCAAAGCATGTATTTTTCTTTAAGTGTCCTTTGTGCAGCAGAAACTCCACATGCAGATGTTTTCTTCCTTCAGGTTAAAAAACCAAACCAAACCAAAACTAAAAAGGCAAAACCCCAATCACAACACTAATCTTTAGCTGCAATTATTTTGTAAGAAAAGTGATCAGTCACACTATTATCTTGTATCCTGCTTTTTGTGTCTTGGAGCTCCTAATTGTGATATTAAAACAGAGCAAGTAACTACTAATAAGAATGAAAAACGTTCTTTTTTTTTCTTTTTCTTATATTTCATAGAGATCTGAGACATCTCTATGCAAGATATTTATGATTTGTGTTTTTACACATTTTCTGTATGTTATGTGTGTGCATGTGTTAATGTGTTAATTAGTACATTAACCCAAGGCCAATCTGATCTGAAAACGTAAGTTATTATCAATATGTTAGACTTAGAAAACAAGGGAGGTATCTGCCTTTAAGTTGTTTTGGGTTTTTTTCCCTCTTAAACTTAGTAGGGACTGAAAACATTGCAGAGAAAAATTGGGGATAACCCTAAGAAACTATTCTAAAGGAAGAGTTTAAAAATACAGTAAATATATTTAAACATACAGTTAAGCTAGTCTCCTCCACCAGCATGATCCAGAACAGGTGTAAAGTCATGGTTAAAATTATGTAGTGTAACATTATTTGCTGCAAGAATTGATAACAAAAAATAATTGTTTACCTCATTTCATCACTCCTGTGTTTTGCTTCCTGGTGGTTCTTTTTGCTTCAAAGAAAGAATTTTTCACAATCAGTAATGCCAATACAAATGGAAATCCAGTGATATAGGTACAAAAATATTTTTATTATATTTTAGAATATGTAAGAATCAAATCCATTCTGCTGGTAAATAAAAGGTAAGCTAAAGCCAGTATGAAATTGGTTCAGCTTCTGCAGTTAAGTGCATAAAGTGATAGAAGCACTTAGATAGGTGTATCACCCTACATTGCCTTGAATAAAATGACTCGTGTTTCTTGGAGGAGTCAAAATAAACATGCAGTTTTTCTATGTCTCTTGAAAGACTTGTTCTTTTTATAATCCAGGTGCAATCAATGTATCATTACATTCAGTCATTAAAGAACTGTTGTATGTACAGACACTTGAACAAATACACCTACCTCCCATTCTAGGGAAAGGATTTTTATTTAATAAAAACCATGGAAATATGGAAAAATGTGCATCTAATATTTTTTCTGAAAAAGCACATGGACTTTGTGAGGTATGTTAGGTTTCTAGGTTCAAAATCAACTACCTGTTATGTTTAGAACTAGGTTTTATATAATTTGTTAATTGACTTTGGAGACAAATACATTTTTTAACTTCTTCAAGAGCTATCACAGGAAACCAATATGTGGTTGCTCACAGAAAATTACTTTCTTTTCTTGATTTTGGAGTGGAGAAAACAAATAATTCAGAGACTTCAACCTCAGCTGAGATCAAGAATTTAATAAAGAGTGTTGTTTGTGTCTTAAAACATTTGATCTATACCTAAGATAAACTTTCTTTAGTTACAGAGACTTAAGAATTATCCACATTGACACAGAGATATTCTTCACGTTGCTCTAGGGTCTTTCCCACTAATTTATTTGGGTTACTCATTAATACCTACCATTACTGAAACTGTAGGAGGACTAGTGTCCTATTCCTTTGGGTGCCTGAAATCATTGTTAAACTAATTTCAGATAGGAGTCTTCAATCTGGACTTGAAATGTGGTGATGAAATTAAAGTACAAGTTCTGGTGGAAATGGCACCAAGTATCAGGGTTAAGTGTTTCAGCGCTGAGACATTACCTGGCCTTTAGCCCTTCTGTGGCAAGTTGAATATCTGCTGAACTACCAAATACTGTCAGAGAAGGTAAAATAGGAAACTTGAATTTAGTTATGAGCAGTAAGGATACATTCAAAATAATTTTTAAGAGAGTTAGTGAGCTACTATTCTTCAGAAAATATTTTATGTGGTCTTAATTGTACGAACACAAGGAAAAATCTCACAGAACTGTCTTATTTTCAAGTATTGTTTTACATACATGGTAAATTTTGTTAAAGGAGAAAAAAGACCAGCAGAAGCCCTGCCCAGTTACAAGAGAGAGAAAAGGAGTTCAGCAGTAATATTTGTGCTAGGGCAATAGTTATCCAGACTTTATGAAGCAGCATCTGGTAGAGAAGAGAATGAAAGTATTCTGGACCCATAAGCCAAAGGTGAATACAAGCTGTTTTTTTAATGGAGCAAGATGCATATATTTCAGAGTTGAAAATATATTTCTACAGAGTTGGTTCTATTAAATAAAAATATATATTATGCAAATTAATATTTAGATTTCACCACAGCAACTGTTTTTAGAAAGTAGATAACACATACATTAGCTTGTATATTTCTGTAATGATAATGACCTAGTGGCCAATTCAAGATGTTGATTATGTTGGTCCCTTAGATGACCCCAAATGTTGTAAATATTATTTTTTGGAATGAAATATACTTTGAGAAAGGTAATAATACAGGTTGTGTCTCAAATTCTCATCTACTGTCAAATCAGCTATTGCCTTTTGCCTTAAATGGCACCATTTAAAAATGTATGTCAAAGTCTGCCACAAAGTCAAATGTTGATGAGTTGTTTTATATACCACATGGAACAGTGGTAAACTTCTTATTTTAGCTAAGTGGCTGTAGTCCAATATTACTTCAGACTAAATTTAACTAGTTAACTTAAAAATACCAGTGTGTTTTAAGCTGAGATTTTTATAGCTTTTATGATAGAGAAATCAACTATTAGAACTATTCAGTTTATACAACCAGAGTCATGACAGTCTGATATACATGGAACTTCCTTTTTTATAGAGAATTATTAGAAAATACTGAATGTATGAGTGATCTGTGAACATATATAAAATACATTTTGGGAAAAAAAGAAGAACTAAGATGAATAAAATGACTTTAACAAATAAAATAATGCTAATAAATCCTCCACAATGGAGGCTAGCCCTTATGTAAAATACCAAAATCTTGTTATTATAGTAAGAAGGTTAATAGCAAATGATGTTAAATTTGAACGCTATGCACTGAAGTTGCTGGTAATAAAAATCATGCATAAACAATTTGAGATAGAAGTATGTACATGTAAAATTAAAATTACCAAATAGGTTATTTCAAAGAGTTAAGTTACTGTATACAGTATCTCATTATAGTTTAGCATGTGTATTTGTGTATACACATTTTTGTGCATGTACATATTCAGATAAGCATACACTAACCTTTAACTTTCCATTTTACACAAAATCTGTATATTGTCTCAAAATGAACACAGTTGAAAACAGGTAAGACAAGCTTCTCATAAGTCTAATTTCAGATTATTAGAAAAAAATATAAACTTAACGTTGTTAGGAGAGTTGCTTAGTGCTCTTCATTCCTCGATATCTAAGCTTCTATCTCAGGTTACTGATGTAAGTAAGTGAAACTATCTGAGGAGTCTACTTAAACTATACACTGAAGCAGAGTTGACAAAAATATATCTTTGAGTTCAGTCTTCTACTTAGAATGTCTCTAAGACACGTGAATGTTATAGTTGTCAACACAATAGTTGTCAACACAATCTGGGACAAAAACTGTACATGAATTGGTAGAAGGTAGAGTGATGTCAAAGAGCTACAGCCTAGAAAAATACTGGAATGTCATGCAAAAGAAATAAGTAGCAGGCAAACAATTCCTCCCCTGAAAATAAAAACCAAACACAATGAAGTATACCAAATATGAGCAACTTAAATAAAAAAAAGGTGACCCAGAGCATGTAACCTATATTAGTGTATATAAAGAGAGACCATAAGTGTATATATAGAGACCAAACATTACTGGATGACAATTACCCCCAAATGTAACAATATAGCACCTCACTTTATGTGAGGCAGTATTTTTTCAAGAAACACTGGGTTGGGCAAGAACTTATTTCTTTGCTCTAATCCTGACTTGTATGTACCACTTAGATTGTTAGGGGGATGCAATTAATAGAATCCTTTCTATAGTTATCTATTAAGTATTAAGAAGTAATAGATTCAGAAGAACCGCTGATACAAAAAGTGAAATTAAGCAACAAAAAGCCTGCCAAGGCACAATAAGGTATATTTATGAATTTAGAAGGCATTTTCAAAGGACATGATTAAATGATTTACAAAATATCTGAACTCCATTATGATATCTGAACTTCCATTAATGAACATTGTCCTTCCCAGCCCAGACTGGGCTCCTTAAAAAGCAGAGGATGCATGACGGAAGTGTATCAGACTGTCCTGCAGACTGGTCATCAGCATTCTTAGCTAAGAGGGAGGGTAAAACATGGTCAAATTCCATCAAGTGCATGGTGAATCTCCCTCAGCTGTCATTCCTCAGAAAAACCTAATTCAGTGTTCTCATTTCTACCAGCAGCAAGATGCCTCAAGCCAAGAACTCTTAATACAAAACATTGCAGAGTAAAAGTACCTTTGTGAATATATTCCTGAGTGAAATCATTTGGAAAATGTTACTTGTTCCCACTGGTAGCAAATATTTAAAAAAAAAAAAAAAA
>VWYO01012004.1:43198-74140 GCA_013400275.1 Rhadina sibilatrix | reverse complement strand
AAAAAAAAAAAAGTGTAATTTTTCATATTAACTTTTTTATATAATTTATTTTCTTAGGAAACTGTTCACAAAATATTAACTGCTAGAATGATGTTTTCCAGGAATGCATTAAGTTATACGTACATAGAGACACCATTGTAAATGTTTTGAAGCATGTGCTACAACACTTATTCTCAGGAGACCTCTGAAGCAGAGTAGGAAGCTATTTTCTTATGAATTATGACAGAAGCCACAGAAGAGAGTAAACAACACCCCTCTACTCTTTACCATTATTTAGATGGCTAATTAAATAACACATTCAGTATATATGTTTTAAGAAAAAAATCACTACACAATAATTAAACAGTAATCAGGCAAATATATCATTCTGACTTTCTGACTAATGAGGCTTTTACTGAATGATATGGTTGATAAGGGGTTTATAACCCACTGGGAGATGAAAACTTCAATATAAGATTGAAATGAAACTTTGCCTTTAACTATCCATTCATGTGAACATATTGGATGCAGTATAGGTTTCCAGTTCCCTAGCTTTTATTTTGCCACACTGCCTTTTTTTTCTTTATGTAATCATTAGATCTAGTTCTAGCTTTTCCTTATTGATTAAGCTTCTGAAATCAATGCACAGAATTTGGCACATGGCAATAAGAGATTATTCCTAGGTCCAATCACAACGATTCTCTCAGATTGCAACTGAAAGTGAAAAATATGTGGACAGATTTGAAAGTCCATGGATAGTTCAAACACTGCTATCATCAGACAGATTGAATATTCAAATTAAACATCCTTGTCTAGAACGTTTCTAGATCAAATTAATACAGTTTCTGTAGAAATCAAAAATACCAAGTACCAAAAAGGTTAGCCAATACTATCTTGAAAACTATAAACAATATTATTGCTATTATTATTATTATTATTATCATTATTATTATTATTTGCATTTGTTTCTGTTCATTTATTTCCCAGTAGGTGTCTCTATACTGCAGCTTTACTGAAAAAGAAGGAAGAAGCAGGCTAATTGCATAAAAATATTTTTAAAAATTAAAGTAAAAAATAGGCAATTTAAACCTTACTATGGCATATAACACCAAAGAAAAAAAAACCCAAAAACAAACAAACAAACAAAACTGTAAAGAGAGTTTTCTTATGATCTTTTGGGTACATTCATACATGCATGTATGCTGCTCCAAAAATAGGCTTAGTAACTACTGATTACAAGAAAAAGAGATGTTAAAAATGGTGCACCAAAAACAAAACCAAAAGCCTGAGCTTTTTGTAGGTTCTCTGAAGAACAGTGATCTCTCCAATTTTCATATATATAAATATATAACCTATCTGCTGGAACTTATCTTCAGCAGCAGCTACTGTGAACTTATTGAAGTCTCACAAAGAAAGTGTTTCAACCTTTGTTGGGTACATAAATGGGGAGATTAATGAAGACTGCAGGGGGCTGGAGTAGTGGAGAGAAAACAAGTAAAAGCAGTAATACAAAATTGTGATTGGAAGTAAGAATTCCAGTTTTTCTTGACTCAGGTCAGACCAAAGTAACTTCATTTCATTTGGATCAGATGCAAAAGCTAAAAAAAAAAATCCNGATAAAATCATTATTATTTGGAGGTTTTTAGGATATTCAGGGAAGAACACAGAAGGGTACATAACAAAAAAAAAAAAAAAACAAAAAACCACTAAAAAAAATCCCTTAATTCATATGCAATCTTTTTTTAGACAAATAAAACTTATGCTTTGATGGATCCCACTTGTATTTCTGCAGTAATCTAAGTTGAATAAAAAATCCTGACTTACCATATAAAAGCACTAGTATTCTGTTTAGCATTCAATTTTAATTGCAGATTTCACAGACCAGAACACTCTGAGATGAATAACTGATCATGCTGAACTGAAACAGCTGAAATTCCATAAATTCCATGTGTGATTCACAATCTAGAAGTAAACCTCCGAAAAGTTGCATTTTCAACTCTTGCTGTTCACAGAAAAAGTATTTCAAGGTGAGTAAAAGCTGATAGTCCCCAGTTGGTTCCTTAATCAATAGTTCACTGAGTATTTGGTAAGAGCTCAATGAGCCATAAAAAGGAGCAACATGACAAGTTTTATTGATTGTCTCATAAAAAGGATAAAGAAGTGACAGATGACAGGCCCAGTTAGACCTTTAGCATGCAGTTACAGTACACATGCTACGTTACTTACAAGGATTTCTATTTTTGGAACAGGAAGAGATAGAAAACCACATGTCATTTGCATAAAATTTCTCTCTCTCTCTCACACACACACACACACACATACATGCACAAAAATAAAAATGGTTTAAAAAAAGAGTAATGTGATTAAATAAGATGATATCATCACAGCTGAAATCAGACTCTGATCTTGAATTCTTTTTAAAGATTTTTTTTTCTTGTACAGCATCACATACAAGGCATTTCATGGTATTTATGTTCTTGCCCTCAATGCATTTTATTTATGGACTCTCACTGTTCTTCAACATTATTTATAAGGATTCTGTCAAATCCCAATGTCTACTCAAATGTGAAGTTATTCAATAGTTTTTGGCCATAAATCACTGTGCTGTTATTAGGATTTTGCTGCCACATTAATCCTTAAACTTTCAACATAAGTGCAGGGAGTGGAACATGGAAAGTTAATGAGTCAGATAAGACCTTTACTTCATAGTGCTGTCAAAATCCAAAAGTTTAGGAGTCATGTTAGGGAAACAACATTCTGCAATAACAAAAAAAAGCTGTTGCTGAGGAGAAGTTCAAGGGATTCAGCCTGAAGTAGTCACGCAGATTTCAGATATTTCCATATAAAATTTTTTTGCAATGTTTGCTTTATGAACTTTTATTTTGCCTTCAAAGCGTCTACTAAATTACATTTCTCCTTGCTACTTCATTTCTCTTTTGCATTTTTAGAGGATCATGTCTCACTAAGGAATACTGCCTTTTGCACTGTTGCCTGTCAAGATTTACATAACATGAAAAATATACTTGAAAAATAGTTAGACTTGTAAAGAGGAGATTACATATGTTTAGTTTGTTCGTTCTGCAGTAAAAACTCCTTACTTCCTTCAAACTTCCTAAAAGTAAGTGAGGCATGACTGAACTTCAATGAGGAAAAAAGCTCACTGACACTTCCTTCTCCAAAAACTCCTGCTTCTTTGGTGTAAGAATTAATGTATTTAAGTTACTCAGTTCTTAGAGAAGGAATAAACAAAAAACCCCTTGAAATTTCTCTAGTTTCTTCATATTGCATCTCTTGCAGCACTGAGCATGGGCAGTGGGAACAAGACAAGCATAAATAGTTCTTTCCTATAATGGCCTAGAGTGAGTAACACTATCCAGAAGCTGTATATCTGCTTCCCATCAAGGTTATACATCAAAAATGTCCTGATTTGATATATTGCTGTGGACTTTTTTCATTTTTGGTCTAAAACAATTGATAGGTCTGGTTGTTACTTAAATAAATAATTACTTGCTAGTTACTTAGAAGGACAAAAGAGGTTTAGAATCACCTATGATTAAAATTTCAGTCTCTCACATAATCACCTATCCTGGTCATATTTTATTTCTCTAGGTCAATTTCCTTCTAAAAATTATTTTCCAGGCTTGGGTAGGGGTGATGGTTTAATTTTGAATTGCCCATTAAATTAAAGAATTGTGGGGTTTTTTCCCCTCCAAAGACACCTGTAATAGTTGGTGTTAATTTAACAAATATAGCTTCTACTCATTGATGCAACAGAGATATTTCAAGATACATCAAAGAGAAGCTGGGGAAAACAATGTTGTTAACTCACTTACAGAGTAGATTTTATGGTACTGAGGATATAATTACCAGAAGGTGACTTATTTTGTTGAGCTATCATCTGATAGGTTTACTCCTGCTGTGCACTGAATAAAAGGTGTAGGGTTTCTGTCTTCAGTTACACCAATATCATCACAAGCCAGCACTGAGGAGTGAGCATGCCAAGATCATGCTTGGGTTAAATATGTGCTGAAGTGCTTTTCTGAATCAGAGCCATAATTGCAGCAATTTTTTTAGATCATAAACTGATTCCTTAAAGGAAAACAAATCCCAGAATGAATGGCGTGTATGAAGGCAAGATTTCTTTCCTGTAATATTGTTTTTATGATAGGATTTACTTCTGCTCTTTTCTATATTCTGGCATCAGTAAGTATATATAAGAATACTCAACACAAATATGTTATAAATTCTATGAAAATGCCAGTGTTTTTGCTGTCATTGCAGAATATACTTCTTTAAATGTCTCATGCCATTACTAAGTCAAGATATCATAGTATTTGGAAGTGTGACCTGGAAGTTAGCCAGTGAGCAGTTTAAATTAGCACCATTCTGAATCTAGTCAAGCTTTCAAATATATCATCTATAAGAGTACACTAAGCCAGTCAGAGATACTGAGTAACACGACTCCATAGATGGCATAAAGAGGGGAAATAGGATGGAATGACTGACTGGCAGTACTGGCAGTCAAAAAAGATCTTCCCTCTAGGATGCTTTCTCATGAATATTCGGGGTTTTTTGCCTTCATTACTGCATCAGTGATTCAGCTGCTGGACATCCGTTTGCCAGAACACATCATCTTGTTGTGTCCTGCCAATGAATGAGCAGGTGGCAGGGATGACACGATGCCAACTTTGAGTGCATGCTAAGGAGCAGGCTAGGGGCAACATGACCTACATGTTTTGCATAACACCAATTTATTGACAAAGCTAACACATTTAACCAGGCACTATTAGAATTGTTTATTATCAGTCTCAATGATCTATCCTGGCTGACACAAATCCTGCATTAAGTATCATCTAAGTGGCAATGCACTTGAACTGGTTAGAAATCCAAGGGGAAATGAAGAGGAACAGGGGTGAGGAACAGATTTTTGCTGTTGCATTATTTGTTAGCCAGAATATTTAGTAACTGTTTTTGAGGAAGGTTGTCTCTATTATTGGTGAGGGTGGTTTTTTTTTTAAACACTCTGAAGACTGTAAGCCACATGACTGGAACTAACTGGGTTTGCACTAGACCACCTCACATATTTATAACAAAAAATAATTTAACCTAAGGAAAGGGAAGTCAATCTCTGTTGCACAGATACATGGAATGGAAAATTGCAAATCAGATAGATGATGATAAGGGATAGCTATAGTTATATGTGAAATATCATATAACCAGAAAATGTATTGACATTTATCTTTCTTTAGCTACTTTTGAAATTCAGTTAGAATTGCACATTTTTTTCTATTTTAAGGATATTTTGAAAAATATGATGAATTATTTTATGTATTAATACATTAGCAGTGCATCTTTAGTATTGAATTCTCTTGTTCAATCTGCTCATTCAAAGACAGACTGTTAATACTGAACTACTGGAAAAAAATTTTAAAGGAGTCTGAAAAATGAAATACTATTGCATCCTTCTTTCCTTTTTTTCTTTTTTTTCTTTCTTCCTAGTATATTTTGAACATCTGGGAAATGAGCACAACACTTGGCCACTGCATATAACAGCAACAAACTGGTGAAAAGAAAGCTGAATGTGAATGTTTGTAAGGTGGAAATATGAGGAGAGGGTCAGTCTGGAGAGGAGTTTATCTTGAGTAGCTCATCTTTGAAAACAGCACTTTGAAGTGTTTTCTCTAAACCTTTCAAAGGGATAGAGTCTGAAAAAAGAGCAAGAGCTAACCAGAGGCTAAGTACTGGGAGGATAAGCTAGCTGGAAGATAAAATTCTTTCTTTGTATCAACTGTGTGTGAGCCTTTTAAAATCTGTCTGATTAGATAGGAGGCACAAGCGTTGAAGTGTTAAACATACAGCATATCCCACTGCCTGAGCTCCACTCTTGTGTGCTCATAATGTGAAATGACGGCTTCTCTGTACAAGTGGAACTATTAAAAAAATTGACAACAGCTGTTAATAAAGCCCCATCTGAGTACTTTTAAAAATTGTAACAACAAGGATCAATTTTTTAAACTACTGAAATGCAGTCTTTTTTTATAGGGAAACCGAGTAACTCTTCTGTAGCACACAGCCAAATGAAACTGCAGGGAACTTCCGTCAGAGAGAAGGCAGCTCCTTATGGACTGGGACAGCCATGAACATCTAAGGGCCTTCTCAGAAGTAACTGAGCTCAATAGCCATCATCAATATTCTTTATATTGCAAATTTTTAGAAATAGAAATGAAGAAGTGTAAAACAAGAAACAACTACAAAGTTTCCAAGTCTAAAGTTTAAGCATACGTTGAGTTAAAGTATGATAACTGATTTCCCAGATATAACTTACTTAACCATCTTCCAAATTACTTATTGCATTTTATGCACTGAAAAGTCAAATAAAAAGTACACCTGAAATATAATTTCAACCACATCTAAGAAGCAATTGATAGTCTTAAAGGGAAAAATGTAGATATTTTGTCTATGCTTTAATGCACATAAATTTCTTTATCTGCTGTCTGTGTTTCAAACACCTGCCAGAGTTGAAGAAGCACTTGGACAACACTCCCAAGCACATGGTGTGATTCTTGGGGTGGGCCTTTGCAGGCTGGACTGAATGATCCTTGTGGGTCCCATACAACTCCCATACAACTCCTATGATTTTATGATTTATTTATCTCTTTAATGTAAGAGAGAAAATTTCACAGAGATGTTTCAAACCATTGGTTTCAGAATGAGGAATATTGGCTAAAGAAGTGAATGATGCAAAAAGACTGCCAGGCTTTTCTGGTGTATCTCAGCTCTTGTTTCAAAGGGGTGGTTTTTTTCTACAGTACACTTTTAAACTCTCAATTTTGTATAACATATTAGAGTTGAAATACCTCAGTGTTGGCAAGAATATTTACTTCTAACTTTTGAGTCCATCCATACTTTTTTCTCACCCTGCTATTACAGGACTTATGAGGTTTCCACACATCATTAAAATTGGATTGGTGAGCTGTTCTACCATATTATACTTTTTAGTATTTCAAGGCATTGTCATAATGCTGAGCCCTCAATTTTGAAAATTATTTTCTCCAGTTATCTGTTCATAACATCAACAGTATTTTTATCTATTTCTATATGCTCTAGATGATAGAAGTCATGATGAAAGAGAGAGCAGATACATTTGGTGATAGTCTTCATGTTCATAAAATTTCTTTCCCAGAGAACAACAAGGATCTAACTCTCAAGATATCATATGACAGAAAGGTATTCCAAAATATGAATCTACTCTATCAGACACATTGGCCTATAAAGTCAAAGGTCTAACAAATATGTTGTCTATTGATTGCCTTTAAAATTTACCCCTACTAAATCTTGAGAAATAATTTATAGTAGTTTTGTAAGACAAACTTCAAAATGTTCTATGTAGAATTAATGGTCCTAAATTCAGTTTTGTTCTTCTTCAAGTTTTATATACCTTGTGAAGTACGATTTCTTTTGAGTTTTTGAAATAATGAAAAATTTCAGGATTTTTCTGCATTTCCAACTATTGCCATGTTTCTCTTTTCATATAGTGCTTTCACAATACAAGGCATATTTGCTTTGCAGTGTGTTATCTGTTTTATTATTCTTTGCTTTTCTGCTTTTTTTTTTTTTTATTTTTCTTTGTATTTTATTTTAGTGTTCCTCTTTGGCTAGCTTCCTGGTCTTTGGCTTGAAGCACTGAAGCTTGAATTCCATTGTGCATCTCATTTTTCTTCCTTTATAGTCTTTGCCTCTGTCTCTCATAGATACTCAGTTCATCTTGAGCTTTCCTTCTTGGATTTATTTTCATTTTGGCAAAGTTAAGATTGTGGCTGTTCTTGATATGACTGTTCAATGTGTTTTTACATTTGTTTGAATATAATCTATTTGATTTTCTTATTCACCATCTGGTGAGTTTGTGTTTGTTAGGTAACGAGTTGGAAAGAACTAGACTGTTCACTAAATACAAATCAATGAGTTTCTCATTGTTTTGATGGTGATTTTCTTCCATTGCTTTCCCAATGTTCTCCTCATTTCTTCATTTTAACATCCCAAAGAGATATTTAGAGAAGATAAATCAGGTTTTTTCAAACAAGTAATGGGAGGGAATGTGGATGGTTTTGTTCCTTTTGGTTATATTTCTATGTAAGAGAACAGAATGACTCAACAGATATCTTTCACAAACCTGCTGTTAAAATTGGTGTGTATATATTGTACAGTTTAACAAAACTGTGAGGATCAAGCAGAATGGCACTGGAGATGCAATGGTCTTGAAGATCTTGTAGTCACTGAAGTGTATGTACACAAAATGAAGACACATGAAATGAATTGTGGATCCCTACATGTGGATTCCTGAACAATTGTTCAAAGTCCTTACCTATTGATAACATCAACAGTCTGAGGACTTCATTCTTTTGGAGTTCTGTTTGTTGTTTGATTTTGGTGGGGGGTGGGTAGGGGGTTGGTTTGGGGTTTTTTGGTTGGTTTGATTTGTTTCCAGAGCATTAGTTTAGTGTAGGAGATTATTCAGTTCCTCTGAGTGCTCATATTGCTACAAAGGTAATTTTATCCCTCATGTATGACTAGCAAAAATTTTACAGGTCTCATTCACATTTACATGCATTTGTATTTAGCCAAGCTTACAAAAGCATCTCAACAAAGCAACAGCAGAGCAATTGTGTTTAATATTGTATATTGCAGTAACATAATTATATATTTAAAATATTTTGAGTAAATTTCAACAACACTTCATGAGCTTACTCAAAAGAAAACACATTTTTATTTATTACCTGCACATAACTTATTTTGAAAAGAAGGCATTTGAAAGTCCACTAACATTTCTTTCATAATAAGGTGATAGTTTCTCACAACTTCCATTGCTTTCAACTTAAGATGAATGTCAGTGAAATTTTGGGAAAAAAATCTCGTGTTGAATTTTAACAGATATAGTTTGAGACTGCTATGTACTTCCCTCACGAGGGTGTACTTAATACAGAGGTTTTCTCTTTTCTGGCTCTGCCTTCTCATGGCAAAGTCTCTTCTGTTAAAAAGTGGTGCCCCCAGGAATGCCTGCAAAGCAAGTTCCACTGTGGCAAGTGTTAAAGTTTTGCACATATCTTGAAAGCTGTTTCTGAATCTGAGCAAAAGTGGAAGACATTGCCCATTGTGTCCATGGAGACACAGAAAACCACTTCAAGCCTCTAGTTCAAATACATTAAGCATTAGGGAGAGCAGTGGAGTTTTGTACCCTTTGTCACAGGATGCTCATTTTGTGCTTCTTCATTTTTAAAACTTGTTAAATTAGGGTATAAAACATTCAGCACATATTATCACACCCTTTTTGATTGAATTCATCAAGACAAGTTGCTAACAAACAGGAGTAAATAACCAGTTAAGAGAGTGTTACAAAACAGAACACATAAGCTGGTCAGGAATTGTAAGTGTAATACCATCAGCCACAAGAAGTCAGAACTAAGGGACAATAGGATTGCTGAACAAACATTTTTAATAAGCCTTTATTATAAATTCCATCAGTTACACATTATTAGCTCCCCTACGCTGCAGGAACACAGGAGGGATAATTTGAACTGCATTATTTATAATACAACAAACCACAATACCTCCAGGGTGTATATCATCCAAACAATTTTATTTTGCCACTCATTTCTGCATTTCCTGAATGTCAGCACCTTGTTGCTCTATACCAGCTGGATTGGTATAAAAGATCTTGCTGTTACTGTAAGTTAGTCAGCCTCAGTGTTGTTCACTTGACTGCATGTGCATGACTGAAATGACTTCCCCATTTCAGCTGAAGAACAATCCTTCACAAGCCAAATCTAAAAACAAGGATGGGATACCACTTCAGGAAAAAGAAAACAAACAAATACCTCTCCAAAGGTCATAGACTCTCTTACAGTGAAAAAATCACAGTATTGCCTTTAAGAAACATAATGTCAATGCTGCATATATCCTTTCTTTAGTATGATTATAATTATTTCATTAATTCCCCTTTAGGTCTGCAATGGCTGGAGCTGTCATGAAATGTAAGGTGGAATCTGTTGTAGAGTTTGGAATTTGAATTTCATTTCAGCAGTATATTGAGGAAACACATGAGTTTTCACACAAAATTAGCCTAATCCATGAGGAAGTAACTTTTGAAAAAAAGGCTCATGCCTTTGGTCATCTACTGCATTTATTAAACCACTAATTGCATGCAGCATTGATATTATGTTTCTTAAAGACAATGTTGTGATGTAACAAAACATGCAATGAGAATTTTAGAAATATTTGAATCTTTTCCAGGCTACAGTCCTTCTACAGCAGATTGATGAAAAAATAAAAAAGATTATAAACATGGTGAAAATTTTTAAAGGTTTTCCTTCAGTCATAGATAAGAAGCATGTATGCAGGACTGAGCCAAGTTGTAAAGCCAGAGCCCTCTCTGAGTCATTTAATTGCCTCTGTGCCAAAGTTCCAATGGAGAACTTAGGGAATACTGTCTCTCTCCTTTTTAATAATTAAATTTCTATGCCACATACAGTATAAAGAACTTTCCATGTGTGTATAAAATTTACCATCTAGATTGCACAATCCTACAGAATTTTTCTATTACCATAAGTGCAGGTAAGTCTTGAGTTCTGTAATGATTTAAGATAGCTGACACAAGAAAAAGGGGATAAAAACAATGAAGAGTCCAAAGCTGTATATTATCATTATTTAAATAACTAGCTGTAAAACCGTCCTGGTTTCAGCTAGGGTAGAGTTAGTTTCTTCTCAGTACCTGTTCCAGTGCTGTGTTTTGGATTCAGAATGAGGATGGTGTTGGTAACACATTGAAGTTTTGGGTTTTTGCTAAAACATGTTTATCCTAAGTCAAGGACTTTTTCTCCTTGTCTTGTACTGTGCCAGAGAAGAGGTTTGCAAACGAAATTAGGAGGGAGCACAGCTAGAACAGGTGACCTGAACTGATCAAAGGGATGTTCCACATCATAGAACACCAAACTGGGGGGAGTTACCTGGAAGGGAGGCTGGATTTGGAAAGGGTGGGTCAGGCATCGGTCAGCGTGTGGTGAGCAATTGTATTGTGCATCACTTGGGTTTTACCTTTTACTATAGTTATTATTATTATTAATATTATCCATTATTATTTACCATCATTATTGCATTTTACTTTCAATTTTTAAACTGTTCTTGTCTTAACACACAAGTTTTACTTCAATTCTCCTTCCTATTCCACAGGGTGGAGGGAAGAGAAGGAAGGAAGGAAGGAAGGAAGGAAGGAAGGAAGGAAGGAAGGAAGGAAGGAAGGAAGGAAGGGTTGAGCAAGTGGTTTTGTGGTGTTTCATCTCCAGCTGGGCTTAAAAGCACAACAAAAATAAAGACCATAAATCCTACAAATGAGATAAACAATTATTTGTACTTCAGAGCTGAATGAGTGTAATAAAACTGCAGAAAGCAAGACATGATTTAAGAATCCAAGAGGCCTTGGGGAATACAAATAAAAGATGACACCTGTACATAAAGGGCCTGATACAATCAGCTAAAGTCAAGAGGTTTCAGACTTTAGTCAAAGAATAAAAAAAGGACTCTTTTAAAAATCCTTCTTTTCTATTCCACAATGTATTTTCTCATCATATATTTTTTATTTTAGTGTTAAGACTTTAATTCTAATCTTCAAATACTCCATTACTAATTGATACATTAGATAATCTAAGTGTCACAGGTAAGTAGTTACTAAGGAACTACTAAGGAACTAAGGAAAAGAATGCAGTACTCTGCATTGAATCAAACTGCACTAAAATACAGAGCTCTCTACTTATTCCATTGGATTGAGATTATTACCCTTCCCACTGATTTACCAGCTGTGTGGTTTGGATAACAATGAGCAGACGATACTCACAGTTATAAGTGATATTATTAAGAAGTAAAATTTACCTGAAAAAAGGACAGTAAAAAAGACCTAATTTTCAAAGAATTTACAAATTCTGACGCATAAGAAAAGAGGAATAATTAGAAGACAAACAGTATAATATCTTTTGCTCCCTAAGATTTTCAAACTAAAGGAATTGCTCTAATGCTATGACTTTGAGATCGAAAGTGCACATTTCCACATTTCACAAAACAGATCTCTTTACTATATAAAATCACGATGTGTGGTTGTGTATTTGTTGGGGTTTGTTTGTTTGTTTGTTTGTTTTTTGTTTTGCTTCTTTTTTCCTCTGGAGTCCTTAAATATTGGGGGAAAAAATCAAAGAAAAGTGCCTTGAAAAAGGTCTGAAGTCATCTCAACAGGTGTCTATATGAATTCCTTCCCATTTATCATTAAGGACTGAAAAAGCCATTACCTAATTAGTACATTAAAGGTATATATATACTTTTATAGTGGAAAGTTGCTATTCCTTTTATATTCAAATTGAAACTACACATTTTAAGAACCAATTCCTGAAGGACATTGGAATAGTAAATTCACTACACTATTATTATGTAACACTAGAAAAACTATAGACCATCAAAATAAGGCAAAGCTTTTTCATTAACGACATTTTGTCTATCTATACCCAAATACTCTTCAGACAAAAGCTACTTTCTTCCCACCAAACCAAGGTGCTATGTTCCTTCTACTCAAGAACCGAACATGGTTCTAAATGGACAGTATTTATAAAAAGCATTTTATGGACTGCACTTTGACTTTTCATGAATGTCTAAAACAATTGTCAGAACACAGAATGAATGCACTGAATAAGCTATTTAATCTTATTACAGTACTTATTTAAGCTGGTTAGGAAGGACGTGCCAGTTCAGACATCCTTTTAGTATCTTTACTTGTCCTCTGCTGTCCAACTACAGCACATTGTATTAACTATTTTATAGCTTTATTTGGTTGTACATTTATGAGGAACTTCATGATTCAGGAGCTACAAGATGGAATTTCCATAAGGAATGTAAAGTTTTGTCTTTTTGGTGAACAATATAAGGAGTGGCAACTTTTAGCAAAATATCACTGTCTAATTGCTAAAAACACTCATCACTAAAATTCAGCATTTAATCAGACTCGTGCCAGTCTTTTTATATAAAGGTCTCTAACTTAGATCTTTCTTTATCATTATATGTTCTATTGTGAAAATATTCTCTTTGATCTTGAAAAAAAGCTCAAGGAAACCTTAAACCACATGATAAGTAATAATCATGAACAAATTCTCATAAATTCCAAGATTGTGCTATTTTTTCCTAAAAGTTTTAGCCTGCTGTGCTTCGTGCCAGCTGTTGAAGAAGTTATGGACCAAACAAAACTGATACTGAGCTAAACATTAAAAAGAAAACAGTCTGAACACCAATACAGAAAAAGCTGCACATTTCTGACAGGTGTCTGCTGTTCATGCCCAGTAGTGATTCACAGAGATTCAATATAGCAACCCCCAAACTATTTCTTACCTAGAAATAGCTGTATTTTCTGAAAATATAGCAACCTGGTATTCAGAACAACTAATATTTCATGCAGCATTAAATATACATGGTTTTTGACTCAGGTGTATCTAACATCCTCTGGGGACAATAGGTTAAATATTAATCTACTTGAACTAAATGTAATCTGTATATAGTCTGTCTGCTGCTCATATGTATTCAACAGGCAAGCCACCAGGTACTACTGAATAGTGACAATGTGATTAGCATCAAGGTCAAATTTTCTTACAGGGCAAAATTAAACAGGAGCTGAAATATCATTCTGCAGTCAGTGTTGCTGAAAACTATAAGTCACTTTAAAAATTGTCATTTCATACCATGTGAGAATGTTATTTTTAGTCAGACTAAGGTAGAGTTATGATACAAAAATAACTTTAGGACATTGCTCATCTCATTCTCCTGCCTAAAAGTCAACTGTGCTTATGACATTTCTAATGTCTTTGTCTTAATGTTGAGCATTCAGTGACAGAAGTTCCATAGTTACAATGTGTGATTTTTAGTATGTTACAATGGTTTATGGTAACTTTCTCCTAATGTTTTTCCCTCCTAAATAATGTATCCATGTCTATCATCCCAATTTTATTGCACTTGCCAACTGTCCCTATTTTTCAGCTACCAGCAACGGGTACAAATGAATTAAACTGAGAAATATTTTTTGAAATATCTAGAATAATGTGTTGATTTTCTGGATCAAAGAGTTGTCACATACTTTTGCTACTAACATAGCTTTTTCTTCCCTTGTAAAGGGATTTTCCTTCCCTTTTGAAATAATTTTCTTCAGAAATAAATATTCCTACGTGTGAGACAGAACTTTTTTCAATCATTCACACATTCAAAAAACTTTTAATATAGTTTAATAGTAAAAATAATATTCTGCTTTCTTTAAATTTGGAAAATTACTAGATTCAGGCTAAAATTATTTTGTAGTTTTACTTTTATATACACTTGGGCTTTCTTTGATATAGTAAATAACATGAGTTATGCAGGTTCAGGTTTCAACAGTCCCCATATTAAATATGAAGTTTGACTATTGTTTGGAATAGAAGTGTAAATCAGGTAATATATATGATAAGGAGACAAAACAAATGAAATCCTCATTCTTACAAAAGTGGCAAAAATTTGAATTTCATAATGAAGCACTTTTACAGTCAGTACATTTTTCTTTGCACTTGTCAAGTGAGATGATCATTCTGTGTTTTAGGAACATACCTAGCTCCTTTCTCTTCCAAAAATTGCAAAACGAATTCCAATGGCTCACCTTGGTAACTACATCAAAGTTATCAAAGTTATCAATATTGTGAGCACACACAGAATCTCTGAATCACATACTGTGTGATGTTAGCATTTCTTTTGAAAAACATTGTCTTTTTGAACTTTAACAGGAATATTCTTAAGAATGATGAACATTAAAGTAACAGATAAACGAATAAACCATTTTGTATACTGAAGACAATAATCTGAAGAAAAAATCAGAAGGTAAAGATAAGAAATCCAAATATTTCTCTGCTCTTTCATTGCTTCATTGATCACTGAATGGGGAAACAGAAAGAATTTTAATGTTCTACTTATGCTTTATTTAGTGTGTTCAATCCAGAGAGATGATAACTAGGAAAAAGAGAAAAAAAAATATTTATTTTATCAACTTGTTTGTAGGCAACCATTTCAACCTTAGAAACACAGACTGCATATTGCTACACATGTACTGTGTGTCATGGAGATTCTGCACTTCAGCATTAGCATACAGCTCACACAGTCCTGGAGCTGCAGTTTGTGTTCAATAGACCAGTGATCCTAGATCTGGAACTGAATTCTGCATGCCATTTATCTGTAAGTTCTGAACTAGGTAAAACACAAGTAACTAGGTAAAATACAAGTTCCATAGCACTTTGAAAATAAGCATACTAACCTAGTTTAGCTAAAAGTTATCTAAGGTTATGCTTTCCAGTACTTCTTTGTATATATTTGTGATAGAATGACAGACCTCTGTCTGTATGAATGAAGACATCATTGTACAATACATGCAGTTCTGATAATATAACCACAACTCTAGTGTGTAAATTTAATGTATAAATCATAGTGAGTCATCTCTTTGTATGACTCATTTTAAAACAGTATTTTTATCGTGCTTTCTACATGCAATCATGTCCACAAAGGAAATAGATTGCATCTGAAAATAAAAAGATGGTGTAAATACTAATGCACTTTATCTGAAGTAGTAAAAATTCAAAATATAGCACAATACTTTTTGACTATCCTTAATAGGTGTACTGATATGAGTTTGATGCAAGTGACTTCAGAGCAGAGTGAGCCAATTGTTTCATCTTATCTCACATAAAATATAGGCCATGGAACATCAACCAGTAAAGCTTATATCAGCCTCACACTTTCTGTTTGAGCAACACCATAGAAAAAAAATCTCATTTCAGGTTTTGAGTGTTATGCCCTACTATATATTTTTCTCTAGTACATCACACTAATTAAAATTAGAAATTTATTTCTAAGATGGATTTGTGACACTTACTTAAAATTATGTTTCTATGAAAAAAGGATATAAAAATACTTGAAGGAAAATCTTTTCCACTACGAAAATTCTTGTATATCTTGACATTGACACTTTGGCTTCAATCCGATTTCTCAAAAGATTAACAATGAAAATTTAGGTACAGGTACAGGTGCTGGTTAACAGCACACTTTCTAAGATAGGTGGGGTTATTCAAAAAGGATACCATTATTTCATCGAGTTTGTTTTCTTGGCTTCCTGAAATGCCTGTGGAGCAATGCATTCTACAAGGGATTTGATGATTTTAAAGTATCCACACAGTCAATATAAGAAAAAAAAAAAAAAATCTGCGTCTCCTCATTGGCAAAGGTCTGAAATTTGATTATCTTTGTACTGCTGAAATATAAGCCCCAGTTATGACATTTCTTACTCTGGATACCGAATCTATCTCAGTCTCACTGAGGTCCTCTGGATACTCAGTATCTGGATACTCCTGATATTCACATGATTTTTCTCCACATATATATATATGTATTTCATAGAATCATAGAATCATAGAGTGGTTTAGTTCAAAGAGACCTTAAAGATTTCATTATGGAGAAATTAATTATTGGCTAAAAACTCTACTTCTTAGAGACACCTGGCAAAGAATTACTCAGTTTTTGAGGCATAGAGTGCACCTCCTATATGCTAAATTGTTAAACACACAGGCTTTAATAATTCTTTTCTCCATGTTTGATAATGGAACTATGGGAGGTCTGGAATTAATTTCACCTAACTTTAGATTTCTGTTAGTCTTCTGCATGCAAATTAGTCTATAAAGTTCCAATTTATAGTCAACAGAGAGAGATAAATACTTTTGGAAGCAATTTAATTACATACCTTAGGGCAGGATGAATTACATTCCATAAATTTATATTCATCTTCATATATTTTAGAGGAAACCTACTCCCTGATTTTAAAGTCTACCCTAGGTCTTTTTAAGTTCATACCTAGGAGCTATCTTAAGATATTACTCTTGTAATAAGAAAATAATGCATTTTTTTCTGTCTGCAGTCCTCATCATCGTACGTTCTGAAATGTTGACAATATCAGTGTGCTTTATTTTCTTTAATTTCTTAATTAAGGGAGGAATGGTGGGACTGTAACACAGATATACAGATAAGGAGTTATGTACCATAAATAACTTGCTAAATCATGAAGAGTCTGTACAAAGACAATATTTATTGAGGGCAATGTTTTGAAGGCCAATCAATGTCTTTATCCTTACAACTGAAGCTACAGCTCTACAAACTCTATTACACAATAGACTTTTCTTGAAACTTTAGAGATATAGAAACAACTAAAAAGATTTTTTGTGCCCTTGACAGAGTTCTTGTAACTTACATATGTAAACTTTATTAAACAGATAAGGCATTATTAGCATCTTAACCTCCCTTCCAGGCAGGCAACTTATTTACACTCAATAATACTTACCTTTTAGCATATTACTATCTGAAATATATAGTACCAGTAGTCTGCTGCAACAATAAGAAATGAAATCTGAAAGAAAATATATGAAAAAGCCATACTCCTTTTTAAAATATCCAAGATAATAATTCAAGATGAATTCCAATCATTTTTAATTCCAACATTTTTAAAGTAAGCTAACATTACAGAAATATTCCCAGAAGATCTGTCTATTAGGATCTTGCCACAGAACTTGGCATATTTTTATATTGGGCCAGCTGAAAATGTTTTACTTTCATCTGTAGCATTTTAGTCCTAATTTTCAAGCTTTCTATACGAGATAAGGATGCCAAGTTAACATTATACTTATGGTTTATTAATGAGGTTTAACATACTGCAAATTCAGGGAGGGAAGGAATTACTGAATGGAAAAGATTGAAATGAAACAGCTGCATGTTAAAAATACCTTCTTTTTAATATTTAATTTTTTATTATTGTGACCATATGCCTATGGTAAGTTCATATGGAGTTCAATCTTGTAAAGTTACATTATTATTTTAAACTACTCAATAATAATTGGCTTTTGGAAAAGCAAATTTACACTTTGATCTTGAGCTAGTTTAAACTGACTTTTTAAAAGTAGGGTTAATTGTAACCATGATGTAAATACCAGCATAGCTCTAAATAAAAAAATACAATATGGAGGTTTTGAGTACTAGGGTTGATAGGCTTGGAGCTGATTTCCATTTAAGATTAGTTATAGAGTTAGTCCCCAAAATCATAATTTTGTATTATTCCTGTTATTACATTTGGTACATAAAATAATAAGCAGGTTGAACTAAACATAAGGATGTTGATTTTATTATTTTCTAAAGAAATATTAATTTAATTTTCATAAAAGAGAATTCATGAACTGAGCTTCAAAAAAAGTCACCCAACAGTTTTGTAACTGACATACATCTAAGATAAAAATTAGGGCAATTTTTAATGTAACAGCTGAGTTTCTATCTGGGCATGAAGAAAGGATACAAAACTTAAAAAAACATGGAAAACATCTGTTCTTCTTATCCAGAGTAATTAAACTACAGAAAGCAACCTGATTCTTATCTTGAAGGTTAGCAGTATACAGAATATTATGTGTATTTCTAATATACAGAATTCCACTCTGTATATTGATAGATCATGTTAGGAGTTTGGTGCACTGTTTCCCAGAAATATCTTGGAACAGCAAGCTGAATAAATATGTAGATCTAAGAAAAAGGCCAAAAATTGGTTTACTGAGAAAGAATTTCAATGTATCTCTGCAGGCAATCAGGCCACAGCTGTAGAATCTGAAGCAATCATGAAAGTGAATGTTCTTTTAAAGTAGGCTGGACTGAATCGCTCAGAAACATGCCAGGTGCCAGACATTAGAGCACTTGCCATATTTACCAAGGCACCAGAACTGAAGGGCACTGAGTCCCAGGCAGCTTTTTGAGGAGAAATCATATTTGGAATGAAAGACTATGAAAATGAGATGAAGCCGACTTGCATTAATTTGAGAAAACCGATGCAAATTATGAAGCAAGAGGATATATTAGGAAAATAAGGTTCTCTTCTAACTTAGGAACCCACTCACTATTTTATAAACAATTATACAATCTTTGCTTATGCACCCAAATTACATCAGTATAGCAACACCAATTATTTTTCCCCATCCTGTTTATGATGTATATAATGTTCTTACATTAGGATAGGATACCAAGAATCATAGAATCTTAAAATGGCTTGGTTTGGAAGGGACCACTAGATTTCACCCACTAGATCAGTTTGCTCAGGATTCCAGCCAATCTGACCTTAAACTCTTCCAGGGATGGGGTATACCATTTTTTTGGGTAATCTCCATTTTCTCGCCATTCTCATAGTGTCTCCTGACATCTAACTATATCTCTCCTCTTGCAGTTTAAAACTGTTATCCTTTGACTTCTATCCATCTGTGTAAACTCCTGTCTATCTCTTTTTTTAAGCCACTTTTAGATACCAGAAGGCTACTATAAGGTCTCTCCAGAGCCTCGTCATCTCCAGAATGAACAAACTATAACTCCTTAAGTCCTAATGTAACTTTGCAGCAGTAACCAAAATATGAGAAACTCATGCATATAATTGGTTCCCACGATGTAACTCATTCTCTTTGGAAGAACACTGTAGATCTTCAAAGTGCTATGGAACTTGTATGTCTATTCCATCATAGGAATCTGCTTTGAGAAATCAGCAGCCTGTGTTTTTTCCATCAAGCCTTTAATTTAAAATATGGATATGAATACCTAAAATTATTCCTGCTTGATTGCTCAGTCTATAACTGTGGTGTCTCCTAAGGTTACAACTGTCTCTGGTGAGGTGATCTAAATGCTTTACCTGTCAAGACCTCATGATCTCAATAATTCTTGACAGAAGAAACATACTCTGAAGGTATTCCTATATGCTTTACATTCTACTTTATTAGCATAGGCACAATGATTAGAAAAAAAATATTTATTCTTTTAATAAATTAGTTCTGTTCATTGCAGTAACTCAAGACTTTCCACCTGGCAAGATGGCTTCATCTACTTGATACATTTTCTGTTATGATAAGGTGTCTTGTAATAAACTAGTAAGACTTCATGGGGAGGATGACCTCAGTTCTAGTTTTAGTCTTTCTGCTCCTTTATGAAGGCTATCTAGAACAGGATTAGATTTATTAGAATCACATATCTATACTTTTAGATTCCTGATAATTCCAAAGATTAGAGGAAATCTCCAAGCTGTCTTTGAAATTACTTGTCTTTTTGTTAAGCAAGACCTGCCACTTCAGTTATTTTGCTGGTTCATATTTTACTATAATCCTTAGTTGCAACATCTAAAAAATTTGATGTCTCAGAAATTGTGGCTGCAGAAATTATTCAGTAGCATCACCTTGTTGAGCTATTGCATTTACAGTTTAAAGGTTGGCAACTTTTGTAATTCTCATGCCAAGAGTGTGAAAGATTGAACTATTGTGAAAGACAGTCTTCTATGGTGAACACTTAACTTCCATACCTGCTCTTCAAGGAGGTAAATCTGCTATCCATTAACTATCTTGGACTTGAATATACTTCGTTGTACTAGTGGTTAAACTTCATTATGGATGAGGACTCATAATGTTTTTAAAAAACTACTAAAATGCCAAGTAGTGTATTGGAATCATATTTGATATTGTAGGCAATCAAAAGTAGTTTTTTTAATAGCTATGATTTGCATTTCACCTTGCTATCTTTATTTGGGTAGGTTCTATAACATACAGCAATTTTTTGCAACTCTCAATTTAAGTATGAACACTAAAGTACTACATAAAGGAAGGCAGAAGTTAACGCCAAGGCTGTGCAAATTTACTATACATAAATTTTGTTAGAGAACATTCTTTTAATGCCACTCTACTGTATTCCTAAATTTAAGTGTATAAAATTAGTTTTTTTAAATGTTGAATCTCTGCTATTCATTAACAACAACATGTTCATTTATAAGTGATGTCCTCATATATACATATTTGACTTCAGTAATTACAGATATGCTCATCCATCTGTGTGAAACATATTTGGCAGGCATCACTGTCAGAATCTATAAAAACATCACCAGTTTGTGGTGACAACAAATAGCACAGAAACTGACCATCAAAGTTTGCATATTTGGAAATACCTGTTCCCTGCTAATAACTAGATTCAGAAGTTGATGTCTACTTGCTAAATGAGATATGGCAACAATACTGTTATTCACTATTACTTCTAGGATTAGCAATGTGTATAACTTATAATTTGCTCCAGTGTGATACTGACAAATAAAAAGAAATGGAAGGACATGGGTAAGGCTGATGTCCCATGAAACTCAGGGAATTGTGGGTTTGCAAGAAATGTTTTATAAGTTTTAGTATAGTTTTTTGATTGTAATTTTAGTGTGGTAGATACCTTGAAAGGGCCTCTTGCCCTAGAATGTATTCTTATCATGGTTTGATAAGGGTTTCTAAGACAACCTGAGTCTCTGCTTGGAGATTCCTTCCTATTGGTTCTTTTCCCTGTTCCATTCCTGTTTTAGGTATGATCTTTCCTCTGTCCATCACAGAATTTTTATCTTCAAGGTCCAAGAGTTTCGGCCATCGGTTGGCGGAACCCCTTGAGACCACTCCCAAACCTACTTTAGATTTGCTAGTGTTTAAGTAATTTAGCTGGCATGTATTGTTTAGATTGTTTTATTGGTTTATACACTCTGTACCCACCCCTTGAACTGTCCTGAACAAAAATACCCTGCAGCCCAAGGTTCGGGGTCTCTCTAGATCCATTGAACTGAGGCTGGGGGATCCCCTGACCCCCTGAATAAAACCTCTGTTCCCTGAATGCCTCAGAGGGTCCACTCTTTCTAAACCACAGCCATGACAGTGTAAGTAGAACTGCCTGCGGAGCCAAGATCTCACCAACAGGTACTGTTGAAGCGTATCAGAGCTGCTGGAGGCCCAAGCTGAACACCAGGCTGGGCCAGAGAAAAATACGCGAAGCAACAGGGAATAATACAGTGTGACTGACCACAGCAGTATAAAAGCTGACTTTATGACACCACAGAGGAGACCAGAATGTGGCCAGACGCTATCAACAGTTGAGTAGATCAATGTAAATGTTTTTCCTTGTATCCATTCTTTGAATTACTACCTTGAGGTAGTCAGACCAGCATGAGGGGAGTGTTTCAATCAGAAATTCTAAAATCTCCCAATCAGAAAATTGTATAAATTCAAAAATTACTGTTGCTCCTATATTCTTAAACAGCACCAAGTTCCTCTTTGTGTTTCTAGTCTAAGCAAAACAACTTAGTTCGGGAGTTCCATGAAGTTGTCAGTACCTTCTGGACCCATTGGGAGCCAGACCTGTTATTTCCTGCAACAAGACTTTTAATGCTGCCTACACTACTGTCCAATTTAAGAAAGTAAGGGATGTTCCCAAGATGACCTAATAAGAAATATGTCTTCTCGGGTTTCTAGGATAGCGGCCTCCTGTCTGCACTACTGCATTCCACCAGGGTTCTGAAGGACTGGGACACAGCCTTGACTGTATCTCAGCCTGGGCCAACTGCCATGGTAACTCCTTGATCATTTATTGTACTCTTTTACATTCAGGACCAACAAAGCTGATAGGATGGGTCCTATGCACCTGGGCTAACTCTTTTCCAGAGGTAACATGGAGGGAGGAGTACAGATGTGCTAGGAATGGACTGCTGGACACTGGGAATCTATCCTAATCCTAAGGTCAATAGCTCTATCTCTACATACCATGCTACCATCTGAAAAGAATGATCAAATGATCTCACTCAATAGGTGGTATTTATATTTTTTTTTCCCGTCATTAACCTTATCTGAGCTACCTTTCGCTGCCCTCACTTCCCTGCTCAAATGTTACTTGCATACATCAGTTAGCTGTAATTTGTTGTATTATGCTATTGGTTTTGATCCCTGTTATATTCTGTTTGATGGTTTGTTCCCTTGTCTCCCCTCTGTTTCCCTGACAGCATTCTGTTACAGTTGTCAATCCTCCTATGTTCCCCCTACTCCCCCTCCTTTTGGCTTTGTCTGCCACCCAGCTGCTCCTCCCAGCTTCTAGAAAGTTTGGAGAGGAGCATCAAGTGATAGGGCAAGGGAAAAGGGAATCCCTCCCCAGGCATCTTCATTTGCTCCCCTAAATATCCCTCCAACCCTGTTCCACTCCCACCTTGGGGGGAGTGGAGATAGTCTGTCCCCTCCCCTTGTACCTCCCCTGTACTTAAGCTGCTGATGTCCCCTGTGTTCTGGGCTCTCTTGGAGCAGTGCTTCTGAGGCTTGGAGCCCCTGTGGGGATGAAATAAAGCTTTGGACTTTTGACCTCCAATTGAGCATGACTTCCTTCACCACTGGCGTCGCTACAGTCCCTCCGTGACAAGGGAGAAATCCTTTAGCCGCTCCCCCGATTCCTGGGATTCAGAGGAGTGTCCCTCCGTTGGTCAGCGGTGTCAGACTAGCCCAGGCGGATGGAGTGACCACTCTGTGAGGGACACTGCAACACCTCAACTTATACCATAGGTAGTGAATGCAAAACATCTGCAAGGGCATAGTGCTGAGTCTTATACTGTTGGTTCTGCTCCTTAAATTTCCCTTTTTTTTTCAGATTTTAAGTACTCAAATTCCTTGTGATGAGCTGTAAATTCCCCCCAAGTTCTTTCTTGACTGTCTTTAACAGACTATTCAGATTATTTGTAACTTTACACAAAGCTGTACTTCAGCTGCCTTAAGCATCTTCTGTAGATTTAGAGTTATCCTGGGGAAAGACAAGCAATTTTCCTGCTTTTTATTCAGAAAGGCTTACACCTTCCTTGGCAGATGAGCTGTTCCCCAGAACTATCCTAAACAAGAGAAAATTACTCTCTCTCTCGATTATCCTCATCATCCTAATAAAAACACATTCCTTAAATTTTAATTCTCCTGCTTGTGGCCAGACATTTAAGCTTGTGTATTAAATCCAAGCCAACAAACTACATTTGCTGAAAATCCCCAGCCTTTATTTTCCATTTTAGTTAATATGGTATAACTGGAATTTTGATATCTCACAGTCTTCCTCCTTTCCAAAATGCTGAAGTTTAGGTAAACCCACAGGATATAAACCGTTTTTAAGCAAGTTGAACTGCAGAGTACAAGGAACAAGCATTAGCTGTATTGCATTACATGCAAATTCTATGCTTCTAAGTAGCTTTCTAATATAGTAGAAGCAGTAACCGCAAAAAATGTTTGTTCCTGCACTCAAAACTTTTAAGTGTTTATTGCCATAAGTTGTAGTTACTGGCAGTAAGACAGCTGACTAGGATCCTGAGGATAGGATGAGTTTGAGTTTTACTACCCTAAAGATTGATATTCACTGTCAATCTAGCATGAGATAAAGCTAAAGATATGTGTTAAATTCTAAGGAAAGATTTTACCCAGAGAAGTTATATACAGAAATTTCTGCATTATTATTCTATATATTTCAGTTTACATTTTATTAGCCACAGAAGTGCTGGTGGTGCAAATTACAGTCTGACTAAGCTACTCTTTTTCATTATTATTTTTTAAAAATTACATTTAGCTAGTTCTGCTTCAAAACCCTTTTCAGCTGAATTTTATCAAGTAGATGATTTCTTCGCTATAGTGTGAATGTGAATATAGTGCACGATGACATTTTTCTTAAACAAGTATTTTGTCACAATTCCAAGCATTGGAAATGCATTCCAAGCACTTGAAATATCAAATATAATGTTAAACAATATTGATGAAAAGTCTTGGAAGATTATATCTCTTCCTTCTTGCAGAAGAAATTAGTATTTCAGATAGACTTTCAGATATTTATGCTCTGAAAATATTTATTGCACAGTCATGATGATAACAAGTCCACTTAGTCGAATTCCTCTGCTTCCCCAACCAAGGTACTATTGCCTGAGATGAGGGGTTGCAATTTAGTGAGTGGTGCATAACTTTGTGCCAAGCTTATCCTTTTCCACTCTTTATCCATCTGAACACTGGCTGTACTTTTCCCCTGTTCAGCCTCCACCAGAGAACCATCAGGTTCTCCAGAGCCTGTTGGCACAGCAGTGTCTGTCTGCCTACAGCTCGTCAATGCCAAGGAGCGGCAGCGAGAGGACACCGCGCCTGGAGCTGCTGAAGCAGGCAATACTGCAAGCCTTGGGTACCTCTCTATAGACCAAGAAATCATACAGAAGGTAAAAAGTCTTTAAAGAGGCTGGTGATCATTTTACTATTGTCTTATCTACTCATATTCCAAAATCATCCAAAAGATACTCCCAAGTCTTGCTTCATACAATTTAGATTAACTTCAACTAAAAATAGTGCATCAGAAATTAGCATTTTGTTATTATTTAGATCAATTTTCCAGGTTTTTTTCATGATTACAGTACCAAATCCACATTTAAATTTATGGATTTAAAAAAAAATTATTAAGTTTTATGGACCTACAATCAATTAAGTTCCTTTCATAATCCATATTAGGTTTTTTCCCCACATAAACTTTAGGAAAATATGAAGCCAATAAATAACAAGTTTATTAAAATAGACAATCAATCAGATTTTTAAGCAATTTTCACCTAAAAATAAAATAATGGAATTAATTTAGAAAATTATTATAAGCTGTAATTAATCTTACTGCATGCATTATTAAATTGTAAATTAAAGAAATGAAGAATAGACAGCTAAGAAAACCTTTGCTGATTTTCTCCTGTATAAAGAAAAACATTGGTAGTATAATTCTAAATTTAGAATATTCTGATTTTAATTCTTCTAGTTTCTAGAATAATAGAAAAGGTTCTGTCTCATTTAAAATCTGTAATTAATTTTAAATGTATATATATGTTTTTTTCCATATTTTTTCCAGTGAGAAAAAAAATGTACCTGCAGCTGAATCTGTAAACCCCATTGATTTCATAATCATTTGGAAAAGTGCTTTGCCTTTATAGTTTTACAATGAATTCCATAAATATATCAAGTAATTCCTTTCCATACAATCCACCTGTGACCCTGTATGACTTTAGGTGGTCCAGCTTTCTTCTCCCTGTGGTCTGTTAATATCTCACCCATATATATATAAAAAAGATAAGAACATTGAATTGGCTGATAGTTTTTATAATCAGTTCATTTCTACTGACAGTATCCAGCTCAAAACTACTGTATGCTGCTGATGCACAGTAGCAGGAGCAGTTCATTATTTCTGCTATGGCTCCAGCTCTTTCAAGAGGAGGAAGAAAACTGCTTTAATCTAAAGCTGAGCATCTTAGGATTTACTTGGAGACCTGATTCTTTGAAAAGTCTTTGATTCTTTGAAAGGGGTCAGAGTGACATTTCACTAATGGTTTTCCTTTCTTCCACTTGGCAGAGCAGCTAGTCTGTCTTGTAATCAGACTACGAATGAGAAGGGGGAAATCAAAGCAGCTACTGATGTTTAGATGGTAAAATGGCTTACCTGAAAGCTGAAGTATTTTATGAATGGCTTCTGTAAATATCTATAGAAGAGGTGGTAACTATGGGCTTCAATTCAGGATCACTTTGTTTCATAGGTTTGGCACTCAAGAATAAATGTACCCTCGGACCCTTGGAATTAACCTTGCAGTGTCCAGCCTTCAGATATTTCTTTTGTTTATGTAATCTTCTTTGTCAAATTTGTTGCACTGCACAATTACACAATTGTTAAGGAACTGATTTGCACATTTACTGAGCTAATTAGCTTTAATTCAAATAGACATACTCATGAAAGAGTTACCTAATTCAAATCGCATTCCTTCTATTATTATAATAGTTATTGTTATTATTAATAATTTATTATTGTTATCATTGTTGTTATTGTTACTGTTATTATTATTACTTTACTTTGCCATTCCAAGAGGCTATTGATTGTGTGGTTGCTCTCTGCCTTGTTTCTCATTTAGGAGCTATGAAATTCCAACATAAAAGAATTAAGTCTGCAAAAACCTCTTGTATTTTACCTCATGTATTGTTCAACACATAACACTGGGAGATTTTAGCCTACAGTGAGAATTCATTTTTATCTAATACACATAATTAGGTCAAGCCAATGGATTACAGATTAAACAAGCAGGGTATTTTACTATGACTGGAATAACTTTATGTATCTGAAGTCCTAATATTCATTGTTTTAAAATGTTGGTTATTTATTGACAATTTTAGCTTGAGGTGGCCCGCAATAAACTAGCACCTTTTAAGGTCTTACTAATTTGCTTTACTCAAGAACAAATATTTCTTTACATTAATTTCATGTTTGATCACACGTTGAATGATTACCGAACCCCGAATTTTATTTAGTGCCACATAGCTGAAATTTATTTGACAATGTTATGGTCCTTCCTTCCTATATATCTCTAATACTGACAGATTTAAATATCAGACCACTTTATAGATCTGTACGATTTTCATTTGTGTCTCTCTCTTTTTTTTTTTTCACTTCCATTTTAAAGACATAGGATTCTCTAATGCATTGAAAATTTAAATTTATTCCAATTCACACATCAATAAATCACGAGAGCTACTTCTGAATGCTATTTTTATATGAAAGAGTGGTTATTTGAGATTCTCCCTGAGTCTAACACATATATATAACACATAGAGTGGTAATAGTTATATAACTGAGGTGGGTTTTTGGTCTGTTTTTAAATTTTACCTTGCCCACCAGATGTCTGTTTAGATTCATTGATGTCTTGCTAATATATCAATATATGACTTGCATGCATTCTGTCATCCTTCCTTTTGCAAATTAATTTGAAAACACAAGAGACAAGCTATTTAGACAATCTGACTTTCTGAATATAGCTATTTTCTCTCTTTTCATCTTTCATTTTGTCTAAGCATTTGTTTTTGAAAAACTATAGTTAATATATAGGTATATTTACATCCATTAACTAAGCCAAGTACTTTGAGAACCTGTCAGAATTTTTTGTTTTGTTTTCTCTTTTTGCTTGGATTTTGTTTGTTTGCTTGTTTGGGTTTTTTGGTTGTTTTGTTTTTGTTGGTTTTTTTTTTTGTTCTCAATTAGATTTTTAGATGGCAGAGAGAAAAAAAGAATTTCATGATCGGTAAATAAAAAGTTCTGCATGAGTGATTTTTAATAGCTTATCATCAACGTATAATCAAACTGAGTAATTGCTGCATAAGAGAGCGACTCTGAAGCAGCAGCTGCCCCTAGGCAGTACTTTGTTGAGGAATGTCACTGTGACAAAAAGTGCTGGACATATAATGCATCATCAGCATTTGTGCTATAGGCATGTCATGTAGGTGGATAGGAATCACCGGGGTGTGGTAAACCTGAGTGTGCCAATGACATCTGAGTGGAATTAGATGGATCGGGGGCAAGCGGAAAGATAAAAAAGGCAAAACACAAAGAAGCCAAAAAATTGAGAAGAACAGCTTTTATGACGAAATGGAAATTACCTTCAATGCTGCAGTGCACCACTGACTTTGACAGCTGAAGCAGCAGCAGAGAGAACTTGACAAAGATATTGGTTATAGCAATTCTTTTGCAAGAAGCTAAATCTGTTTGATTCTCCACTGGCTATATTAATCAGTGTTCTTTCAAAAAAATTAGACTGAACAGAAGAATAGTTTCTTAAGGTAATAAGAAATGACTTGGAGGTCTAGATTTATGCGTGCGAATGTCTGTCAACATATGTCTATATTTGTGAACTAATGAAGCATGAGAGTTAAAATAGTTGTGTATTTTTTGCTCATTGGACTTGTCCTGGTTTCGGTCGGGACAATTTTTTGCTGTAGCTATGAGAGGGCGGAGTCTGGAGCCATATGGACATGTCCAGGTTGTTATTCTATACCAGGTGCATCATTCCTGGGGGACTCTTGCTTCTGGGGAGAGGGGCATGCCTTGGAGTGAGAAAACATGGTGGGAGGGGAAACACATGGCCATTGTATGTTGTTGCCAGAGGGCCCCAGTAAGTATTTTGCTAGTCAATCACCCTCTCCTTTTGTATACTTTGTAATCAGTATTGTTGCCCTTACTGCTCCTTTTTCTTGTCTCATTGCTGTTTCCAGTAAATTGCACTTACCTCAACCCATGAGTTCTGCATTTTGTTTCTCACAAGGATGGGAGAGGAGCAGTTTGTGGTTTTCTTTTTAGTGGGAGTACTAAATAGGGGGATACCATTGCTAAACCATGATAGGACCAAAGGCCTTGTTATTCAAAATATGAAAAAAAGTTTTGTAATTAATATGTGTGTTTGCTTTATTTAACTTTTCCTTACTATTTACTGGATATCAAAACTATAAGCTTATGTATTAGGATTAATTTAGATTTACATACAGACCTGCTTGCTCTTCCATGAATTACATTTCCTTCTAAACCTTAATTTCTGAAAATTTTACTTTACTATTTCATTGAGGTATCAAAGCTGAGTAGAGGTTATGTGGTTGTTACTATAGATACTAAAAAGGGAACTTTGATATACCATTGGGAAATAGCATAAAATATAATTTACGTTTAGATACTTGAGTGAAATGCTTTATAGAAAATGATAGGTTCTGTTAGTAGTGGAACCCTGCATAACTCTAAGTCTCTGGATCTTGTGTTTAGAATATGTTGCTTCTTACCTCTATTGCTTTCATATTTCATTTTGAAATAAAAATCATACTTTACATTATGAAATGTAAAAATTTGACAATTTCCTTATAGTACTAAGATTAAAAAAAATAACACATTCACAGGCCAGATTCTACTATCATTATTAAGTTTTCCTTTATATGAAAGCATTTGTCTTTATAATGTAGCTCTAGGCCACATTTTCTACATCAGTCAGGGTATAGTGATGTTTAGTGCCAGCTGCTTGCAGCAGGACGTGTTTAACAGAACTGGCAGTGACAGCCGTTAGTGTCTAAACTGATGTTCCTGAATTGCTTTGAGCCCCTCAGCACTATGACAAGTAACCTAAGCTGAGAGTTTTTTCATTACTTTTATGGAAGGAAAAAGCTGAATGCAGGTGTTCATTCACAACCTGGGCACTTCTGACAGCAAACATGAGCTAGGTCGCAGTTACTGTTGGGAGTGAAGTTTTTTACAGAGTGTTCCAAGATAACCCAGCATGTGAGAGATTTGGGTCCAGCATACTTTCCTGTCTATATCCCTGTCTGAAACTAATCACTCATAAGGAGAATAGAATCTGTGTACTGGAATTAATAAGTCACACAAACCTGTGCTGCAGAGCAGTTTTAGTAGGGAGTTGTATGCCTACCTACATGAGGTTTTTTTCACATCTGTGAGCTAACACAGATTCTTATGTGAGCTCCAGCAGCTGGGGAATCAGGCAGATATCCAATTCTCTCTGAAGGCTGGTGGCTCTGCTAACCAATGAATGGGTTGCACTCATCCAGGCACATAATATTTTTTCATCTACAGTAGTTAAAACATGGGCTATTTGCCTATTAAAAACATGAGCTGTTTCTACAGCTTCTGATTGCCAAGAATTAGCCTCCATTTGAACGGGGTTTAGACTACAAGTGTCAGAGGACAGAGGTGGAAGGAAATAGCTTTTACTAGCAGATGAGAAGGACTGTGGTATTTTGGACATGTAGCCTGGCTGTCAGTAAGGTGATCAACTGACACACACTGAGCTGTTGTGGTGGAGCACTACTGCCAGCTGAAAGCTTTGAGAGCACTTTCCTTTCTTTTACTGAGAGGCTTTTCTATTTTAAAAAATGAAGCCTTCTCACTAAGAATGTATGTTGGGCATAACATAAACTGACACACTTCAGTTGAATGCAATTATTGTAACCAGAGACAATGCAGTCAAATTACCATAGTCTGTACTCCTTGCTTAAATATCTCATAATTATTATCTGGATCTTGCAGCTACATCCAACATTTTTATTTTTGAGATTAGGTCAGTCTGGGTTAGTAATGTCAGCTAAATTATATTCAGAAATAAAGACAAAAGGAAAAAAAAATTACATACAGAGAGAAATCCAGAAACTCAATTCTAATGCTTGGGCTCTAGGGAGTCTATTTTTT
>VWYO01012004.1:27557-43148 GCA_013400275.1 Rhadina sibilatrix | reverse complement strand
TTTTCCCTAAGTATGATATACCTTTCTACTGCGAAAAGGACACTTAATTTTGGGTGCCTGAAAGATCATGACAGAAAAACCCTTACTGAAGCAGTCCACTTCAGATTGTCTGCCTCTTACAACCTCAGGATAAGTCTTCCAAAGACTAAATTTCTTATTCCTTTGTGAGATATTGGAGCTCCATAATCCCAAGGGTGGTGTTTGCTGAAGCAGAGATCTTGCTTCCTCTAAATGAGCCCCTAAATTTATTGTTATATCTTGCTTCCCAAACTGCTCAACATTGTCTGTTGTAACAATCCCAGTCTGCTAACAACCAGGAAGGGGAGTAAAAATTAGAAGGAGAACACTTTCCCTTTCTAAGTTTGGCTTGTGTTCCTGCCACACAATACAACACATGAACTTCTTTCTCCCTGCATACAACTGAAAGAGAGCAGTATGTGAAAGCTGCTAGAAAAACTTGTACAGAGTATTGTGTAGATGACATGTAATAAACTGAATGGAATGGATGTGAAGGAAGATGCAATTAGAGGATGAACTGGCAGAAAATAGATGAAGTAATGGTTTATGCACAGTCCAAGATATTTTTATGTAGATGATAATCTGGATGAGGGAAGGGAAAATGAGAAGAAGAGGATAGCTTCAAACAGACATTTTATAAGTCTTGAGATTTTGAACATAACAGAAGGAGGGAATTCCTTCTGTGGGATTGTAAATGTGAGAAAATCAATATAAGAGTACCAGGAAAAATAGATTCTTTTGGAGACTGAAAAGTTAGTGAATCATCTACAAAAGGATTTTACGTAATTACTAGAGATAAAAAGAAAGGGAAGAACATGTTAAGATCACACATTCATAGGTAAAGAGACAGAAGCTTAGGGAACATTTTGACAAAAAGTGAAGCGAAAATGTATGGAGAAAGGCTGGAATGAAGAAAATAAAATCTAAGTAATGAAAAGTGAAGAGGAGAAGTCAGAAAAATAAAATTTTATAAAAAATGACAATTTTTAAAGAACAAAAAAAGGAACAAGAAAAATAGATCATCCAGCTCCAAGTTTTGTTAGTTTCCTAGATTTCAAGGTAATAAAGGAACACCAGTGCTTCTGATTTAGGATGATATATTAGAGTTATTTCATTCAACTTTCTTTGCTTGGAAGTAGTACTCAGATATTCAGTTTAACCTTTGTGTCCCAGAATGGCAGAACCACAAAGGTGGAAATGACATGAATGTCAAAAGAGGTTTCACTGTCATAGAATTGCTTCTGTGGGAAAAACCCAAGATGATGCTGATAGATCACTTATGATGTAATATACAAATATCTATTCCACTTAATTAGACATTCAGAAATATTTCTTAATCTCATTATGAACCATTAAAAACCTATTCACATGAATTACAGCCAATGTATATAAAGCAAATAACCTTCTTCTACAATAGGTAAGGAGACTTTCTATATCAGGAAAATTACATTTCATTTCTATGTTAGTGAAAAAAGCTGAGACATGCTGTATTGATACAGGCAAATTCACCCTTCCCCAGCACTAAACTAAGTGGATTGAAATGTGTTAATGGACATTTGTACTTTTTATTTTGTTAAAACTGAAAAGTATATTAAATCAGTTTGCAAAAAGAAAATACATGTTATATTGCATACTGACACAGTAGCTGAGTCAATCAATTATTTAAAGAAGAGAAAAAAATAAGAAAGTGATGATTTCCAAAGAAAACTGATACTATCTTTTGTTCATTACTTGAAGAAACATTTTATATCTTGAGAGTCATAGGGCTTTTTTTGTTCTTATTTGATATTGTGAAACTTGACATTAGCCAGGAGCAGAAAACAAAATTTATATAAGCCATTGGACTCTTTGAGATGTTTATGAGCCAGACAGACCAGAAAAAAAGAAACCCAAATATTCCATTTCATTTTTAAGGAATACATATCCCATTTAAATATCCAAATGTTTTAAAGTACATGAATAGCTTACTGCATTTTAATTACACTATTCATGAGATCTCAGCTACTAAAACCTCTTCCTCATTAGCTGATTCTTGCACAATTTTGGAGGAAAAAAATTGCAAGATAGAGTGATTTTTTTGATGTGAATGTTGAGAACTGCAGTTGTACATATAGAGGTCTTGCTTTTCTGCATAGAATATAGAATGCTTGGGTTCTTTGTGTTACTGTTTGGAGTGGGGTTTTTTGAGTATCCCTTCTTTCTACATACTTTTCTTAGTATGTGGATTGATTATATCCTGAATACTTGTGCATGAGAAAAAAGGTACTAGATAAAACAGAGCAGAAGGGAAAAAGATAGCACAGATCCCTTTCAGTCTGAGATGGACACATGAGCCTTAAAATTTAACACACACTCTATTCATCTTTCTCCAGTCAGGATCTTACCATAAGACAGATAAGTATTGAAAGCTAACTGAACAACAGGTTGGAGTACAAAGTTATCTTGTTTGTCTTAGCCTTAGCTAAGCTTGGCTTCTTTGCTAGTACTGAGGAGTAACAAAGCAACAACACAGAGGAAGAGCTTGATTTAATGATGTTGGAATGATGAATGAGCAATTCATCTAAAGCTTCCTTTTGGTTGGGAGAACAGTCTCAGACCTGTGTGTGAACTACTCTCTGGGCAGCTGGATAATAGGTCAAGGCAATGTCATTCCCTTCCTGAGCTAGAAACAGTACTTTCTGTACTTGGGAGAGATGTGTTCCTTCCAATGGAGGCAAGAAATGCCATACACATGAGTCAGCCTTGAGTGTCCAGGTGGTGCCATTACTCAGTTTTTGGACACTGTGCTACAGCATATTCATGCACTCTCAAACACTTCACAGTTGTGTAAAAGGGAAACATCTCTTCACATTTTTCCTTTTGAATTTTTAAATTACAGGCATTGAAACTAGTTTTTGAGCCAGACACTTTTTTTATCAGTTTTAATTTCCCTTGATTTTTTTTTGACACTTTCCCATGGTGTGAGGAAGTATTAGATTAAAACACAGTAAACAACAAAAGTTACAGAATCTTTACTCTTACTGAAAGGAAATAAAAAACTTACAGATTTCTGTCTCTTCAGTGTCCAAGTTCAATTTCCAGCAAATTTCCATGTTAACATCTTGGAGACAAGGTTTCTGAAATGAAATAGATTTCAGCTGACACAATAAAACTAGACCCAATAATTTTATTGTTTAAAAACCATCATAAACATAAAAAAATATCCTGATAATTTTATTTTGGAAATATACTCTTTCTGATAATCTTCAGTACAGTTAAAGTTCTAGGAATCTAAACATACCTTAATTAATTTTCTCCAATACGCAAAGCAATATAAATACTGTATTCTTTTTTAGCTTAATAAATGTGGGTTGACCTTGGGTGTAGGCCAGGTGCACACGACACTGTTCTATAACTCCCCTTCTCCTCAGAACAGGGAGCTAGAGAAAATAAGATGGAAAGAGGAAAAAATCCCCAAACTTTTAGGTCAAGATAAAAGCAGTTTAATAAAGCGAAAGCAGGTGCTTGTGCACTGAAACACAGGAAAACAAAATGTCTGTTCTCTACTTCTCATGATCAGGCCATGTCCAGTCCCTTCATGGGAAGCAGGGTTTCAGTATGCCTAGCAGTTACTCTGAAAGACAAATGCTGGTCACAATAAATAACACTCCTCCCTCTTTGTCCTTTCCTTTCGTTTTTATATATGAACTGAAGCAATGTGCTTTGATATATCCCTTTGGTCCATTTGGGTCAGGTGCGCTGGCTGTGCCTTCTCCCGAGATCTTGCTCACACCCAGGCTGTTGGTTAAGGAAGGAATTTTGGAGACACAGCCTTGATGCTATGTGAGCACTGTTTACCAGTAGCCAAAACTCTGGTGTGTCATTAGCACTTCTCTAGCTACCAATGCAGAGCACAGAGCTGTGAGGGCTGTGGGGAAAATTAATCCCATCTCAGCCAGACCCAATACAATAACAAATACTGAATCAGAATCATTTTCTCCATATCAACATCTTGCATAACTGCAAATGGGAAAATTTATTCATGGTCACTGGCTGGAGAGAAAACTTAGTTAAAATTCTGTCATTTCTATGGACCTGTTCTGGATGGACTATTAGATTTACTTCTTGTTAGATACTCTTGCAAATTCCTTCTGAATTATTCATGTAACCCATTACAACAGTTTTCCAGTTGTTGCTATGGTAAGTAATATTGTCTTATTGGTGCTATATAGTGGGCTTCTGTATATCACATGTATTTCTTGTAGCAAACCTAAAGAAGGAAAAAAGCCTCTGAGTTTTCTGGTAGATAGTGGTAATTCTCACTGTTTTATTGACTATCCTTAACACTGTTGCTTCCAATGCCTTTTAACTTTGTGAAAAAATGATGGAGAACTATGTAATTGCTTTGCTTATATTACCAAAAAACCCTGAAGAGGACTCATTCTGGTAAAGCATCATTACCCTCCACTACATCTGCTTTAACTCCAGCTCTCAACTGTCTATCATACTTTATCTGTCTTGAAAAAGTATTTCCCAGTCTCTGAAAAAAGATTTAAGCAATGATTCATGTTGTAAAACTTTCACAAAAACTTTGTAATCATACAGCTACATGAAATTTGCTGGTTGAACCTTGATCTAAATCATTATTTATTTTACTAAAGAAGCATTGGAAAGACCTAACAGATTTTTTGGATTTATTGCTGAAAACTCACAAAGTAAAGAACATTTAGAGATTCAGATAAGACTCTCTAAGCCCACAAAGTAGTCTCAATGCTTAAATATTCAGAAAAGAAATTTTTAAATGGAAAAATCCAGGTGATAATTATATTTGGCTCTAAAAAGCATGCAAAAGCATGCATCATTTAAAGTACTAAAAAAAATCATAAAAACAGATTTCTGGATTGGCATGGGTTCAGGATAGAGATGAGTGAGTTTATTAGGGACAAATTCTAGTTGTGGCTGCAGCAAAGACATAAGAAAACTGGAATTAAATTTTTACTGGCACTTTCTGCTCTTAGTATTTAAATGTTTTCTCTGTCTAGTGTTTACTCTCTTGTATGTTTTTCTATCCTCTTCGGGCAAGAGCTTTCTTGTACTCTTACCCCACACAGTAGCTAAAAGAAGCTCTTTGACTCAGAAATGCTCTAATCCAGTTCCACTACAAACTATTACTGATTATAAACTTGACCCCTTAAGTTAAAAGAATTTGCAATATCCATATTGCCCCCTCCTGCTGCATGTGAAAACTCAACATCCGCAGTGCTTTGTTTCTAAATAAGCAGTCCTTCCACATCCTGCAGACTTTGAATGATCAAAAGTAATGATTATTAGTGTCCCCATTTTCTTTAGAAGCATTTCAAGGAGTGCGGAGCTACTTTTTGCTGTGATGTGCATTATTATATTTGTGAGGAACAGCAACATTAAAAATGACTACATCCACATTTGAAAAGGTACTTGTGATTCCGAGGAAGACAGTAGAGAGCATCAGGCTGAATACTAATTATATTTTTGCAAATAACTACATTATGCCACATTGTTAGTGTAGCATACCCTTCGCATTGCATCTGCTTAGGGTGACCCCATAACTAAACCTTATTCTTTGAAGTCCGAAGTGCTGAAAACAGTGAAAAAGGCTTTTATCACGTCTTCTTATTCTAGAGCAAGTCAGGAAGCTTGAATCACAGCTTGTGGAGTTGTTGTCAAGAGTGCTACCAGTGATACCATGAATTCTACAAATATATTCTCACTGGGCAGCACCACTAATGTTATTTGTTAAGTTTTTTCTTACAATACTTTCCTCAAAATCTTAAAAAGCTGTAGTAGAACAAAAGGAATGAGCAAGGATAGCAGAGCACAATTTAATACCTGAAACATAATGGTTAATTTTTATTTCATATTTTCTTTCTTAATTTCTATACACAGCAAAATTGTAAGCTGCATTCTTCTACAGCCATAAATGCTTTGATGCAGTGCAAGGATGTGTGTGTGTGTATAAAAACTGTTTTAACACTATTATTACTTGTTTTACAAAACTTTATAATCTATGGGACAGTTAATCTTCAATAAATAAGATTTGAATAATCCAATGGTAATTATTTTTCCTCTATACCTCATTTAAAAAAAAATCTAAATTAATCAGTCACAGTTAAAATATCAGCATTTGCTTGTTTTCAAACGTGTCCTGTAGTTACTGCAGATACTGCATTAGTGCCAAGCAAATTTACCATGCAGAGCCTGAAGCATATTTACCCATTTTTAGTGCAAAGTTTTAGTCTTAGAGATTATTTTCTGCTTGAGGTGGGGTAGGAAGAGACCTCCCTCAGTTCTTGGGGTTTAATATAGTTAGTGACCAACAGCATTGCTTTAAGCCTTTCTCCCCAGATATGGATGTAAGATGAATATCAAAGTGTTTTAAAACTTCCCAGTGGGAATCCCTTCAGGCCAAATCTGTGGAGCAACACACGCCCCTAAGAAACCAAATACAGTTATTTTTCTGGGAAGTTTTGAAGAGGCAATAGTCATGACTCCTGTGGCACACACCCACATTTAACTCAGTAACTTCTGGAACATGCACCTCAGATATAGAGACAAATCCAGTTTGTTCTACAAGGTTCTCTTCTCTAGCAACTACGTTTGTTAGAACATGGGCTTAAAGAGCTGAGCCGTGCAGCTGGATGTAAAACATTGCAGACAAATAATACTGTAAGGAATGTTATCTTACCTCATTTATTACAGTCAGCTGACAAAATAATGGAATTTAGGCAACTCAACAGTTTATCTTGTTAAATCTAACTTTCTAAGAGAGGTAACTGAATCCACATTCAGTTCATCTAAGGAAGTTTCCTTACTTCCTGATACAGCCTTTTAAAAGTACTCCTAAAAATGCCTCCTGAGAGGGTTTTCTGAAGTATAAATAAACCTTCTCTTCAATTTGAATTCCTATTTCTTGTCTTCTCAACCATAGGTATAGCAAGCAGATTAAACTCCCTTTAATGCTCAGGCTGTTGCAGTGTCTCTCTCTTGCTCTCTGGAGTAAAGGAGCTCAGTACATACAGTCACTGAGCTTGGCCATTTTCTCTCAGCTAGGCTCTGTCACTGCACACATTGCTTACCTCCCTAAAATCCTAAAGTAATAGAACATTTTGAAGATAAGTAAGTCCCAAGTGAATGTACAGTGCCTTTAGAAAGCTCTTCATCTTCTGTTTTTGCCTTGACTTTTATATGGCTGAATGCCATGCAGTGCTGTACGTTCTGTACTGTTACTCATCATTGCCACAACTTGACACTGTGCTCAATAGGTGTTATACCTTTATTAGATAATATGTTTGCAGACTGCAAAACTAAGCTTCTGTCACGTAACTGAAGGAGGGAGATCTCAGAAATGGTGACCCATAGAACTGCACTTGTATCAGATTTTTCAGAGACTATTCTGGACACAGGTCTTCCTTGTTAATAGTAGTTAAAAGGAGAGGGCATCTTGAAGCTATCCATGCTGTAAGGTACAGGAAAGGTATATCCACACAAAAGGTATATCCACACAACAAAGCACTGACTGAATAGTGTTATCAAATAATATCATAATCCAATAATTTCCATAGTGAATGTGAAACAAATCCATTTTATGCTAACAAATGTTTTAATTATTCCTCCATCCTAAGAAATAATGACATAATATTCAGCTGTTATACTAGTGTTTTTGACAAGTGTTCAGGATAAAACATTTGAACATATAATGAAATAAAATTATGAACATACATACATATATATTACTTTATTTGACCAGCTTTGAAGCACAAAATTCTGCCCATGCCTAAAGCAGCTGAAATGACTAGGTTAAACCCACTGAGTCTGCAACAGGCTAGGTTTTTGTTATTATTTAATGGGAAAATAAACATTTACACTTGAATTTGTGAAAGGGAATGATAAGAGGGTTGTACAGGTCAGTTTTTTATTAATGAAAAAGAGATCCTTTCAACTCTGAGCTACTCAGATGAATCTGAAGCAGGACAGAAGTAACCAAAAGTCATTAACATCTGACAGCTGGGTGATGGCCTGTGTAAAATGAGTTGGTGCTCTCAGCCCAGTACATAAAACATCAGAATAATTGGTGTTAATTTGCACCCCTGTTGGCAGTCTTAATGCAGAGGCCAAAGATTGAATGGGCATGAAAATTAAACTATCCTGTCAGCCATAAAGGTTCTTTTAGGTCAGGATTGAAGTGCATTAACAGGATCCTATAAAGGAATTTGCACTGTCAGTGCTGGAGCTGTAACTGTTTGGTGAATAAGCCAAAGACTTTGTGACTAAATTCCCCAGACATTGCTAACACTGAGGTTTTTTCTTCCATGTTTTTATTTATTTATTTATTTATTTATTTATTTATTTGAGAGAGAAAATAAATTTACACCAGAAATACAATGGTGGCAGGTTGACCTCCGTATCAAGTGCAAATTATTGTATTGGTGTCAGGAGCTGTGGAGAATCGCTAAAGTATTTTTAACACTGAGAAACCATAAGTGCTACTTTGTACATCTGTGCTGATGGAAAAAGACCACGTGGCTAATTAGCCTTATTTATGTTATGGGCCAGAGTTAACTTCTAGTAAAACTTTTAATTTTGGATTACCAATCCAAAGTGTCACAAGTTTTAGTTTCTTTCAATTTAATGCAATCAGTATTTAAGGCCAGGCATGCCTGTTCCTTTCAATCTTAGTTGTGCATAAGAATAAAGTTTGCAGTTAAATTGGAGAGGCATGGGAGATATTGAAAAGATGAATACCTTCACCTTGCCAACTGGCAGAAAATCTGGCTGGGGAAATTTGAAAAAAATTCTGCAGTTATGTGACTCTACTGTCAGAGAGATGAGATTCAGAGTGGATAACACTCAAATTCTTTTTGTGTAGTTTGTTCACAATTTCTCAGGTCTAGCAGCTATCCACAAGAAATAAAATAAATCCTCTGAAGATTTAATCATACGTTTAGATTTGCTTTGGTTTAAAAGGAAGGCAATCCTGAGTGAGTTTCAGCGTTAAGTAATGCGGATGTGGCTTTCATGTGCAAATTTCTTTTGACTCAGTGAAACAACAGCTCCCAGAGTCTGGACTGATGTCCACACAGCCGGGCCTGCATGTGAATGCAAATAACTTCATTATAGGCCAAATCTCCGTGCACCAATGAGCTGTACAGGACACTTGCAGTGATACCGGCTTTGTGTGCAGCTTTCTTGCTGTTTCTGTTTCCTGTCTCAAAATAAGTGGCATCTTATCTGTTGCTAAGCAGTAGAAAAGGAGTCCAGGGTGGCAGGATAGAAAACTTCTCTTTTTGTTAGTGTATTCCTTTCACCCAGACAATTGATAACTTTTATATTACTCTTCTCTTCCATCATTTTGAATTTCACAACAGCCACCTCAAAATTAGTCTGAATTCTGTTCAGCTTGCTGTACTGATGAACTCACGGAATGCACCTAGCAAGCAATATATTCATTGACACTGGTAATAAAAAAGACCAGTTATTTTCAGCTAAGTATAGCACAATCTTTTATAGGAAATATTGAAGGAAAATATAAAAAGCATGAACAACATTTTATGTATATTTTTACCCTCCTAGCTCAGAGACCAGTAGCTCTGTAGTCTCTGTAAAGAGAGTTCCAGATAAGCACTCCAAGCTTTTGTTTAGTTTGAGAGACAGGCTCACAAGTCTTTTAATTATGCCACACAAGTAGAGAGCACTTTAACAGATTGGGTTAAGAGTACATCCTGCTGAGCTTCTTAGCAGTTCCTGTAGCTAAAGATCTTTTTTAGGTGAGGTGGGAAATGTGAATTTGTATTACACCACTGAGTAATTGAATTTGGATTGCTCAAAGCATATGTGTGGGCCATCATCCCCAAAAGAAGGTTTTATTTCCTACTAGGGAGATTTTAGGCACTGTGCATAACTGGTGGCTTATGGACAGCAGGTACATTGACAGTATACTATAAACTTGGTTTGGAATCCTAGATTAAAAAAACCCAAGTCTACATCCCATTTGAATGACTGAAATCCTCAAATCCATGCTTCACTGCTTCCTCTTCTGGCCTACAAAACTTGTGGAATGTTCAAGGAGTAGTGCAGTGAGACATAGACAGACAACTAATTCTTCTTTCCAAGCAGGAAGAGGCATTTTCTCATAGTGCAGATATTTAATTTTAGACAGAGCTAAAAAACAGTACATACATGAGAAATTGTAGCTGAAGATGATTTGCTTTTTGCGTTACTGATCATTGAAAATCCATCTCTCAGACAAGCAGCTCTACCTTTGTACCAGAAGCACAACTCTACCTCTGTATTTTGCAAGTCTATCCTTTTGAGAATATAAATACATTGCTTTATCAACCCTAGCTTTTATGTGTTTGAGTGCAAGAGGAAGAGGCCAGATATGCTCTTTGGCTAAAATACTGTTCTTTAAAAGTATAAAACCGAAAAGAAAATCCATCAATATTTCTCTTATGGACATTCTCATGTTTCTGCTGAGTAAAGATTTACACCTAAAGAAGAAATTCAAATACAAAGCAAAAAGAAGATCCCTCAGCATGTCTTTAAAAAATTGTATTTTCCATCCCACACAATAAGATAAGTAACATCAACTGCAATGCACAGACGGATGTAGGTGTTTGAGCGTCATTAGTCACCAAGCATTTCCTCAAATGAATCACAATTACATGACCACCAATCCTACCATTTTGTGCTGATCCATCAAGACAATTTATTAGTCCTTAATATTTCTCAATGTTTACTGGATTGGGAGTATTTGTTGCTTGAAGGCGATCCAATGCTTCTCTTGTATATTCCATTCCATATGTAAATGGCATAGGAGACCTAGTACCAAACACCAGTATCACCCAGTAACAAACACCAGCCCCTGGAAAAATCTCCAGGGACAACAGGCCCCTGTCTACTTTCCCATATCTCATGATAAGCACACAGCTATTTTCTATTCCAGAACTCTGATGTCCCTGTGCTTGAACATATGCTGTTGTCTGTCTTGGGCATATATCCAAAGAGTGTGCCTGCAGGCTGTATTCTCCTATAACCCATTCCATGTTCTGAGAAATCACATGATCTCATTGGTTTTTCAGATACCACAGTTTAAAGCTGTCAGAACTGACCTCGTGTCATGTTTCTCTTTTGCATTTTTTCTGCTAAGGCTGTCCCAGATCTTCAGGTTCAAATATAATTGAGTGTACCAGTATGCTTCTGGCACAAAAGAAACAGATTTGCTAGGATCAGACAAAGTATTATATAGACCCTACAAATTTCTAGGCTGTGCAAATTAAATTTCAAGATATACCACTCCATCCACCCAAGAGATTAATTCAAATATTTGTAGCTGGAGACTCAAGACAGTTCTGATATATGTGATAAAACTGTCCATACCTTCAGATTTCTTCAGTTATGTTATATTCAGTGTACTAATTTGTACTTTTAGTCATGGCTCAGAAAAGGAAGTAACACTTAAGCCACAGGACCCATGGAGTAGAGCTCCCTCCTTTTTTCACCTCTATCCACAGCAAATTACAGCACAGCTCTGCACCAACTGTGTTTCTTAACACAGTGACTGGGCCCAAACAAGTTCATGCCCCTTACCTCTGCTCCCTGACTGACTTTACCAGGAAGGAGAACAGTCTAAGGTGAGTTCCATAAGGAAGGACTAGATATAAAAATCCAGTCCTCTGTTACTATATTGATGTCCTATATTTTATGTGGTTTCTATGCCTTGTAACTTTATCAAATGTTTTTGTTTGGCACAAAAGCTGATTCTGTGTCAGGCTGACTGTTGAGGGTTTTCTCCAACAGCAATACAGCTGATTGGAGAGTCAAACAAGCAATTAATTACCTATTTTAAAAAAAATAGGGGAAGGGGAGAGAAAAAGAGTGACAGAGACAGATTAAGTAGAAAGCATCAACACTCCATGGATCCTTTATACATTTGCCATAACGGACAAAAAATCCTTTAGAACAATGTTTAAGCCATTAACCATAACATTTCAGTCTCACAACAATTTATATTGGTTATTCTGTGTTATATTTTTGACATTTAAACAACATTCAACAAAATTTTCAGTAATTGTATGTTTTGGGGGTATCTGTGCATACATGTAATAAAAATTACTAGGAACCATACATAGTGTACTTCTTTGGAACTTCTAAGTGCTGTCCCTTTTTTGGAAGAATATTTTACTTAATAGATTCCACTGTCATTGCAGGGAACTTTTAGCCCAGCAAAGGAATTTTAAGAGTTTTCAACCAAATTTAAGACCCTATATAAATTATTCTATATAATTCCCATTAAATTATATTTCCAAAAGTAAAAAAAACAAAAACCAGTTTGTCTTCAGCATTGTTCTAGGTTTGAGATACTATTTTTAGCCGATATTAAAAAAATAGCTTAATGAAACAAGAAATAAAATATATGAAGAAGCCTGAAGTGAATATTCATTTACAAGGGAACAAATACTTTCAAAATATTTTCAGAAACATTCCTCCAGCATTTTATATGCCAAGCATCCAAGGGCCATTAGGGAATTCGTATGTGAAACAGGTTAGAATAAGCTTCTGTGAAATTCCTATGTATTTAAAAAACCTAAACCAACAACAAATTCCCAAGAACAAGAAAAAAATACCCCAAACAGTACTTTTCTCATTGGCTAATAATTCATCAGGAATTTGTTGTTTTCTTCAGAAAACAGCACAAGACTAGGTAAAGATCAATAATTAAAAATAATCAGATTCTGTATATTGGCTTGCAGTGGAAACACTAAAATGTTTTCAAACCATCTCCCATATGTGAGATAGTCATAGTCGTGGAGGAATTATTATATTTATTGCAGTATTAAAACTTTTTCTCTGCATTGATCATACAGGGAGGTAAAACATGATAGGCCCGAAGAATAATTGATTTGATGGAGTTTTCATTCCCTTAGAATCACAATAGACACCATAGTATGTGGTCCATAGAGGTCTCTGCCTTCTCTTCAACAGCTCCTGAAGCCTTATGGTAGTAGTATTTACGGGTAGGGTAAATTTGCCCATATTTTTTACATGTTCTATGAGTATTCAGAAGAGTTCAGTCTGTAGAGATGCCATTAAAACTTTCTCAAGGAGAAAGCAGCATTCAGGTGCTCCCTGTAGAAAGAGTGGACAGGAATCTCATGAAGTTCAAAAAGGAGAAGTAAAAAGTCCTGTACTTGGGCAGGAGACATTCAAAAACTGCCGGAACAGAGGCCCAGGCAACTGGGTCTAGCCTTGCTTGAGCAGTAGAGTTGGACCAGATGACCTTCAGAAGTCCCTTTCAAACTCAACCACTCTGTGATTCTAAGATAAGGCTAGGCCTAGGTTTTTCTCCTAAGCATGTCTATAGAAATCAAGATTTAATACCAGTCCATGTTAAAAATACAATACAGATTCTCCCTATGAGAAATGCAGTGACCAGGATCTTGTAGGACTTTCTTCTACAGCAATAATTCAACTAACTTTTTAGGGAGGTGAAATTTTTGTTCCGAGATGAGAAAGTTGGACTTGATGAAAGTTTATCTCCAGCCACACCTATCAAATGAAAGAAAGAAAAGTTGAGTGAATCTAAGAAGACAAATCAAGCCTTAAAAAGGTCAGTAAAATAATGGGAATACTCTTTTCTTTTTAGTAAATAATAAGATAAAAATAAAAAATATTGAGAAAAATTGGAATTTCCATATTTTTAATCCAAATATTTTCCCTAGTATATTAGGATTTCAAAGCAAGAAAGAACAATAAAGCTATTGTCAACCTTTGAGGACTTCAGGGCATCCTGAACAAAGATGGTGATGATTTTCCTGTTACTCTTAAATGAGGATAAGTCACAATTTGTTTGAAATGTCTCTCTGACAAGTTAAGAACTGTGTTACAACACCTATTTAAGGACACTGCATTCAGTAAAAATGATCTAAAAGTTTTTATTAAATTCACAGCTCATCACATTTTCTTATGGTTAGTTGCATAACACCCTCTCCAGCAGTTAATGTATCTTTATTACCTGAAATAGGGATTTGCTTCTGGCACAGAGCTTGTGTCTATGTTTAATGTTGCATAACTTAATAGTCCTTCTCGGTTTTTAAAAGAGCCTATTTTGTTTCCATTTCTTTTCCATTCAGGGACCAATATCTTACCATCAATTGTCAAAACTTCTGAAATGACTAATCTGTGTGGCACCACATACTACTCCTTTTAATCTTGGCAAATTGTTTTCTAGTTTGATTGTAAGCTCTTTGTAAAACGAATGTGTATTCGTTGAGCCCCTACCTTTACCGCTTTTTCTCTCTTCCAAACTTCAGTCTCAGAGTTCCAGCAATGCAGTGGTAGAAATTGCTCTGGTTTGCCTCTCTAAAACAACTTTTACATCCTTCTTCTGTTTCACTCTTAAGCCCTATAAACACCTTTCTGTTTTCTTTTAAAGTTTTAAATATCATGTTTTGCTCTATTTTTGATTTTTGAACAGAAACATTTATTAAGCAGGTGGCAAAGGATTTCCTCGTGGGCTGGTAATACTTGAGTGACATAAAATTAAAACATCTAATTTTTTATTTTTTTTTAATTTTTAAATAAAACAAATCTTGCCCATTATTCTCCTGCTGTCCCGCATTAATATTTAAGTTTCTGGCAGGAAATGAAAGTGTCAAATATTTTTGGATGAAAACTATTATTTTTCAGCCAACTATGAATATTAGGAAATGCAATTTTGTGACCCCCAGGGAACCCTAGGTTAGAATCAAAAAAGGCTATAGTCTCTTCATTTTTTACAGTCTGAATTTCATGGCAAGATACAAAGACCTCCCAAGATGTATCTTGAAGCTACACACAGTACACACGATGCATTGTTCCTTTTCTCGCCAGCCACCTGCAGTCAGAGAATGGTGTGGTCACAGAAGTGACTGAGATCATCTCAGATGAGACGTTCGACTGTTAACGTAGCACTACATATTTTATTTGCAACTTCTCAGTTCTATCCCTAAAATAAATAAAACCAAATCAAACAAACAAGCCAAAAGATCACAAAAAATAAATACAAAGAATAAAAGACACCTAGAAAAAAATTAGCCTAAGTCAAGAGAGTATTTACAGTGTAGAAATTTCCTTTCAGAAGAAAAAATTTCCCACTAGAAAACGTGTAAAATGTTCCACATTCTTCTCCATGTAAGATAAAGGATTCATAGATTCATAATAATAATATTTTATTAATAATATTAATATCTAAGAAAAATAGAGTTCTGCTCTGACATTAGTCCTTTTGACTGCTGAAGTATTTGGGTATAGAGCTACCAGAATTTGGTAATTTAAAGACCAAAATTCCTGTGGGGATTCCCCAAATATTTTATATTAATTTTAGGCCTAATTTTGTTACCTTTGTATCAGTAGTTATTAATTCTCTGAAACAGTCAAAAATATACCAACTTACCAAAGATTCATACAACCAAATTGGACAGATGTTTTCTGTCTTTCAGACAGTAGTGGCCTATCTCACAAAACCAACTTTTCAAGCAGAAAATTTTTAAATCAAAGTAAACAATATTTTTTTTTTTTTTT
>VWYO01012004.1:6888-27537 GCA_013400275.1 Rhadina sibilatrix | reverse complement strand
TTTTTTTTTTTTTTTTTTTTTTTGTGGAAGGGAGTAACAACAGCTTTCTTGATTCTTTGCATTATTACTATATATGCAGCAGCTTCCAGCCCACCTTATCAGCAGGTCAGAGGTCATTGGCACATGCAACTCTTATGGTTGCAGGGACAAAGAGCCTTCCTGACTCCTTTATCATTTATAAAAATCATACAGTCCTAATTACAAACATGTTTTAAGAATTAAAATGCAACGTCAATATTTTTCTGATACTGAAAATATTAAACATATCTTTAAAAACATCATTTAAAAAAAAAAACAAAAAACTGAGAGAAACAAAACTTTTTTTTCCACCAGGGCTGAGGAACTTCTTTTTCCTCTCCTTCAGCACTGATGACAGTTAAGTAATGTATGCAAGTTATGAGAGCATTAGGGGAAAGGAGGAAGAAAAGTTCATTTAGAACAATTGCAGACTTCAAAAATGACAAAACTTAAATGACAGCATAATCTTAAATGATAGCATAATATTAATAACACTGAAAATAATATTGTGTTAGTTTGTTCTCCCTATCTAGGGTATCATCTAATATATGTTAAATCTATGGGTCTGTTTACCCAAGGAGGAACATTATCTGATTTGCAATTGTCTCCAAGTGGAGGAAGGCTGAGGGGAAAAGCTTTTGCCAAATGCAGCCATTGTAATTTCCATGTGTTGCAACTTACCACGTTCTCTTGATTTTAAACTGTTCATATACATACCTACATATCACAACAGGAAAATTTCTTTAAATAAGAATTGATTTCTAAACTATGATGAGGTTTTTTCCTACCTGAATCTGCCTTTGACAGTTTAGAAGCTGTTATGCCTGAAGTTTGAAAGGAAAAATAGATTGTTTCTGCAGGCTGTCACAGTTTCCTATTTATGGTGGCATATCACTTTACTCCTCCTGCTGATGGCCCACCTGTCTCCGTTGCTCTGAATCAACACTTCAGGACTCAGCACCTACTGTTAGCCACTAAGAAATACTCCCTAAGGCAGGAAAGAGGCAGCAAGCCAAAAACAACATTCACGGCCAGATAATGAATGCAGAAATTAAAGATGGCAAGTAAACAAACAAAAAAAACAACAACAACAACAAAAAAAACCCACCAAAACAAAACAAAACAAAACAAAAAAACTGGAAACTCAGAAAAGCAATTAAATTGTATGATATAGATTACTAGGTAGAGTTACAATGTAGACTGATAGAACAGAAACAAAACAATTTTATATGGCACAGGATTAGTGTTCTGTCCTGTTATGATTGGAATAGTTTAATGTCTTATTCTCATCTCTCACTAGCCTGATGCCCTTAGACTTCACTTAAATGATACTGAGTGGAAAACACTCCTTCAACTCTGAGTTTGTTTGTGAACATCAGATGGAGCATTAAAAAGACAATTCCTTTTTTGTATGGAAGTTTTACCCAGAAGTAGAAGGTGCTTCTGAAGTTCATATATTCATAAATCTTGCCACTTTCTCCTATAAAGTGATACCCTGAGATTAAAAAAAAAAAAAAATAAAATAAAAAAAAAATCATTATCCACTAGGGGGGTTTTAAAGCACAATCTGCTTTAGCACAGATGTATGACCTGACACATTGACTTTTGAAGCAGCTTAAAAGATTTCTCTTGATTGCGGCAGGAGTTTGGATCACCTATCAGCATAGTACAGAATTCTAATATTACCTGAATGGTAGGGGGAAAAATCATGCTTATTAAGGTTCTCAGCTCAGCAAGAGCTCAGCAAGGGATGAGAATCATTCATTCTCAGGCTCACTGGAATGTTTTGCTTTCCCACCAGCTCCTACTGAACTAGAATACGGTGGGAACTAGGAGCCATCATCTGTGGTAGAAAGCGTATTCCAGCCCTTGCTAGTTTTGAAGCTTCTGAGCTCGAGAGATATTTCACTTATGAGAGATGAGGATGTCTTCATCTAGGTGAGTTTTGCATGCAGTGGAACCTGTGAGCTGGAGCTTGCAGATTTGCACCTGACTGGTGGCTGCTGACATGTTTCAAGTTTTATTGAGTTTAGGCTCTTCACAGTCAGACCATCCTGGATCCTGCAAAAGTTATGACCACTACTTTTCATCAGTGACAATCTTGTCTAATTTCTGCTGTGAAGAAAAGCTTAGCTGCTGCTTGGAACTAGACTGTCTTTAGAGGTCCAGAAGAAATTCAGCTGGAGTAATACATCTCATTGATTTGCTGCTGATATGCATATTCACTAATTTAATGCAGAAGTGTTGGTATGTCAACTCTCTAAAAAGCTGCGCACCATCCATCACACACTGCTTTACTATACACTGAATGTATAGAAAAGCAATCAGGACATGAAAATAATTAAGTGATGAAATAAAAAATATTTCAATGGAATTGATAATGAATAATACTGAGTTTATCTCTCTGCCTACACCCATATTATACAATAGAGCCTTGGGACTGGGCCAAGTGAGTGTATTGCTACTTCATCCAAACTGGAGTATATTTTCTTCCAAACTAGAGTATATTTAGGTATGCATGTCATCAGTACAAAAGCAAGAATTAGACTTGTCTTTTGCAGCACTAGTGATAATAATTGCTCAGATTAGTTCCTGACTGAGATAGCTTCTTTATGGCTACTGTTTTTGGCAGAAGGAGCTAATATATGGTCACTAACGCATACATAAGAGGCTACTTTAAAGATGAGCAGCTTACTACTGTTATGCCACTGCAGCAGAGCACAGAAATCATGCTGTTTCTCTCACTAGAAAGCAGAAACTAACAGCACCTATTCATGTTTAAAATGAAAAAATCCCCAAACCGCACCAAACTTGGCTCTTTGGCTTGGTTTAATGGGGGAGGAAAGCTGTAGGCTGCTAGATGCTGCCTGCTAGGCACTGAAGAGAGAACTCAGGTGGTGAGCGACCACTCTCCTTTGGGATAAGTACCCTTAATTGCATCTTCCTAGTTAATGGTAAAGACAAAACTTAGTCTTCCTCTCCTTTCTCCGGCTAGCCATATGGAGAGAGATTTGGCTCAGGTGGGAGGTGGAGCCAATAGCTGCTACTTTCCAGGACAGCAAAGGAAGATCAGAGCAGCTCAGGTTCAGCTGTGAGGTGATGATTAATGGTAAGAGGAAGCAGGGAATAACTTTAGCCTGGTTCTTGTCTCTGACTCACCATTGAGTTCATACTGATATCAAAGGTCTCCTTGACCAGATAGGAGCTGGTCAAGATGGTGAGCTGGATTCTCCTGATATGTAGAAGTTTCATCTTGCCACAGTGCAGCACATAAGCTAGTGAAAAAGCCTGGGCCCAGGGTGGTCCAAATCTGTAGCTCAGGCATGAATTCTGTCACCTGTTCTCTTCTCCAGTGTGGAACTTGTTGGCCACAAAATCTATAAAGATGCAAAACTTGATCTGCTTCTGCTTTGTTTGTCCTATGCCTGATTATCTAAATGCACCATTAATTTCTGTGTCAGTCTGAATAAGTTTCCTTCAGTGGTATAAAATTCCCTAGTGGTAGCTGTCCTATGAAGGCAACCTTCCCATATGGAAACCTTCTGAAATTAACTGGAAATTAAGTTTTTGCCCTCTGTATTCAGCTATTATAAATTATTTCTTCTACTGATACTATTACTTAAAATCTTCTATAGTCTATTTCAGTGCTCTAAAGAGCTGAATTTGAATCTGATTTTTATGGATGTAACTTTTTAATAACCACAGAAATTAACTTCTTTCTAACTTCTAAATTTGTAACATGAGTGTGACATGATAACAGCAACATTAGCAAATATTAGGTAATTTCCAAGATGCAATTGGAAGCACTGGGGACACGACTGTATACACTTGTTTATAACTTACAGAAACAGCAAAATCTGCAGAGCACACAGTTACATAGGTCCCTAGAAACCTTTGAAAAACATCAATAGGATCCAAACAAAGTGAGTCAGGAGGAAAATACAAGTAGAATTTTTGTTCCTAGTTGGTAACTATTATGTAATGCACATTGAGGAAATAAAAAATATGAAGGAAATTAGGCTACCATTACTCCATTTCAATAAGCTATAATGACTCAAAAGAGGTCTTAGGCATGATTACATAGATTTAGAACTGTGGCCAAAATGTTGTCCAGCTCTCAACATGTGTCAGTGACACTACATACTTCTGGTAGGTATCACTGTTATGGGGCTTCTGTGATGGTTCCCACATGCAAAAATCCTCCACAGCAGGTGAGAGTCTTAAGATTGACTTTGTCCGTGGTGAGCCAGTTTTGTTGTGGCACAGTGTTACAGAATTTGCTGTATAAAAATAATGAACTGAGATTACAGTACTGATTTGCTCACTCTAGTGTGCGTTTGCCAGTCCATTTACACAGTGCAGAGCTCAGAGCTTCTGTAGCCGTAAGAAATATATTGCCATTGCCTTAAAAAAATAACAGCAGCAAGAATAGAAAAAATGGTTCTGAGAGTCAGCTGTTCTTAATGCATACTGATTGCAAATGCCAGTTTGTGAGGGGGAGCAGCGTGTAGGGAGCTAGGCACAAGGAGAAAAGAAAAACAGTGAAGACTGAAACAATCAACCTGACATTTAAAACAGTGATAACTAGATCAATGACTGCTGAAGCTTTCCTACGAAACAGAACAAAAATTTTCTACCTCCCCATATACCCAATTTACATGACAGCAGCCCACAGATTTTAAAGAGAAACGATTTCAGGTAGGTCCCACTGCATGGCTCTTGTCCCACACATTGTTTCTGCATACAAATATTTTATCATGGTACTGTTTGCAATCAACAGCTCAGTGGCCCATTCAGAGAAACAAAAATCAGAAAGGAATACATCCAGTAAAGGCAGGTTCTAAATAGCATGGTTCAGGTATTAAACATCCTTTGTCATGAATTTGCTGGAGATATTGCAGTCTCCAAGTCTGTCTGGCATGCATTACAGTTCCCCAGTTGCAGTAAATCTACAAAGTCAGATTCACAGACATCCTTTGGTGTGATCTTTTAATTTACATGAGAACATTTGGCAATATGTGAGTGTCTCAGTGAGACTTTTCAAAAATGGATTCCATGTTGTACCACATGCAAGTGCAGAATAAATTGTTTTACATTTTAGAGATGTGGTTTGTGCTGGTAGCTTGCCATTGGAAGCATTGCAGAGGATAAAGTTCTGTGAAGCGTAAGTGAGAAAACAGGTTTTTAAATGAGAAGCTGAAAGCATTGCCTATGTACTGGGCATGACTCTGTGATGCTCTGCTCTGGGCTGCCTCTTCATGGATTTGATGTTTCCCAATATGATGCCTTGGTAATACAGATGTGTTATGAAAAGGCTGTGTGACATCTGATATGCTTTTGCTTATGTCAAGCATTGCAGGCATCAGCAAAGCTTTACAAAGTTGTAGGCTTTCAGTTCACATATGATTTTAAATCTGATTAAAGAACACAACACTAGGCATCAAATAAGGAGAGAAAGCTTTAAATTTATTTAAGTGACCTCTTGCTTAGAACTACACTAGAAAAAAACCTCTCCCCAGCTGTTGTAATTCTGAGTTAGTAAGTAACTTGGTATGCCAACCAGTAAGACTTAGGTTTTCCAGAATCAATATTGCAGTTACTGAGTAATTATAGTACTTGCTTGGGAAGATGGACAGTGTGATATTTGTTCAGGGGCTGATGAGTGATAATGGTGCTCAATGAAAGACGATAATTGAAAACAAAATGATCTTAATGCAGTTGACTGACACAAAAGAAAGATTATAGTCTTTAAATCAAAACACACTTTTTCTTCTTGATTATCAATACATTAGTTTAAAAATAGCAACCAGCAGCAAGACTTTTAGAGGGTAATATACCACTCACACTTCTTCAGATCATCAATAAAGGCTCTTTAAATGCTAATGCTCTTAGAAAAGCATTTTCTCACTCAAGGTGTTCTTACAGGCTATTACCAATCAGAAATAAAAGGAAGTGTCTGCATTTCCTTTAAAAGCTAAGAAAGTTAAACTTTGCCAATACACCCTTTCACTCTTCTATAACTTTTAGCAAGTGCTCATTTAATATATGTCGTTAGTATGTGAAGCACACATAGTGTGTATTCCTCATCCCTCTGCATACACACATTAGGGACTTTGTCTTGACTCCATGGAATTCCTGCAAGTTCATCAGCAAACACTCCCAGTCGATAATTAAAACAGGCTGTCAGAACATTCAAAGAATATTTCATCATTACTTAGTATTGTAGACTTTGGTAATACAGGCATATTCTCCTCAAGAGGATGAGAACCTCACCTAAAAATATGAGAGTAGAAAAGACATGGTTTGCCACTCTGGTTCCATGGTATTTCTGCACTCTCTAGAAATGCTGTAAATTAGCAATCAAGTGTATTTAATTACATGTAGTTGGGCAAAATACTATGTAAGGATGATGGCCCTCTCTGAAAGTTCAGGCAAAAATGTACTTGCAGAAAAATGCTTGTTTCTATGCAGACTAGGCAAGTGAATAGGACAAGGACTCTTAAAAATAGTACATTTCTTGAGTCCTGTCCTAAGAGGGAGAGAACAAGACTGTAGCTGGAATACAGCAGAAGAGGAACTCTGGAGTGGAGAATACATTGTGGCTGGTGGCCTCTGCTAATTCCCAACTCTGTTGTCAACACACTCAAGCATGAGCAAAATAAACATCATGGATATGTTACTGCTGCTTGTTTGTCGCCTTTGGCAACTATCTTCTTTGTCTTTGACAACACAATTGGCAGGAACGCCAAATATACTCTCATTATCTTGATAGATCTATGCCCTGAGCCTGGCAAAAATGAACACCACAAGGGTGTCTGTACTTCTGCTGTAACCTCTTGGTCACCAGTGTCCCACAGCCTACTCACAATCTGAGCACAGAGGGGAAATAGCTCCTCAGCCTGCCCTTTCCTAACATTTATCTCCTCACCTTGTGCATGGTATGAAGGTAGCTAGGCTATCTAAAAGGATGGTCTAAAATCCAAGTTTAACACTAGCAGTGGCCTTTGCTAGAGAAGACTTCATTTAAAGAAGGCAGCCTGCCCATTCTAACAGCTTGTTTTTTAGCAGATACGTGTGTCAGTCCCTTCTTAAAAGAAGCCACAGAAAAGTCAAAAGAATATACATCCTAATAACTCCTTAGAATATAGCACTCATTGCCAATGATGAAATTGAATATGATACATATTGTATGTATAGATGAGGTTATGGAAGAAAAAATAAGGAAAGGGTTCTCAAATTTTAAGGTGTTATTTCTCTCGGTGCTTTTTCCCCTCAATGATTTCTTTGTGGTTATACAAACTCATTATTTCTCTCAATTTCTCATTATATTTTCTCTCAACTCTGCAGTAGCAAACTGAATAATATTTTTTTTTTTTTTTAAACTCATATAGACCAGCAGACCCTAGGGGTCTGCAGTATTATTTTTTAATAAGAAAAACAGCTGACAAATTGCTGTAGTAGTTTACATCTAACAGAAACAAGCATTTTATTGTTATGCTTATGTTGTTCACTGAAATGAATATTTGACCTATGTATTATCAAATAGCAATATTTAGTTCTCATAGAAGGTGCTTATACATACATACATACATACATACATATATATATATATATATTTAACCTAGCTAAAATTAGAAGACAAAGCCCTTATGGATCAGGTGGATGATGATGGTTCTTTGTCTGGGTAGGTCAGTGGACTGGGAATTAGATTTAGGAGACCACTTGAGGGAAACCAAATGTGGTCTCCTGTGTGCATTTTCTAATGCATTGGGGCATAAGATATTCACAGCCAATCCATGCAAAAACTTAACCTGGTTAGTAGTCCAAAATTAATGACCAGATAATCTTAGAGGTCCCTTTTCTTTCGCTTCTTTTATAGACTATTAGCCAATAGGTTACAAACTTGAAAATCTGGCAACATGAGTTAAAGTCCTTTTAAGAAACAGAAGAGAATCTGCTTGAAAATGAAATAGTTCTTGATTTCAGAGTGAAATTTGTTTTCTTCACTTTCAGGTGGGTATTTTTCAGGAAAAATTATGCTGAGAGCTTGAATCAAAACACACAATTAATTTTAAGTCACCATAAACTGCTTTGGTCATTTAGTAACTTATTTGCCAAAATATTGTTAATGATCAATTTGACCAGTTCCAAAATATTTTCTCATACATTTTAGGCTTTCCATTTGCATGGTCTCAGGCACCTGGTTTCAGTTGTACAACTTACACATGGTAGCTTCTATTAATTTATATGCAAAATTAGAGCTTAGAGATCAGTTATATTTTGTGTAAATCATTTACCATACATGTATATTTAATTTGTATACATCATATACCTATTACAGTATGTTTTCTGCAGAAGACAAGTCAGAAAATAATATCTATGATTAACATCCCAGAATTTATTATCAGCAGTATCACTTTTATAAAGTTAATTATGTCAAAATTGTGTAAAACAGAATTAATAATTTTTTGTTACACTGATTCAATTTTCTCTAATAAAAAATAGTGTACTTCTGTGAGCTTTTTTTTTTTTTTTCTGATGCTTTAATATTGAAAATCCATAAAGCTGTTTTGACAGATGAACAACACAATTTTGGAACAGAATGGAAAATTTTAGGAACTGAATAGCTGATAAAAGATGAGTGGAACCAGGGAGGATTGATGTTATAGCTGAAGGCAGCATTAGAGATTAGGTACTCATTTGGCTTTTCAGAAGGCCTGGTGACTCATTCCACATAAATGAAGTTTGTGATATGTAATGAAATGCTTTCTATCTTCACTGCAAGGAAATTAGCACGTATTTTGTGAGAAGAATATTAATATTATCTTGCATGTGTTTCAGAGCAGGAACACATTAACAGAGGAGATTTGAAAAGAATTTCACTTTTATAATGTCAGGTGGTAAAAGCTTTAAAACAAGGTCACCTTTGTAAAGTAATGAGATAAAATTAGATTATAAACAAACCATGCCTAAAAATATGTTCATTCTGTTTCACTGACCAAATGTAGTAGCTAGTTGCCTCAAAATGTGGATTTTCTTTACCAAGAATGACAGTCATATGTTCAGAATGGAATCTGTAAAGTTAAACTTCAGAAAAGTCACCGTGGTTTGGTGAGGGAGAAGGGATAAGCATCTCAGTGGGCAGAGTCATTTCATGCCATTAGGGGAGAAAACCAGACAGGCTATTTTACNTTCTCCCCAGGAGAGCAGGAGTGAACCGGAATGGAGATGTATTTGAGAAAAATAGTGAAAGAGGAAACTAGAGTGAGAGATACAATCAGTATGCCATAAGAGCAAGATAGGCAAGACAGAGAAATTAAAAATGCCATCTTTATTCTTTATTTGAAAACAAGACAGATATGAAATAAGACATTTGCAAACATTGGATTAAATGGGACAACTGGCCAAAGAGGAGGTTGGATAGTAAATTAGCAGTATTCTCTTAGATGAGATTGGATTACTGTATGGATGGTTTGTGAATTAGGCACAATAAAGTATTAGAGTGAGAAAATGAAAAAAATATATACAGGTGTGTGTATAGATGTAGATACAACATAATGGAGATTATTCAGGAAGAAATATTGAATATAAGGAACTAGTAGTTTGATATGAAGACACAGATAGTGAGATAGAAAATCGATCTTCAAGGCAACCTGAAAAGGTAGATAAAGAAATACACTTGATGATTAAAAAACTGGCCTTGCAACCTTGCAATCTTAACTTACTATCAAGATGACTTGTGGTAACAGTGGAAGTACTTCTAAGCAGATAGCATATTTTTAGATATGATACAAGACTTTTTCATCCCTCCTGGTTTATGAAAGGGTCATAAAGATCAGAGATTTCTCTTAGTCATCCAACTTAAATTTAAGTAGAGCTCTTCAATATCTTTCTTTTAAACTATGTTTATAAAATTCCTGCCAGCCTTGCACACACAGACACACACACGCGCACACACATCACACAGCTCCTCATTCAGTCAGTGGTTTGTATCTTTACAGCTCCCATACATCTCTGGGTCAATGTAATGAATTTGATGAAGGATCTAAAAAGCAGTTGGCTGCAATTTTTTTAAAATTTAGCTGAACTACGCTCATCAAAATATTTTTATGTTACCTTTGCAATTTTATTGGTGGTCAGGTAGAACTTTGTGCTGATTGGGACAAGTAAAAGTAGAGTGAACTTTCCTGTTAACTTCAGTAATTATTTTAGAAATGCTATTTAAGGCACAGCATTTTATTATCCACTTTCTCTAAAATGTAGTTCCCTTCCTTTGAAACAGTTTATAAACATAACAACTTCAAATTTTTGATAAAGAAAACACTAGGGAATCTAATAATGCTTGTCTACCACACATTGGTGAAATAAATCTTGTTCAGTTAATGTTTCTGAAAGACCTTGAGGGCTTTTGATGGATGTTTATTACTTCTCGAGCATGCTCTTATAATTAAATATTGTGCTTTATAACTTCTGCTGGGGTACACTGACAGAGCACCAATGAAATTAATACAGCTGCAGATTTATACCAAATAAAGATCTTTTGAGAAATATTTAATGCTTATTACCAATAAATAACCTGAGGAGTCTAGATAAATAAACAGTATAGTGTTAATAGTTTCAAGGGCGAAAGTCATATCAGGAAGAAAAAAATAAAAAATATGGCTTTATTTTGCATCAGTCTCCCAGATAAAAGCATAACATTTTAACCAGAGGTCAGATCTGTGGATTCAAAGTCTTGACAAAAACAAACAAACAAACGAAGCAATAACAACAAAAACAACAAAACAAACAAACAAAAACCCCACCAAAAAACCAGAAACATGATCACCAATTGTTTTCTGAGTAACATACATTTAAATTTGTCAGGGCATTGTTTTCAGGTAAACACAGAGTACATCCAAATATGTGAAAAAAAGTGGAGAAGGAGAAAAGAGGTTTGATACATATTTCCATAGGTTCACCATTGAACATGGCACAAAAGCCAAGATTATGTCATTATTTGAAATATGACCCACCTTTCTAACTTAACATTTGTGGTCACTGATTTTAAAGTGAAACTACAACCATCTCACCCTGTCAGAGAGACTGCGTTTTTACAGGAAAGCCAAACTGTAAGATAAATTAAAGACAACAAGAGATGAAGACACGATGTATTTTTTTAATATATTGTAAGTCTGCCAAAATAGACCAATGATATCTGCTATAGTTGTATGAAGGATATTTTAAGATCCCGTGTTTAAAATTTCATTGAATGTAATTATTTAAATAAAAAAATCTGTGCATGTCTTCCTTCTCACAGTAAGAAAAGGGAAGCGATGAAAAATTTGAAAGAAATAGAGGGCACTTTTATACAGCAAGGGTCTACAAAATTTGTACCTTTTTCTATAATAGTCTGAATGCATTTTCACTTAGGTTTGAAAATCATATACACAGTGAAGAAAGTGTTTTGTGTATTGATATGCTCTCCCATAATACAATATTGTCTAGTTGCCTGACCACACTGATAGCTCAGACTTCATTTTATATTCTCACTGGAGATTCTAAAATTGGTCTCCAGGCAGCATCAGCTACTGCAGAGATTTTTGAGTGTTGTAGCCATGTACAACTTCCAAATAGGAGTGGCCTATGCTGTGCAAGTGTCAGAGAAGCACCAAAATCGACGCGTTTCCACAGCTAGCTGGCAGTGTATACTACCAGATTATTTAATGCAGATTACCCTGTAGCCTCAATCTATCTTTCAGAATCCACATCACTTTCTCACCCAACCCTAAGAAATGTTTTAATTACAATAGCAGAAAAAAAGGACAAGACTTATGAGGGATTTTTGAGCTCTCACAAGTAAAAAAAGCTTTCATGCTCAGACTGAATTCAGTCAAGTCTTCATTTATTAGGACATCCCACTTAATAACTGTTTTGAAGTAGTTCTTCATTAACACTGTGTAAAGTTATATTACTTGCAAGCAAATGTAGAAGGTTTAGGTTAGCCTATAGTTCTGTTTAGATCTTTGTATCTAAAGCTTTAAATTTACTGTAATTTTCAGGTTTAGGAATCTACAGGGCAGAAAACTCAAACTGCCAGTCAACTGATTTTGTGTTGATAATTTTCGACATTGCCAGCCTGAAATTTTAATGTAAATCATGTGTGACTCTTCATTGTTGATGACCCTTCTATGACATGAACCACCTTTCCTTGCATTATAAATTATCAATGAAGACTCTTGTTTAGTAGAGGAATGAAGGGATGATCAGAGTTGACATTTGCAGGTCTTCATTTGGTGTTTGAAGGTCATATTAACTCCATCTACTCACTCTTTGCTTGGGAATGTCCAGTCTTTGAAAGTGCACCCATTAAAAACATTAAAGATGAAAGCGTTCATAAAATATTGTGTATCTCCACTTCCATGGACAAATATGAATGATTCTTTTTACTAAAACCAAATTGCATTATTTCACTCTTAAAGAAATTCTTAGAAATGACAGTGTAAATATGTCATATTCTTCTGTGATGACAACTCATAACTAGAGAATTATTAAGCTATGAATAAAACTATTTTAATGTCTCTATTTTATGATACTAAGATTTTTGAAGGTTTTGGGTTGTAGTTTTGTTTTCTTGTAGTTTTATGAGAAAGAGTATTGGACATTAACAGGAATTACAGAAAAGTTTGCTAAACTGTTCATTTATAATGAAGCTGCGATAAATATTTTGGTCTGTAAAATCAAAAGCAAGTAAAATACATTAAGTGAAGCAAATTATATGGCAATTGATAAAACTCAATAAAGCAGATTATAATACCTATGAGTAAAAATCCATGCTAGTATTTAGTACTGCAGAGAAGGTAGGTTTTACAGCTCCTAAGCATCACTGTGGAGGGAGTTCAATACTCTGTGAAAGATTCTTTTCTCATCTCTAGCATCTGGTCTTTGACCAGTGTTTGAACTGCAGCTGAGATTTAAGGTGTTTTGTTTGCCTGTATAGCTTGCACATTTTCAGCTTCTAATACCTTTGCAAAGTACTCTTGAAAATTTAGTATAAAAATAATATTAAAATACACAAATGAATATTTTTTTAACATTCTTTACATCTGTTTTCATTGACAAATGTCAGTACTGGTTTTGCTCATTAGCAATGAATGTCTGTGCTAGCAATTAAAAATAGTACTGATTAACATATTTTAGTATTTTCATAAGTACTCTAAAGAATACAGGGAAATGTGCCATAGTAAATTGCCAGAACAAGGGCTCAACTTGAGCTCTGATGGACAGTTCAAAGGAAAGCAGTTCAACACCTCCTGCCTTGGATTCCTGTCAGGTGCATATTGATGTATTGGGCACCCAACACTTTCCGAATACTTTCGTCTCTGAATAAGGAGATGGACTTCATCACATGCAGTGAGTCCTACATAACTGTGAGCAATAGAAGACTTCTTAAGTGTCACATCAGTGGAATCATTTGCATGGGGTTCCGAGGTGCCAGGCTGCTAGCCTGTAACAAGCTGGCAAGGGAGTGTTCTGTTCGAGTTACAAATCACGACCAAAGCACTGGTCAGCTTTCATGACTGAAAGAACTGAATGGGCCTGGTGGTCTAAATATTTTTTCTAGAACTAGAGTACTATTCAAGGTGAAAATGGCTGCTTTCATATCACCCTGTAATAATACTATTCAAATTTAACTTTTGAGTAAAACCAGAAAAACTAATCAGAGAGCTAGAAATATTTATGCTAAAGTCCAGATTCCATTACTTCTAATCACACAAACTAGTAGTGTTCTATGAGAGTTGTTTCAGTGGATTTTACTGAAATAATCAGAAATAAACTAATATTTCTTTCTTCTTTTCACATTTTTTCATTTCTATATGGAGATAATACAAGTCGCTTTTTCATACCAAGAAGCTATAGAGAATGATATTTGTATTACAAAAATAATACACCCCAAACAGAATTTACATTTACTACCAGAGATGAAGAAGATATTCAAGAGACAAAATAGATATCTGTAAAAATGCATTCCTTTTCCATATTCAGAATTCTTATATTTAATGAATTTGTCAAAGCAAAAAAATGTGGTATTTTGTCAATCCACATATGTGACTGTAGTATACCTAGATTTCCCTCAACTTAAATAGATAAACTGACAGTCATTTATCTGACATTATATAATTTTCTCAGTCTTCTTTCTTTTATAAATTCTTCCTTTTTCTTTTTGCGGTCATATTTTTATTTTACTATGAAAAGTAATTCCAGTTCAAGTTCTCGCTTTGAAACTAGTTTGAGGATATTTTACAGGGAATTAAAAAGTTCATAAGTGACCTTCAGGCTGGGAACAGATTGCTCCTGAGTTGTCCTTTATGACATTTCTTTTTCTTTTTTTCCTAAAATTAAAGGCTATTATTAACTGAAATAAATAGAGGATTAAAGCCACTGGAGGCCGAAATCTAGCTTACAGTATATTTTTGTAATTAATATCTTATGAATCCATTTGGTTATGTAATACTAGAGTGAACTTCTTTAGTAAAGCATTTTAACACAACATTGTGATATTGAATTGATGTCCATATTAGATAAGAAAGTAGAAAGATGCCTCCTGGTAATAAAGGTGGCTTATTTTACTTTACAGCTATGTATTGGTGTCCCTCAGGATTTCATGAGTAGATCAGTCACTATCTCTATCTGACAACTGGATAACAAATCCTAACAGTGTGTATAATGTGCATGTAATAAAAAGTTTCATTTGACTTCTCTGCTTTCTGAACACGTATAATGCCAGTGCTGTGCAAATTGTGCATGCAATAAATATTTTCAAGTGCAGACCCTTTTCCAGACATAGTATTTAAAAGTAATCAATTACACTCTATCCCCTTGAGATCACTCTACAATTCATCCACCAGCAGTCATGACACCAAATCCTAGTACTAGCACTCAAGTTGGGATTTTAACTCAGTGAGTTGTTATGGCATATTTCCAGGACATGATCATGGCACAGCTGTTTTCTTCTGTAACAAGGTGAATTATAGCAGACAGTGAAGCCAACAAACCTCTTAGCATTTGAGTAGGGTGCTCTCTGCCAACCAGGGAGCAGGCATTGACAGAATTTGGCTTTGGAATGGCTGGCATTTGTTCCATTGCTTTCATTTGCCAACAACAGTCATTATATAGAATGGTCGAGTGGTGCCTCCTGTAGGGACACGAGATTATAGTGAGAGATAAGCAACAGCAGGAAGGACATTAGTGTTCTCCTTTGAAAAAGCCCATTTTTAGATGACATTTTCAATATATATGGCTGAAATACAGTTTCTGAATCTAAGTGAAACCTGAAATGCTCATGATTAAATATCTGATTACCAGGAAAGAATAAAGCAGTCTGTGCTGAAGTATGTTTAATATGGAGAAGCCACTTTCTGACATGCTTCTCATGGAGTTATTATAAAAATGTCCTAAAGCATTTCATAGATTTTTGAGAATGTAGGCAGTATTATCATTGACTGTGGGATCATACAAACTTTTTAGGCCAGAATCAAAATTGTCTCTATATGTAGTATGAGAAGTACAAACTTAGTCTAATCTATATCCTCCGTGATAGAACCTAGTATGAGTAATATTACTTGTGTTCATTCCATAAATATGAAATGAATGCTCCATCTAGATTACAACACCAGGTTAAGCCATAAACCCTTATTCATCAAGCAGAGAGGTACCAAAGTAGTACACAAATCCCTAAAACTGATCATCTCTATCATTGTTTTATGTGCTCAATAATTGTCCGCTAATCAGAAAGATTGATGTCTTTTGATTGTTTCTTATTTAGGCTGACTCCTTTCAGGAGGTTGTAAAACCATTGTTTTCTAACTAGGAACAGTTGGAAATCTCTGTACGTAATGACAGGTTGTTATCTGGCACTGTTTCTGTTCTAACATCTTGTGTAACAATACTTTGCCCAGCATGAATTCCAAACCAGCTGCTAGTGATACCTTTAATGTATCGTTTTCAGGCAGATTGTTCCCCTTGTACAAACATATATGCATAGTAAATGTTAAAATACAGTATGGTTGTGAACAAAATATGAACTCAACCAGATTTGTTAACCATATGGACAGACACACAGAAATACACAGGAATAGCATAAAGAAATGTTCTTCACAAGAAGTTCAAACAAGTTATGTTAATCTGATTGGTATGTGGAAGAAGAGTTAGGCTTGCAAATCAAGAAAACATTTAGTTCATCTAAATTTCTCACATTAAGATAATATGACATTGAAGACTGTGGAGTCAGAATAATACATATAACCTTCTGATTGGATTGATTCAAAATTTGACATAGATTCACTTGCATAGCAAGAAATCAAATTAAAGTGAAGCAAATCAAAGAAAATCCATAAATGATAATATTGGAGATCTCACAATAGCAAGAAATTGAATTTTTTATTTTCTTTCTAAAATGGGTACCAGTTTCTTCCAGATGGCTTTCCAGGACACCGTTAACAGTAAGGTCTAATAACACATATGTGAAGGAACAATAATATTTGAATCAATACTACATTTAGGATCAGCTGAAAAAAAACCATTAAAAGCAAATTAATGATGTGAAAGAATTATATGCAGAGTCATTGCTGCATCAATGAATACTGTAGTTAAACCATGTATGTAGTGCAAATTCACGTTCACCGCTGTTGTCAAGGAAACTATCTCAGATTTGCACAATCTAAGAATTTTTTTTTTTTTCAAAAAACCACAGAACATAAAGAATACTGGATTAATAAACAATTAATGACTAAATTATACAGATTGACAATTTTCTGCTGTAGGAATGCCTTCCAATTTACATCATGCTTGGATATAGAAGGATGTCAATAGTCACTCTAAAGCAAGGCCTCTCAATATTATTTACAAGTAAATCAACCATGCATATGGAAACATGTAAACCCAAGCATGTTCAAATTTAACAGAGGGAAGTTAATGATAACATCAGTACTGTTTCAACCCTGTTAAGAATGTTCTGCGTTTCACACAGGAAAAGTACTGGAATTTGATTACTGACAGATATGATGAGATATAGAGGAACCAAAATGCAGAGTACAAATCAGGCAAATGAAAGAGTAGGAAAAAGGAGTAAATAGACATGAAAATATTCCATCTTTGCATAGAAGGAAAAAATAATGATCAAATTTCAATGATAATCAAAGTAAAATAGGATACCATATAGTTGTCCAGAAATATGGAAAAGTATATGAGAAAGGCCAGCCAGATGCTCTGTCAAATTTTACTTTACAAGTGCCTTTCTAAAAGTGACTGATTGAATCAGGGAGACAACTTCCAATCATATTAAATTTATGGTAAATTATTATATTTATTGTGTATGCTTTGTATTAATTAATGTTAGAAAGGTCGAGTAGTTGCTCTGTGTAATTCTGATCTGATACATAGTCATCTCAAATTTTTCTTGCACTGCAGGTGATATGCAGCCTCTGATGCAAAAAGGCTGAAATAATATTGTCTGCTTCTTGAGAAGATTCTCAGGGAAAAGCAGCCATTTCCCGCAACAATTTCCTGGTATCAATTAGGCTGCTAAGGAGCTATTGAAAGAGTTTACTAAGTTTCACTAAGAAGAAAAGAAGGGCAAAGCACACCTTCAAATGGCACTAAAATGGGCAGTAGCTGTCTGAGAGCTCTACACAGTGATATAGTCATAGAAAGGAAAAGGTTAGAGCCTTGTGCTGCTTCAGCTAGATTGTGACTTGATCTAGCTAATCTAGTTTAAAACTAGGCTAGGTGTACCTTTAACACACTGTAGACAGGATCTCCTTTTTGTATCTTTGCATGGTTCCAGTTGGCATTTTTAATGTCATTAAGAACAGGTCTTTTCTTTATAGATGGTGTGCAGTTAGGTGCAGCTTCCCTCACACTTAATTACTTGTCTTGGCTAAAATGCAGGAGTCCTGACTTCTAGAGAAATAAAACTATTATTTTATCTATCCTGGACACAATATTCTAAAAATAAGTAACACAGAATCCAAATTTTAGTGAAAATATATTTGTCTTCTTGGTTTAGGAAAATAATTTGAAAATAAAGGAAAGAAGAACATGAAAAGATGAGTCTAAATATCCAAACAGAGCTTGGGTAATGGAGAAAAAATAGAAAAAAGCTGCATATCAACCCAAAAAGATCACAGAACAAAAGATCACAGATGCAGTGAGAGAATGAGAAATACTTCAAGTTCACTATGGAGCAAATTAATTCAAAGACAACACTTTGCATTTATTTAAAAAGTGTTGAGCTTGAAAAATATTTCATCTTAAGATTTCAAAATAGCTTTTAAAAACTAATTAAAAAGCTAAGCATCACCTTAAAATGTGCCTATGAGGACTGTAAAAATTATTTTATTCTCATTAAGAATTACAGAATGCTAGGGATAGCTAGGAGTAGCACGATTTTCTTGACTTCTAGGTTTCTCTGTAAACCATGAGGACATTCTCAGACCATCAGTCAATATGCCAGTTGGAGCTGGCATCTGAAGGGATTGTAACAGATGGTGAATGTGATCATTTTCATTCAGTTCTGAGTGCACTGATTTAGCAATTATGTATTGAACAATACATTCCAAAGGTATTTTATAGAAGACATCTCTGCTCTTGTCATGTGTGAAATCTAGGAACTGAGACAGAATAAATATATCTGAAAGGGTTAAAAAATTCCTGAGTACAGCTAGACTTTAGGAAAAGGATGGATAACCGTTAATAAGACATTCATCTTTTAAGATTTGCCCTCCAACTCACAGGATATTATTAGGAAAAATGCTTTTCAAGAGATTCATTGCCAGTTATACATAGTCTTGTTGATCTTCAGGAATGAACTTTCCTTCTAAGAGAAATTTATTTTTCTAAGTTTGAGATTGCTCATTCAAATGAGAAGTGTATCAGAGTAAGGGTAAAACATCAGCTACTGTCAATAGTGGTCACTGACAGAACAGCTACATTTGACATTGTGAATAATGTGTGTACGTGCACACATTAGCAGAACTGAATTAATGATTCTTACATTTATAAGATCTGTAAACCAATATATATCTGCTGAGCCAGCCACGAGGCAGTGTCAAGCTAGGGATGTCTGGGACAGTAAGGACTGTCATATTTAAGAGATGGAAAGGATTTAATTTCTTCCCTTTCATAATATGCTCATTTCAGCTGTTGTTATTTGAAGGGTATAGATGTGTTGGTGAATAGGGAATATATGACTTCTGTCTGATTTTCACTCTGGCTAGCATAATCTTCTCTGTATTGGGTTCCAAACATCAAGGGCTAGCTTTTTTCTTCTTCATTTGTTTGCTGATACACTCCCATGATTTCAGGCATAAAGTTCTGCTGAACTTTCTTATGGAGTTAGAAATCAGATTAGAATATCGAGTCAGAATGCTTTGATTAATGTTCTGTATAGTCAGGATTCTGGCTCTATTCCATTTTTCTTTCACAACATATGTGAGATCTAAAAAAACCCCCTTCTTAGTCTTTTTGCAAGTTTAGTCAATATAACGTGTTTTTCTCATACTGCTCTTTGAGGCATCATCTTGTCTGTTTCCAAACATCTAGCAACTAACAGCATAATTGAGATAAAAACTTCACACCTAATTAGATACAGGAAATGGATTCAGACAAAGGTTCATTTTGTATGTGTTACTCAGCTATGGAGAAAATTGTGCTGAAATATTTAGGAAGCATTAAGAAGTGTAAGCAGTTTTGGGTTTTATATTTGCAGGAACTTAGATAAAAAACCAGGTAAAAAGGAATTAACCAGGTACCAAAAAATTTAGGAGATTACAGTCTGGGTGAAAGCAAGCTAATGTAATTCTGGTAAGTAGTCATCATAACAAAATTCAAGAAAAAGCAAGCACTGATAAATTTGTATTAGAAATATTTATGAGGCCAGTTTTTCAGTTGTCTGTCTTGCTAAGCACAGTGATAACAGGCAACAGCTGCTGCAAACTTATATGTTGAAGTCACACAGAAATGTTGACAAGTCACCAAAAAGGCAGCATAGAATCTGGTCAGATTACAAATGTGGTTTATGTAGAGCATTTAATTCTGTAAATAAAATATAATAATTATTTTTATTCATTTCTATTTCAAATATCTGTAGTTTCTATTAAGACCACTACATGTAGGGCACAAGTCATACACATCTTTTCTATTTGGATAAAATTATCTTTTCTTTTCTTTTCTTTTCTTTTCTTTTCTTTCCTTTTCTTTTCTTTTCTTTTCTTTTCTTTTTTTCTTTTCTCTTTTCTTTTCTTTTCTTTTCTTTTCTTTTCTTTTCTTTTCTTTTCTTTTCTTTTCTTTTCTTCTCTTGTCCCATGGAAATACTTTGTATACATTCTGTATCACATTATATTCAGTTAAACACTAACCAGGAAAATGTAAGAGTTTATTAAATATGTTGTATTAAATATGTCCTAGTATTTTTTCTCAAGTGCAAAGAGATGTCATCTTGCATCCAATTTATAAACAATTTCTTGTGAGAAAATGTATAATTACTTGCCTATATTTATAAATGAGGTTTCTCAGGACAACAAACTTGCTTCCAGCTTTGGTTTTGGTATTAGGACAAACTGCATATGAATTCTTTTTTTTTTTTTTTTTTTT
>VWYO01012002.1:519177-546970 GCA_013400275.1 Rhadina sibilatrix | reverse complement strand
CCCCGACCCCCCCCTCCGAGGGCAGCCGGGCGGCACCATGATCACCTCGGCCGGTGAGGCAGCGGCGCGGGGCGGCGTTGTCCGCCGGGGTTTCGCTGAGTCAGGGCCGTGACTGAGCACCGCCGCGGCTCCGCGGGGCCGCCCGTCACGGGGCTCCCCCGCCCTGGTCACCCCCAGACGGCAGAGAGAGCCCACCCCGGTGCCCGGCGGTCCGGCACGAGCGGCTCTTGAAGCCCGGTGCCGTGTCCGTCTCCTGCCGGTGTCTCCCGAGGGCTCCGGTGGCTTTGCGCGTCCCCGGGCAGCGGCGCGGGGGTCCCGCCGTGTGAGCCGGAGGGTTCAGCTGCTTCAAATGAACGGCGCATTTTCGGTGTAAAACCGGAGGGCAGTCGGGAGGTGCAACAGGGACTTGAGAGGGGGAAGGGGAAGAAGTTTGTAGTTCAGAAATGCAAATGCCTTTCAGAGGAAACGTCGGTCTGAGGAGTGCGGGATAACGAAGCGTGTGAGGAGTTGGGTGTTACACGGTGTTTGTGTATCTATTGGGAGCTTGAAAGTGTAAAAAAATATGGAAAGTATTTCCAGAAATACTCAGGCTAGAAATTAATATGTGACTGGTTGTGGCTTGGCGAGAGAAACAGTGCAGAGTGTGACAGTGTCCTGGTAGCTTCCTCTTCCTGAAACCTTTGCTTTGTTTAAGTCTTTATTTTAATTGAGGAAAAGTAGGAATTAACTGTAAGGACATTTTAAAAATGTAAAAATGCTATGTGGGAGCAAGGTACGTAGGTGGTATGTAGGAGTGAGATTGTGTTCTCCTGATAGATCAGGTAAATGCACTTATGAACTTACTTGAAATAATAATAATAATAATAATTTTAAAATTCCAAACAACCAAGATAACCCCACCAAAGCAAACATTTGGTGCAGAGATGCAGGAAACAGCTGGAAGGAGCTGGAAGTGGGATTACTGCTGAATCTGCCTTCTTTACCTAATAACCACGTTGGTGTTCCTTCAATTCCTGTTTACTGATGGATGTGTGTCTAACCTGGTTTTTGAAAACAATACCTGATAATAGAGATTCTGTGACTTCATTAGGCAAAGGAATAAATGTGTTCCTGTGAGAAAACTTTTGAGATCATCAGACCTCATTCGCTGAGGCTTCACTAAAATTTGGTGTTACTGTTCCTGTTAATATCTGACACAAAGATCAGATTATTCCCTTCCTGCTGGCAGCTGCCCTGAACTCTGCACCCTTCCCAGGTGTCTGTAGACCAACCAGTTAACAAGCCTTCTGCCACCCTTCAGGAGCTGACTGCCAGAGCTCCTTGTTCTTACTGCCCACCCTGGTTTGCTCGTGACTCAAACGTGGTGCCCAGCACTGGGCATGGGCTCTGGCCAGTGGGTGCCAAAGGAAGGGAAGGTGCCTCATGGATCTGCCAAGAACTGCTCTCACTTACACATCTGTGTGAGGTTTGGGTTGTCTGCCTTCCACTGCAGCCAGATGATATTATTGGTCATATTTCATCTTAACTCTCTGTATTGTTCAGATTCTATATTTGTACATTTTGGTTTTTACCTGCACATGCTCCTTTTAGATATGTCAGGATCTTTTGGAAGCCCAGTTCAGCCCTCCAAAGGGCTTGCTGGCCTTTCCAGTTTCATGTGTTTTTTCAGATTTAAAGAAGTTGTCAAGCTGTACAACAGATTAAAGATTTAAAGCAGTGAATTGTGTTGGACTTTGATCAGATTGTATTCCAACCCTTTCTGTTGCATCTTTGCAATCTGACAATGAAACCACCTATCCCTGTTCTTCAGATTAAGCTCCTGTGAACCTCTCAGCCATGTCAGCTAAACAGTATTTCTATAACTGTGCAAATGTTCTTGGACAAGATCAGCAGTCAGAAGCATAAAGTTATGAGATACATCTCCTCTTATCCATGAGTTTCCTTAGCATGGAAAAATTCTTTGTTTTCCCCTAGGAAGGATCATCTTCTATAAATAATTTACCTTTTCAGTTATAAATTCTGAACTATTTTACCTTATATTTAATACAAACTTGAATTTGATCTTTGAAGTTTTATACTGAAGATGTAAAATCAGCATTCCAGAGACAGCTTTCCTTCCTATTCATTTTTAACTAAATGACAAGCTCACTTTTGATACACACTTTTGGTTCACAGAGAAACCAAAAGTAACTGTGATTTTGTTTTGCAGCTGGAATTATCTCTCTTCTGGATGAAGAAGAGCCACAGCTCAAGGTAAGCTCTTATATCTTAGGGCAAATAATAGCAAATGCATTATGTGAAGAGCTTAAAATCAAAAAGGAGTAAATCTCCAGTAATTTATGGTTGGACAGCAACAGGTGGGCACCAAATTGTATCTGGCCTGAAAGCTAAAAGAAAGGGCTTAAATAAATGATTACAGATTGCAAACTTCTTTGTTTTGAGCATGGATCAAACAGGACCTTCAAAGGCAAAAATCTCTGTTCGTGAAAGTTCCCATCTCTCCAGTGGTAATGGGGCTTTGTTACTTAAAATTGTTCCAGAGACTGCATTTTGACTATGTAAAATTCAAAACTGAGGAACAGCTCAGATTTTTAGAATAATTTAACCAATGTAGAACAAAATCAGTTACACTTTTCACTTGAAAAAAATCACAGTAACAATATGAGGAAAAGAAAACAGCAACAGAAACTTTCCAGTGCACAGAGGGTATGAATCCATAGAACGCCAACACTCAGAATGATGGTCTGTCAATGGAACATGCACTTTTCAGTATTTGGAATTCCCTAATTGTTTCTCTTGGATACAGGCATAGGTAGTGATGGATCTGAATGATCCCTGATTTTGCTGTGAACTGGTTACAAGCAGGCTGATTGTGGTTTGTTTATCATCTGAAGTTCTGTATCCATATAGATAAATATGGGCAGAGTTGGCTGCTGTAGGCCACAGGTTGATTCCGTGTGCTACACAAAGGTTGTCACAATTTCATCTATCAGACACAATAGCCAGTCATTGATCAGAGAGAGGCTGTGGAAAGGAAGTGAAGTGAACAGCTCTTTATTTGTAAAGGACTTGCAAAGAGTAGTGAATGCTTGCAAAGATCTTTTAAAATAGAATTTGCTGTTGAAATGGGTCAGTGTTCATGATATTCATCCTAGAATGCACTTCATTTTTACCAGGGAAAGGTGGTAAATGCATTTTTAATATAATATAACTTTTTTTTTCTTTTGTTTTTGGTAGGAGTTTGCTCTTCACAAGTTGAATGCTGTTGTCAATGACTTCTGGGCAGAAATCTCTGAGTCAGTGGACAAAATGTAAGAGAAGACATTTAATACTGCTGAAAAAGAACATGAGATATGAAGTGGATGTAGTTCTGGTTTCTTGATAATGGCTAATACAGCATGTAGCTCCATATTTCCTAGGAAGCTCTAATCTGTGTGGATGTGGGGTTGGAGCTGTGGTCCCAAAGATGCAAATTCAGTCAAGCTTGTACTGGAGTCATGAGGCCTTAAAGAGATCTGGGCATAGAGCTGATGCTCTTTTCTCTCTCCTCTGCAGCGAAGTTCTCTATGAAGACGAAGGTTTTCGGAGCCGCCAGTTTGCTGCTCTGGTTGCTTCTAAAGTTTTTTACCACCTGGGAGCCTTTGAGGAATCCCTGAACTATGCCCTGGGAGCTGGTGACCTCTTCAATGTCAACGACAACTCAGAATATGTGGAGACGATCATTGGTAAAGAACTTTTGCTGCAAAGGAAAAGCTCTTGTGTTGTCAAAGCTGCTGTAATTTAGAAATTTTACTGGGATTAGCTTTTTTCTCTGTATTCTTCTTGCTGTCTTTGTGCTCATTTAAACCAATGCTGCAGCTAATTTTACCCAGTTTATTTATACTTTCTTATATTTTAGGATTCTGTAATGGAACTGAATTTGGAGTTCTGAAGTTTTTTTCCTGTTCTTCACCCTTATTCTATAGTGAATTCCTAATAAGAAAATTGCTTTGGTTGTTTATTGTACTTTCTCTCATTTGTGGGCTGATGATGTTATCAATTTCAGCATGACTGGAAATAATTCATTGATAAGTGTAGCTGCACACCTTAATGAGAGGGACAGTTGTGTTTATCCCACAACAAGATGGCAAGTCAGCAGTTGACTGCAGATATAATTTTAATGCCTTTTAAAAATTTCATCTGCTGGAGTCATTTGCTTTGTACAGGATATGATGGAGCCAGGCTGGCTTTCAGTCTCCCCAGCTGGTGTCTCCAGTGGAGCTAGGAAGTCTCCTACTGCTGTTTTCTCCTTTATTTAACATAACACTGAAACAAAAATCATATCCTTGGTTTAATTTTTAAAATACCTACTTGATTTTAGCACTAAAATCGGAGCTTGTTAGGAGATAATAGAAGTGTTTTCTGCTTTTATCTGTATATGACTACACAAATGTCTAATTTCCCATACTGTACTTGCTGGTGGAACATATTCATGTGCATGCTGGTCTCTTCACCTGTACAAAACTGCAAAAATCTGGGAACTTGACTTTTCCCCCTGTATTTATTCATTATCTCTTCAGCAAAATGTATCGACCACTATACCAAGCAGTGTGTGGAGAACGCGGAGCTGCCAGAAGGGGAGAAGAAACCTGTGGATGAGAGGCTAGAAGGGATAGTGAACAAAATGTTCCAGCGGTGCTTGGATGACCACAAGTACAAGCAGGCCATTGGCATCGCTCTGGAGACACGCAGGCTGGACATCTTTGAGAAAACCATCCTTGAGTCGGTATGTGCAAGAGACAGGAGGTGCCTGTAGCTAGGCTTTTCCAGGTATGGATCCAGAAGTCAAGTGCAAGATCCATGTTGCTGTGGAACTTGCTGTGTTTTGTATGAACAGAAAAAAAGATAAAACTCGGAGGTGTTCAGTTCAGCATGCTTGTGGAAAGCAGAGCCACTTAGGACTGTCAGGCAGAGGAGGATCCCCCCACTGCCTTTAGGAAATCCTTCAGCTACAAGTTTATGGGAAAATATTCCCAGGAAGCTTGGCTATGAGCCCTCTTCTTAAGGTATTCCCTGTCAGCTCCTGGCAGAGATATAATACTGTTAGGCATAATGTTAGAACAGCCCTTTTATTTAGTTGTGCCTGTCATCTGCTGTAATTCACTGTGGGAATTTTTTATCTTTAGAGCTGGGTAAGTGATTTATTAATGGCAAGCAAAAGAAAAAACTCCAGTAGGTGGATGAGCTGCTCTAATTTTCAGTGACTTTGTGCAGTCTTGGTCTACCCTGACTCCCAGATGGTGCACCTTAATTTTAAAATCTTTCACTGAGGGTTTAAGGTAAGTCATGTTACTGTTAGTGGCAGTAGGAGAAGCAGGCCTGTAGTCATCTGCAGCAGCTCAGCGTTTGTGTGCAATTTTGTGTTGCTGTAGTATCTCAGTCATATGCCAAACACATAGCTTGAATCCTTTAAATTTTACTGCTTTTCAGTTTACAACTTTTGTATATGTTTGGATGTCTCCCATATGCCTCCCATACCAATATCAGTGATAATTGTAAGGCATCCATTTTGCTTTCTTTGTTCTGTTTGTTGTCCTACACATTTAATAATCTGCCCATTATAAATCTCTCATTCTGAATTATCTTTCTGAGGTCTAGTAACCAAATCAGTTTCTCAGGCTTGATCTTTTCTTGGTGCATGGTTTGCTTTGCTGACATTTTATGTTAGTGCAGCGAATTTCACTGCATTCAAAACCGTTTGAACAAGAGGAGTGAAGTGAAGATAGGTATTGTACTTCTAAATTAATATTTTGGACATTTTAACTTCTGAATTAAATATTGGTCCTGTGTGATTTTGGATGTGTTTTTTCATTTAACTGCAATACACCTGTATATAAGGTTTTCTGAAGATAAAAAAGGAAACTGTGAAGATTTATATGCATATTTGGTCTGCTTTTTAAGATAGAAAAAGGGTAGCTTTATTTTCCTCTCTAAATCCTGCTTGTCAGTCTAAACTCATTCTTGATATCCCTGAATTTTATTTCAGAATGATGTTCCTGGGATGCTGGCCTACAGCTTGAAGCTCTGCATGTCTTTGATGCAGAATAAACAGTTTCGTAATAAAGTCTTGAGAGTTCTAGTTAAAATCTACATGAATCTGGAGAAACCAGACTTCATCAATGTGTGCCAGGTAAACTTTTCAAAGTAATGTTTAAAGATAATAAAAAGTTACTCTTCTTTAGGTATATTTGGTGTGACATCTACCTGTTCTCTGTCTTTTGTTCAGTTAAATGAAATATCTTTTCCTGGTTGCGTGCTTCCAGCATATATCAGAGTGAGACCAACTTGAAAGAGAGATGTAAAGATTGCATATTTGGTCAATTTATAGAGAAAGAAATCCATTCAAAGGCAGTTTGAGGACACAGACAACTCTGACAGAATATTTTAAGCCTATGTAGGGAGTATCAGATGGTAGGTTCACAGCTTGGAATTTTATTTATTCCTCATGAGAACATTTCCAGTGCTTTGTTTTTTTGGTAAGCCATTGTCTGAAAGTGTTTAGACAACCAGTTTTGAAGTTACTCAGATGTTCTCAGATCTTTGCCAGTCTTGGTATGCCATGTAGATGTGACTCAGTGTTATGCCTGTTTTACTTCAGCTGAGACACCCCTACAGAATGACTGGTGCTTCTTCAATGTACTTTTGAAATTTCTGTGTCTAGTAGGACAAGTCTTGTGTTTCTATGAAACTCTTCTGAGTTTTCTATTGTCTTCAATGAAAGAAAGAAAAGTTTTCTTTCTTTGAAGGGGGTGGTATGTGGAAGCAGCAGATGAGGGCATTAGAGTGCAGCCTTGGGTGGTGTTGCTTTCTCATTCTGAAGTATCTGATGTCTTCTCCTGTTTTTGTTTGATTGTTTCATTTTTTTCCTGTTCTTCCCTTTCTCCTGCTCAGTGCCTGATATTCCTGGATGACCCACAGGCTGTGAGTGACATCTTGGAAAAATTGGTGAAGGATGATAACCTTCTCATGGCCTACCAAATTTGCTTTGACCTGTATGAAAGTGCAAGCCAGCAGTTCCTGTCTTCTGTCATCCAGAATCTGCGCACGGTTGGAACTCCCATTGCCTCCGTGCCTGGATCCACCAACACCGGCACTGTCCCTGGAGCAGAGAAAGACAGGTGGGGAGATTGACTTGAGAGGTGATGGAGTTGTTTGGCTCCAGTCTTGCTCTAAGGGAGCCTCATACTCCATGTATGGATGCTTTTTACAAGCTAGCAAGTTACTCCCCTTGATTTAAGTAATAGGTAAGACATTTTATTTGCTCAAAACAAAATTGTGTATTATCAAAATCTACTGGTTTTTAAAGGGATTTTTTCTTTGCAGTTGAGATAAGCGCAGAGCAGTTATACTGGAGCTCAGCTAATGAGCAGTAATTCATTAAGCCACAGCATGAGTTGCTTGGGAATGCTGATTCTATGTAGTCTTTGCATCAACTTCCAGAGCTAAGGAAGGGAGGAATTTAGGGAAAAAGCTCATCACAGCTACAAGCAAGTTTGGTTTCACGTAACAGCTTGAGGGAAGAGTGAACTCAGATGATACTGTGGTGTCAACAGACCCTTTTGTACTTGCAGTTCAGAAGAGCTACTTCAAAACTTATTTGAGTTTTTAAAAACATGTTCAGTGGTCAGTATCACAGATCTTAACCTGCCGCTGAGAAAAATCTAAGTTGGCACTAAGCATTCTGTCATGTTTATTTCTTCTTTTGGTGCCTTACAGGAGAATTGGCCAATCTATGCTAAGATTGCTGCCCAGCTCAGGGGCAGCATGGAAGAAGTTTGTTCTCCATCTGCTGTGTAGTGACCACAGAATGCTTACTGGTGCTTTCACCAGAGCTCTCGTGTCTGTGCACACCCTGCTCCCTTGCGCTCTCTTGGATAGTGTGTGGTGGAGAATCCCACGTGGATCCAGGCTGGCTGAATATAAGAGTTTATCCAGCTGTGGAGCTGAGCATAAATACTTGCAAATCAATGACACAGGCATGGCAAGCGTTTTCCTCTTCCTCTCTTCTAGTGGAATAAAAGCAAAGGCACAAAATAGTTTATGTCAGCCTGTGAAGCATTAGAACAAGGTGCGAACAACAGCTTAATATGTTTAATTTCCATGTCAACACTCTAGGATCCGTGCTAATAGTGACAAGCACAAGGCTTCTAGGGGAGGATATAATTATCCTTGATTCCTTGTTTGTTGACCTTGTTTTCTCACCTGTGCTGTTCATTCCCTACAAGCATCTTTATTTTTGTTGTCTCTGTAGATGGAACAAGAGAGTAGGATTTTCCACGCCTTTGTTTTCAAGTTCCCTGAAAATTGAGTGGAGGGGGAGCTTTCTGCTCAGCAGTAAGCTCCAGATAGTCAGCCCTTGTTCTATCAAAGTCCTCTTTCCCAGTCATCATCTCCAAATCTCAGGCAACTCCTTCAGGACAATGTTCAGCCATAATTACAGTTCTTGACTTGTTGCAAGTGATGCATTTTTCATTTTTATTTTATTTCAGTGATGCTATGGAAGCAGAAGAGAAACCAGGAAGCACTTGTGCAGCAGGGAGGTCTGCAGATATTGTGAGTGCTATTCCTGAAACAGACCTTACCTAGTTTTTTTCACGTATTTCCTTTGGATGTCTAAGATTTCTGAATTGGTTAGGCTAATAAAGAATGGAATTCCTTTTCTGTCTTGCTTGGAGACAAGGTGACAGATGATCTCTGAGGGCTAAATGTCTGACTTAATGTCCAGCAGTTCAAATACTGAAAGCTATATGAGATTGGGAAATGGTCAGAGTTCAGTAGGAGTTACTGAGTTCTGAAAAAGGAGACAGAAGGATTTGGCTCATGTGTTTGCTTTTTGATATTGAAAAAAATTAATTGATCCCAAAAGAAAGGGCCTGAAGTTTAACTTCTGCTGAGAACCTTAGGGAGTGAATTAGCTTGATGCATTTGTTTTCCAGCTGTAGTTCTGGTTGGATAGAACTGGTGCTGTTCTGCAGAATGGCAGAAGGGGATGCTGATGTAACACAGTTTCTTTTCCATGAAGGCATACAGTTACCTTGTGCCTACATAGTGCTGTGTTGCTGGGCCAGTTGGTTGGAATCTTTTTGTTTAGTTTCTTTTCCCAGGTATTAGAGAAAGTAAGTTCACTTCTAAGATGCACATACAGTTGCATTTCAGCGTGTAGAATAGTTAGTGCAGTTCTGCCTTCTTGAAGGCAAGAAGTGCCACCAGAGAGGAAAGTAAAACTCAAGACAAGTTTGGTAAATGTTTGCAAACAAAACTTGGGAATCTTTGAAAGATTCTTGCATATCACTTCAAAATTAATTAGGGGCAAATGGAAGTGTTTTCTTCAAATGATATTTCACAAGGGAAACAAAAGGGGTTGAGTTTCTTGCTCCAGCAAGGAACCTTGACAGTGCTTTTGTACAGGAAAGGCGTCTTGAATCAGTTTTTGCTGCATTGGCTTTACTGATTGTGCCAAGTACACAAAAACAATCTGTGTGGCCAGAAATCTTCTTTAGCTTAATCTTCCACAATTTAGACTACAAAGAAATAATTGAAGGAATTAGTTTAAGGCCTGAACTACTCATGCTTGACTGGTCTGTGACCAGCTAACAATGTCAGGACAAAGAGCTGCACTGTACTTTGCACCCTGCTCAGAACAAACTTCAGTTTCTACAGATCCATTTTCAACTGTTCCATCATGAGGAAGAAGGAGACTTTTCTCAAAGAGCTCTTGAAGATGAATGTATTAGTTTCCTAGTTCTACTATCTGTTATTCTAAATAAAGCCTGTAGTTCACAAGAATGATGCTGCAGCTCAGTACAGGGTCGTGCAAAGTATTGTAGCTTTGCGGCCCTGTCTGTGAAAGCTTCCATGAAAATACAGGTTCGTTTACAAAAGGGTTTGCCTCTGGCAGGAGACTTAACTGTCCCTATAAGGCCAAACAGCAGCTTGCAGAATGTCAGATGTCAGCCATATCCTTTTGCTTACAATGAAATAATATGTTTCTTTTTGAAGAGTAACTTCTCCCACCTGCACCACTGTGCACAAAAGATTTGATTTCTGTGAGGTTTGGGCTTGTGCACCAAGGACAGAAACAATGTCTTTTTAGTCCTAAAACCTGATAGCTTTTGGAATATGTGATGGGAACATACCAGAGCTGCTTCTTATGAGCTGTATTTTAACAGAGCCATACTTAGGTTCTCATTGATTTTTTTTTCCTTTCTGTTTATATGTGAAGAACCCAGAGCCTAAGGACCAGATCTCAAAAATGATTAAAATTTTAAGTGGGGAAATGGCCATTGAGTTACATCTGCAGTTTTTAATACGAAACAACAATACAGACCTCATGATCCTCAAAAACACAAAGGTGAGAATCTTTGTTAAATATGATTGTCTTGTATTTATCTGATTTATCCTGTGTTGGTTTTGACCGTGCTGCTATTGTTTTTAATGATAGGCTGCTATTAGCATGTTAATATTTCAATTAGTTTTTTTTCTGATTGGTTATAGCAACTCGTCTCTTTCTTACCCTTTTTTTTTTTTGGTGGATTTGTTTTTTATCTGTTCAGTAAGATGGGCAAAATTTACCCTTCAGCTCCATGTCAGATCCATTGCAAATGCTGCTGGTTGGGAAGGGAGGAGTCAGCCAGGACTATAGGTTACAGTATGTTGGTATCTTGGTTGACATGTTAGGTAAGCCCACACCTTCAGCTTGTCAACAGAATCCTGGTATGTAGTAAAAGATTGATATTTCCACATTAGAGACAAAACCAATCGGATACTGTAATGTAGACAGAGTTAGGGAATGGAGTAACGGGGGGTTTTTTTGGAAGGTGTTACTCAGGGGTAGGCAAATGAAAACTTACAGGTAAACTAGACTCTTAAATACTTACTAGAAGCTATAGGAGTTTTTTTTTTATGAAGTAAGATGCACATCATCAGTAAAAGTTGTAGAGGTTGCTTGTTAGCAGGTTCATCTATTTCAGATGACAGTTCAAATGTATTGGAAAATCTTTTCCATCTGCTGGTGAAGTGTTCAGGGGTGATTCTGCAATAGAGTCCTGGAAACAGCCTGGAAACATCAGCAGCACTCTCTGTGCAGTGCTCAGTTCTTGGCAGGAGGGGGTGATTCTCCAGTTAAGTGGCAATTGGAGTAATCACATCTCTGAAAGAAACTCACAGAAAGGATCATTTTGCATGGGAAAGATAGCTTGAGGATATGGTAGAGTGCATTAGCAATCTATTAGCTGATTACAGGGAAATTGCTGGTTAAATTGAGCATCATTATAGTCCATTTTTCTAGTGTACTGGCAAGCTTGTTATGTGACCTTGGGCAGATCTTTTGCTGATGTGATGCTACTGATTGTTCTTGTTCTTTCAGGATGCAGTGAGGAATTCCGTGTGTCATACAGCAACTGTTATAGCAAACTCCTTTATGCATTGTGGGACAACCAGTGACCAGTTCCTTAGGTAAATCTGTGGCAGGGAAGCTCCAGTGTCATTTAGAGATGCTTGAACAACATTGTTGCCCTCCTTGGTACTTTCAGAGTGGTAATTGCAGAACTCTAATGGTGTTAGAGAATTGTTTGCTTCTCTCTGTCCTCACAAGCTGGCTTTGTTTGACTGCTAACTATATGAGCAGCTTGGAGGGTGAAGATCTGGAATTTCTCTTCTCTTTGTTTACCAGTTAGAGAGTTTCTGAGATGATATATCTTTCTACAGTACAGACTGACAGTACTGAGTAACTCTTGTGAGGGAAATGCTAGGGCTGACCTTACGAGGGACTTAAGGAAAGCTCCTGAAATTTCTGTTAAAGTTTCTCCCAGAGAATTAGTGGGCTGTATATTGAGCAGTTCTCTGTCTTTCACCGAGATCAACCATATCTAGAAGCTTGACTACAACCAGGCAATAATCAGGACTGATGAAGGGAAGAGAAATGTGAAGTGGAAATGTCGTTAGCTGCCTTCCCTTCTGGAGCTGCTTTTTAGTGTGAAGGCAGTATTCAGAGCTCTTAAATCCTGCTTGCAGGATTAGGAATAGGCTGTATGAAAAACTTTGTATAACCTTCCTCTTTTCATCTTCTAGAGACAATTTGGAATGGCTGGCCAGGGCCACTAACTGGGCGAAGTTTACTGCTACTGCCAGCTTGGGTGTTATACACAAGGTAACATTGCATTCGTTTCCCTCTGCTCAGTGTAGATGCTTGACTTGTGAACACTGAAAACGTGGAAATGGAAATTCTGAATGATGCCTGCACTCCAGTGTACCTGGTACAGCTATAACATATTTTGTGTCTTTGCACTAAAGAGCTGTGTTTATATTATTTTGTCTGACATCCAATATAATTTATAGTATGTTTTGCTGAGACTCAAAAAGCAAAACATACCATAAATACCACCTAGCCATGTGCTTGTATAACATGGCTCAAGGAGAGAGTATTTTTTCTAACTCTTCTCTTCCTTTGTGAGTTGAACAGATTTAATAGTTTCTAGGTGTTAAAATTGCAGGTGGTTCTTAAGTGATTTGGGACATACCAAAGTTCCTTACTGTAGTAACTCTAAAGTTACTGTAAAGTAACTTTAGTAAAGTTACTGTAGTAACTTTCAGTAAGTTTGAATGGTGATGTGTGGCACTGAAACACTGATTTTAATGGAGAAAATAATGGCTATAATACACATTTAAATACTACTTTGCTATTTTTTCACATTTCATTTCCCACTGTCTTTCCTTCCTGCTTGGACACTGGACATCCAGGGTCATGAGAAGGAAGCATTACAGCTAATGGCAACCTACCTGCCCAAGGACACCTCTCCAGGGTCAGCCTACCAGGAGGGAGGAGGCCTCTATGCCTTGGGTCTCATCCATGCCAACCATGGCGGGGACATCATTGACTACTTGCTGAACCAGCTGAAGAATGCCAGTAATGATGTGTGTACTGGGCTCAGCAGTGAGCCTTTATTTTGTTGGGAATATGCAGGAGAGTGCTGGCTGCTTTAGTAGTGGGGGGCAGAGGTAATTGAACAGCAGTGTGGTACTTAAACCTCCTCTGGGTCTTAAAGATTGGTTAAAGGTTGGTTTTAGCAACCTGTTGCTTAAGGTTTAGGTGAGGTTTTTAGGATGTTCTTACGTACTTGACAGTGACTGTAGCTTTATCAAATTTACTACTTGTTACAGCTGCTTTGTTTTGCTAGTGGACCTGTAGCATTCAGGCACTGTTATTGTTTAGAGCTTAGCTGTCAAGAATATAAGCCACAAAATGTTTCTGCTGACCTGACCTGTAGTTTTAATGCGTCTTGCACAATAAGAAGTGTTCTACATCTGCACTTAGTGTTTGTATATCTCTAAGAAAAATACATTTTTAAGTTGGGAATAGATCATTGTCCCAGCATATTCTCTCTTTCTCCTTGTGGAATCTCAAATTACTTTCTTTTTAAAATTCTATGAACAGATCCCACTAATCTTACTGCAAATGTATGTGTTGTTAGAGTAAAAGAGGTTATAGACTGTTTTTAAGTGGGTACCTTTTTACCTTTTTATTTAAAAGCTATTGTTAGCTTTTACATTGCACAGATTTATGGTTTTACGTAAATCACTCAGTGGGGGAAACATCTTGAAGTTACTACATGCTACTTCTGTGCTATGTGTTAAGCTTCTGTTACTCACTGTTTATGGGTTTTTGAACTGTTTTTCTTCTATTTTCTGCCTCTTCCACTGGACCTGTGAAAGCCTGAGACTGTGAAAGTAGTATTTCTAGCAGGTCAAGAGATCATTTTGGGTTGGCTTGGGGCTAAAAGGTTGCAGGTTTATATTGATGGAAAGATGTGTGCTTCAGCTGAAGCCATACTGTTCCCTGTTTTCTGACTGAACTTGCATATGCTTCTCTAGATCGTGCGACATGGTGGCAGCCTGGGCTTGGGGCTGGCTGCCATGGGGACAGCACGTCAAGATGTGTACGATCTGCTGAAAACAAATCTATACCAGGATGATGCAGTGACAGGTAAATGTTCTACTTTCAAAGCAAATAACCATCTGAGGCCTTATCAGGCACCTGGGGTTTTCTGTTGTGTTGTTTGTTTTTTTTTTCTCCCAGGATTTCTGTTAGCAGCATGGATTGTTTCTAGCTGTGTTTTATTTACTGACCTTTTCCTGGTCATTATGGTTCTTTAGTTATGTGTCAATAATGTTCAGAGATCCTGTCACGACTGGCACTGTGGCAAGTTTTGATAAGGCATGCTAGGTCTTTAAACAGCCCCTTCTTTTGCTCTGCTCTTTTCTTAGTCATATGCTTTTTCTTTAGTGTGGCTGATCTCCACAGCCACGCTAAAGTGCCTTTTTGAGCTGAGAGATTGGCCTGGAGAAGCTTGTGGGAGTAACTGCTGCATTGGTGGGGCTCATAGGAAAATGATCTCTGCAGTTCTTGGTCCAAGGAAGTGGAAGTGACAATAGAACTCGGCAGAGAAAAGTACTAAGTTGTGGTTACAAACATGTTCTGCCATGAATAATGGAGTTGTTGGCCATGCTGATGTCCAGAAGTGATCTATTGGTCTACATCTAGTGTGACTCTCTAGATACAGTATTTATTATTTTTGGGAACAGAATTGACTTATTTGCTTTTCTGTGCTTTTCAGGTGAGGCAGCTGGCCTGGCACTGGGGTTGGTTATGTTGGGATCTAAAAATGCCCAGGCTATTGAGGATATGGTTGGCTATGCACAGGAAACCCAGCATGAAAAGATCCTTCGAGGCCTCGCAGTTGGAATTGCTCTGGTCATGTATGGGAGGATGGAGGAGGCAGATGCTCTCATTGAGAGTCTCTGCAGAGATAAGGTAAATTCAGCTGTAACTTAATCCCTGACTCTTGTGTTGCCTGGCTCACCTTCCTGTCCATTTGTGAATCTCCAGCTGTGGTGGGTTGGCTCTTTTGAACTAGAGAAGTTTTTACATAGGTCTGAAGGAGAACTGTTTCACAAGTTGCTGCACTCTGATCAAAAATACAAGAACAACACTGCTTAGTTGTGTATTTCTTTAGCCTTGTACTTGGTCTTCATAGTCATGTGAGCAGCAACAGGGAGTAGAACAGAGTGCAGTGGTAAAAAACACATGAGACTTGCTGTAGGTGGGTCATCTCAAGGCTTGGGTGGTGATCATTGCAGATAGCAAGTAAGAAGTAGAATGACATCTCTGCCCTATACCCTTTGGTAGCCTGCAGCATAGCAGGCTCTTTGCCCCCTGAACTTGGTAATGACAATCCTGCTTTGGTGATTGTCCTGTCCCAAATAAACAATTAAGCACTGAGGGTGACCTATGACCTGTTTGCATATTCAAGACACAAGAATGGGACAGATTTAAAGTTAGAATTACTGAGTCACCGTTTGGATGGATGTGAAATATTGATGCTTTCTCTTCCAGGATCCAATTCTCCGTCGTTCCGGCATGTACACTGTGGCTATGGCATACTGTGGCTCAGGGAACAACAAGGCTATCAGGCGCCTACTGCATGTGGCTGTAAGTACTGTGACTTTAGGAAGAAATTTGTGGTCAGGAAGCAAGCACATCACGTGTCAGGCTTTGTGTTTGCAGTGTTAATATTCTGGTCCAAATCAGAGATTGTGAAGTGATGAAAGCTTTACTTAGTATTATGAGTAGAACTGACAGGGCCTTCTGATGTTAGGGTAAGTAGACTTTCAGACTTTTAACCTGGTAGCACAGAAAAGGAGCCTGTTAAAAATTAAGACATGAACCTAAACTACCCAGCTAAGGTTTGCATTGAATAGTTTGTATAATGATGGGCTGGAGAAAAAATAAATTAAGTTCTAAAGGATGAGGTCTGTCTGTTTTTTGAACATCTTGCAGTTGGTGTACAAACACAGATGAGGCTGTTTGGGCTAAGGCTGAACATGATTTTAACTTTCTCTATAATCCTGACTTCCTGATTAGCTGACATCTGGCTTGAAACGTTACAGAGTCCTCAGGTGTGTTAACTGTATTCTGAATATCCTGTTTTTCCTTTTGTAGGTGAGTGATGTGAATGATGATGTGAGGCGGGCAGCTGTGGAGTCACTTGGTTTCATTCTGTTCAGGTAAACTGTCTTCCTCAGTCACCCCTGCAGCCTTCAATTTAATGTCTGTTACTTTTTTCAGACAATGAGCGTGCTACTTCTTTCACAAAGTGACTCAACTGCTAACTGAATGGATTTTGAAAAGTTGAAAACCTGAGAGATGGGTTTAGTATTAGAAGCCTTCCCTAATGTTCAGCAGATGTTTAATGAGGTTTCTGTAGGTTTCCGGACTTGTGACTTGATTGTCTGAACAGAGCTAGATGAAGTTGACAAATAGAATGAAAAATTAATGTTTGCTGGATTGAGAGTTAATTAAAAATTAAATATACTGTGCTTGTGCCAAACCTCTTAAGGGCAGTAGTACTCAGACAAATATATTTAATGCCTAATGGCTATCTAAAATATTGTGACTTTGATTGAAAGAAGATGAAGGACCTTGAAGTAGATATTGTTTCTTAAGTATCCACTGTTAAACTGTGGAAAGTTCCAGGGCTTACAATGTAACATGAGCCCATCACAAAATCGTCACAATGTTTCCTTTGGTAGTCTAAAGTGAAATCTACTTCTGAAATGGTATTTTGTAGTGCCCTACAGTTCCTTGGCTAAGGGATTGTTGGGGAATTAGAAAGCTTCCCAAGGACTACACCTGCATCTGTTAATACAATAATCTGTGCAATCTGAGCACTGAGCCAAACTGCAGCCTTTGAGTGTGGCTTAGAGGAGCTGGTGCATACTTGGGTTCATAATTGCAAATTTAAAATCGTCCTTCACATCATCTTTTGGGTTGGTAGCTGTCCTAAAAAGCAGGATGAGAGGTTCTTAAAGAAGGGGTTAAAACTTGGGTTACTGATGTGAGCAGTCAGCTTTTCTGTAACCAAATTTTTCCTCACATGGAAGTGACTCTGCACTGTTCTGCTCTATCTGAAGGATAATTGAATGTGGTTTGCAAAGAGGACAGATTCTCTCAGTGGGCAGCAGGTGTCTCTCAAGTGCTTCTGTTTCTTCCAAGCAGCACAGCTCGTTCCTTGCTGCTTAGGGATCTCTGCCTCTCCTGAAGCCAAGGGGTCTGTTTAGCTGATTTCTGTATCTGTGTACAGAACGAAAATTCCATGCACGCCTTCCATAGTTTCAGGCATCTTTTTTCAAAACAGGTTGTGACAAAGCTCTTTTGAGCTCAGATTTCAGTGTAATTTTTCTTTTCAACAAATGCAAAACACAATTGGACATGGATAGCTCTTACCAAAATGAGAAGCTTTCAAGGCTCTGACCTAAACCATTTACCATATGCTGGCATCTTGCTGGAACAGCATAGTTCAGGGCCTGTTCTCTCCATATCCAGCAATGAGGAAATGAATGGCATAATCTTTGATTCTTTCACCTGCTGTACAGTGCTTCAGATGTTATCTTGCCTCTTTTCTTCCCTTTCTGGAGACTTGCAGTCCAGAACATACTTGTGCAATAAGGAGGAGCATTTCCTTGTAAATTCCAGTGTCCACCTTACTGGGCAGTCAAGACCTGAAACTTTTTAGCTGATTATCACTGGCTCCTGGAGGCAAAAGGTTTGTGTTAGGCTGTGGTAGTTGCCAACACTTTTCACTTGTTAACTAGTTGCGTGCTCTGGCCCAGCTCAACAATGCTAGCATACAGAGACACAACGACCAAGTGACTTGTGAGTTTGTCAGATTTCATGACAAACTTTAATGACAATGACATTTAAGTGACAGTTTCTTTCTTAGGACTGTTGTTTGTTGAAGTCTAATTGGATTTGCTTGTAGCATTGCCAGCATTGAATACTGGCAAGAGTCAGTGATTTGTCAGCTGCTGGGTATATGGAGCTTTTGAATGAAGTATTTTGTGATGGGAGGTGAGCAAGTCTGAGACACACTGGGCTAAATCCCAGAAATTAATCTCATTTTAAGTGAAGGAAAGATGACTGAAGGTCAATGAGTTCTCATTGAATTCTTTGTATATGGTTTCAGAAAGGGAACTGTGAAGTCAGGATTGAAATAAGAGAATACATTTGTTCAATGCAGTCTACATTTTTCTTAGGGAATTCATGGCCTTCATGTAAAGTTTAGTATGCTGGACGTGTGAGTTTGTCTGCTGGATTGTACACTTTAGCAGCCTCAAACTTGTGCTTCTGTCTGTTCCTCTTATAGGAATAGTAAAATCCATATAAGGGTGGAGATTACACAGTCAGAGGATGATAATTTCCTTAAAAGCACCATTGTTTGAACATGACAGAACTGCAGCCCACAAACTCACGTTGTGTCATAAATATCCAGTTTGTTTTCTCCTGTTGTTGCAACTGTCTGTGAAGAAATGTTCTTCCTCTTGGATTTGAACTAAAAGTGTCATAAAACTGCTAATTTTAGGTAATGCATCTGTATAGCAGAACATTCTGTAAGGCTTTGCTGTCCTTGTTTTCCTCTAGGAGTCTTCCTTGCTATCACATACATGCAACCCTGCGTACACTCACTCAAGAGCCCATCTTGACTTTTATTGTTGGTAATGAAAATAGCAAAAAGTAAAATGTGATAGAACATAATGTAATAAAACATGACATTTAATTTTTAGAGCAACAAGGTTGTGCTTGAAGATTATCTCTTTTATATTTTGTTAAGCATGGTAATTCTTTTTTTTTTCCATTAGGCTTTTGAATTACTGGGAAAATCTACAAAAGAATATATGTGGCTTTTTTCATGATTCAGAATTCATGAATCAAGGTTTAGATAGAATATTCTAGGTTCTTAAGTTTTACCTAAGAATTGCAAGGTTAGATTTTCCAGTGTGTTGTGAAAGGTAATAAATCACCCAGTTACAATCCCCCTGAGAGATTGGGGGAGCAGGGTTTAGTGCTACTGTAACAGTTTCACTCTGGGATGTTGGATGCATGCTTGCCTGGCTGTGGGTATGTCTGCAGGCAAGTCACCCAAGCGGGCAGAGCAGTATCAGTCACACTGCTTGAGTGCAGAATATGTTGTAGGTCCTATTCATAAAGCACAAAACTTCTTGTTCTATTCTTGGGCTCCCCAAAGCTTTCCAGGGGACCCTGTGTGTAGAACTGAACCTTGACCAGCAGCATTGCTGCTGTTAATTCTGGTTTTGCTGATTGTTTAGAAGCAGTCCATAGGTTCAGATTGAGGATGGAAAGCACAGCTTGCTGACTCTAGGTCTTGGTGTGGCTTTTTTCCCCTCTTGGCTTAGTGCCATACAAAAATTAGGCACCAATTATGTATTTTGGAGCAGATCATTTTCATGCCACTATATTAAATTATCAGAAAATGATCTGGTGCAAGAAAATTGTTTCAAAATTGCCTCCTCTTTTCTTCCTTTTCCCATCCAAAAAACCGGTTAAAATTGTGTGGTGCAAAAACCTGAGACTTTACATCTCTCTTTTTAAAAATGTCCATCTTTTACAGGAGATATTTCTAAGTAAAATGTTACTGTAAAGTGATACAGAGGCACTAATAAAGCTTGGGATGTTTGAAGCTTGCAGTGTGGATGCAGGCTGAACAAGAAGCTGTATTGTAAAATAGGAAGAAAAGAAATGATGTATTGACTTGGCTACTTGGTTAGGTGTCTCTGTCTTCCCAGTCCTGATCCTTTTGCCAGTGATCACAGATAGCAAACTTACCTTATTGTTGATGTTTATATACTGGTGGTTCTTTCTGGTGAAGTGGTTTATGAAATATTTATGACTGTTGGAAAACAGCATTTAAAGCGCCTGTGATTTCTGGTCAGCTTTTTTTAAAGACTATTATGATGAGATGGAAAACATGATAAATTTAAAGTGTTTTGCTTTTTAAAAATGGAAAGACTTATTTTTATCATCATTTTTACCACTTTAGATCATGAATTGATCTTTGTTGGTATTGCAGAGTGAGATGTGATTGGATTATGTAGTCAGCCTTATTTTTACATTGTTGGAGCAGTGCTGCAGAGTATCTAAACACTTTATATACAAAATGAGGAGGTAGGTGTTTTTGGATAGAACAAATCTGCTTGGGAGAAAGCTTTAATGTGGGATGGAGCAGTGCTTACAAGCATGAACTAAAAACATTTAATGCTCTCATAGCAGTTGTTAAATCCAGGGGAATGAGAGCCCTGGGGAAGTGGGACTTGAGTTGTAGGATGCTGCTTTTGTCTTCATGCAATACTGTTGGGAAAAGGCTGAGGGCAAGAGAGGGAACAATGCAGCCTCTAGAGAGTCCCAAAAGGAAGATGTAGTCTCAGCTGATAAGTGTAGGCTGTCCAAACATGAAGAACTCTGCATGGCTTCTGCTCAGTTTTTCATTTTAGGATGATGCAAGTGAAATAGTAACGTTTCCTGCTTTTGTATTCTTTGTGTTTACATAGCCTTTGGTATTTTAAGGCAATATATTTGTTGTAAGACAAACAGATCATATACTTGGATTTTATTCCAGGAAGACTCGGACAGTTTGTTTTCTTTATCTCCTCTAACCTACCTTTATCCAGAAAGCAGATAGCAGATGATCTGGGTAATTGAGTGAGAGGCTAACAGTCACTCTAATGTGATCTGCATCAGTGACTTTTTCAACATTTTAATTGTGAAGAAGAATTCAGTGAAACGTATCTGCTTGTTAATTCTTGCGTAGGAAAGATTAAAAGGGTTTTGTTTACAATCCAACACATTTTATCTCGTCATATTCAGTCTTCCTGGGAGAGGAGAATGAAGGTCCTTTTTAAAGAAATAGTAGGAGAAATCTTACTATAATCAGAAGAAGCCTTAGACTTTCACTGAAGTTGTGCAGAGTTTTATTGGGTTTGAAAATGAGTTGCCATTACCTGTGTAGAGCATTTGTGAAGAGGATCCTTTGGAAAGTAAAAAGCTCTTGATTTTTTAGAGCATGATGTTGTTTTTCAGAGGTTGGAAAGGATCTGAATACCTGGGTGCAAGGAATCATAGCTGTGGCTTGACAGATAGGGCCGACATGGATTATTAAAAATAAGAGTAAAATTGGACATTTTTTAGCAAGCCATCTTTCCTACTTTTGTACCCAGCTTCCCATTGTAAAATGAAAGGTCGTCCTCTCCTCTGCAGGGCAAAATTCTTCATTTTCCACTGGAGAAAACATTGTTTCTCATGGGAATGGACACTGATAGTAAACACCATGTTGTTATGCCAAGACAAAATTATGGAAGTTTCTTCTCTCCTGACTGTTGTTTTTGCCATGTTAATGGTTGCCTAGAGAGCCAAAGGGGAAGTGAAACAAAGGAGAGTTTCTGAGCAGTTGTATATAGGCATCTTTATCAATATGAAGAAAAAAGTCTAATGCTTCATGGTAATATTAAGTTAATGCTGAGAACTGACCAGAACTCTGGGGCTCTTGGCTCCAGCTCCAGCTTGGCTCCAGCTTGCAAGGCAAAAAGCCAGAAGAGCTCTGGCAAATGTTCTGCCTCTTTGGGCTCCAGTGTCCCAGGTTGTTCAGCGTGCCTTTACCAGGTTTACTGTGCTTATATTGCTTTACTTTTTAAGTCTGATATTACATACAGCAGCCTAGGAAAAGATTTAGGGGAATTATGGTTTTGTTTTCCTTTACCAGCTTGCAGTGATCTGGGTATGAAAACAGTATGAAAACAGTGTAGAAAAGCAACACTTTCTCTGAAGCACTGTAAAAAATCCCATGTGCCTCTCGTGTGCAGGTGATACAGCACCAGTTTGTAGCATCAGCCTCTCTTCTCAGTGCCTCTGCTTAACACTTGATTTTAGCTGTATTTGCATTTGAAAATTGATACTAGTATGGCCTGGTGTGATATAGTCAGGAAGAGTTTTATACTTGTAGGATACAAGATAACTGAATAATACATTTTTCTAGCTGCCTGTAAGTTTCCTGATAGCTAAAGGCTTGCAGCTTTTAGATGATTTAGGACTGGCTTCACAAAATGCATTTTACATCACATCACTATAGCTGGGATTAGGTGAATTTCTTGCTTCTCTGTTTCTCAGAGTATATTAAAGGTTGGAATTTTTTAGTTGATTTTTCTGGTTTTGTCTGTTTCGTGTGTATTTTGTTGTTGTTTCATTTAGGTTTTTTTAAGATAATCCCTTTATTTGCATTTCAAGACACTTTTTCTGTCAGGCTTCGAACTCCCATTATTTTCCTCTCTGCAAGACTGCTGAGTCCTTATGTCCATGTCTGTGCTGTAATTTTTAATTAGATAGGCAGGCAGAACATTGACTAAATATCTCTTAACATATTTTAGATAATTAAACAACAAAACAACCATCATACTTGTCCATTGTTCTTCTAAAGTGTTCTTCCCATAGTGTTTGGATATTGCAGATCAGTTTGACTTTTGTCTTGCTTTTCGATAGTTTAAAAAGAGGTTAAATATGCCAGATAGAGGTCTGTGTGATAATGAGAAAAGTTGAACTAGATTAAGTTATTATTTTATGGACTTTATTTTTTTTATTTTATAATTTATATACAATAATAACTCTTAAGTTATGACTGTATAGAGACTATAGAGCTGGTCAGGTGGCTGATTTGGTGTGGGTCAGATTCGGAAAGAAGTGGCAGCTCCAGAGAAAGGAGTCCCTTTTTTTGTTTGTGTGTGTTAAGTGGGAAGTGCATGACCCCTTCCTTCTGTAAAAATGTCTTGTGTTCCTCAGTCAAACAACTGCAAAGCTTTATCAGTTATTATTTATACTGCTATCTTTATGAAAAAAGCTTTAAAATATTATAATGCTATGGAAGTGCTCTCACTTTGCAGACAGCATATAAAAATATATTTTATAACTTTGTGTTACCTAAAGACAGTAGTATGGATGTAGTCCTGAGCTTTCTGTTGTGCTTGTTGATACTACATGAGCAGTGTTGTCCATAGTTACCATACAACAAGCTGATGCTTTCTTACAGGAGCTTGCAGTGACTCTCTCATCATGTCTCACTAATGAAGGTGATGTCTTTGTTCAGATCTGTTCTTGTAGATACAGTTGCTAAAACAAGAACTCCGCTGTCCATTATGCTTTCTTACTTCATAGTTCTGCATCTTCATCTTTTCTTCTTGCTCTGTCCTGCTTTCCAAGGTTGTTACCTGAATTCTCAGCTTGTTTGCTTTGTAAGTGGACAGGCTCTGAGCAACATCATCTTGCACTTAGCCTGTTAAGTGGAACGTTTTCCACTTGGAAAGTGGAGGCATGGAACGTGCATGCTTTCTTGGCTGATTTGTTTCTGTCTATGGAGAAATTTTCTTTCCCTGTAGAAAGACTGGATTTTTGATTAATCACTAGTCCTTTAGATTGAAGTTTGTTGTTGCTGACTGAACTCAATAACTGGAACATGCTGAGCTTCTGTTTACAGTTAGTAAAATTGAGAAACCTATATACTGGCCTGAGAAAATACATCTCTGTTGGGTGAGACTTTTTCAAGGATTATTTCCTGTTGGTGGAGGTCTAAGCACTAATTACAAAGAGACCTTGAAATCTTTCTCTGTGGGACGTTTAGGGCACATTAATCCTTGTGTAAGACAAATTGCAGACTTGACAGCTACACGAGAACAGGGTCAGACAAAAAAGAACTGAGGTACCTCTCTAGTCTTTCTAGATGCTGTGAGCCAGCTGTGATGTTTCTGCTGGAAAGGGAAAATATAAGTTGCTGCTGAAAGTAGGTGATTGCTGCCTCCTATATGAACATAGTTTTGTTTAATTAATATGGATTTATTTAAGTATCAAGAGAGGTTTCAAAGATGACTACTTCTTGCTTTCTGTCTGCTGGGCAATAACCCCTCAAGAGTGGTGTTTGCCTTTTGGTGTTACTGCTCATGGAGGAGCAATATTCCTGTATTGCTGTGATCACTCTGTGCATGGGTGTAATTGCACCTTCACCTGGTCCAGAGCCCTGGGTTAAATAAGGCACTGCTCTGTGATGTTTTCAGTGGCATGCCTGGACGTTTACGGGGTTTGGGGTTTTTTTGTTCCTATTCCCTCCCTGTTTGAGCTTCAAAGTGATTCTCAAATATTTTTAAGTGTAGGTGTCTTTTACAGCTATCAGTCCATCCATTCTGGCTTTTAACTACAGAATCCTCTTAAACAAATTTTGATTAAGTGAAGAGGAGGGAGAGAATTAGAATTTACTCTCATTTAAGTGCCTGGTGATTATCACCAAAAAGGGGAGGAAGGAGAAAACTTACTGCAAGTACCACAGATGTGTTTTTAATGCCTTTGCCTGAAACTCTGGCAGTTGTTACAGCAGGCTCTGTTTTGAGCTTGCATATGTTTTAAATTAAATATATATAAATAAATGTTGGAAGGACATGTTATCTTTAGTACTTTCTGTTCTGCAGATGAAAAAATCCTAAGCCTTTTGCTGTACATAATTTTAGTGTAACCAAAGAATGCTGAAAACATTAAAAATGAAAACAAAGCCCAAGCTGAAAATTTTACTGTAAATGGAAACTATTGAAAAAATGGTGAGCTGGCTGCTTGCTGTAAGAACTCCTGTACTTTGGGGAAATCACATTTCCTTTCCCAAAGAGTCTGAAGCTGTCAGAAGTTTCTGATTTCCCATATGACAGACTCTGGTAGCATTTATGGATTGTGAGGACCAATTCTTTCTATTAATTTTGTGCTCATACTGAAGCCTTGAGCATGTTTGAGAGAGTGCAAATTGGGACCTGTAATTGGCCATAATTCTAATTAAATTGTTTTGAGCTCAGCTAAACTGTGAATATGTACAGGTGTAGGCAGTACTGTTGTCTCTGATGTCTCTTAAATATTTGCTCTTGTTTTCTTGTGAAGTAGCTGTTCTGTCTGTGATATCTTTACTTTCTGTGAACTACACTGGATGAGGGGAGGCTTTCACTAAAGTTTCCATGGTCATTAAAAAAGCAACTTGTTATAGGGATTTTCCAGGCATTGTGTATCCCGTTTTTCTTATGATCATTGATTGTGTATTGTGTTTTTTTGATTATATATTTCATTTTCTTAGTATGAAAAGAAAAAAGAAAAGTTTTCTGTAAATAATCTGGCAACACTGAGCTTATGTGTATGTGAATGTAATGGAGATGAAAATTCAGTTGGGTGCAATATTCTGCCCATCCCTAGGTAAAGTGATAATTTCCATACATGGAATTTTTAATCATGCCTTATGGAATGGGCTTGTACATTGGTCTCTGGAGTGAGTGATCTGCTTGTGATTTCCACACCCTCAGAGAACAAGGAAAGCTCCTATGTTGATACAGTCTCTCTCTCTCTCCTACTCCTTCATCTGTAGGAGGGAAAGCAGGGAGCTTATGTGCTGGTCTGTTTACAGAGACCTAAATTAAAACCAGTGAGCTTGCATCCCTCTACTACTTCCATTGTAGAGCATCAACCTGCGGAGTTTTGTTTTCTTGCCAGAGCAAATGTTAGAGTAGTGTTTGTACAGAAACACTTTTCTTATAAAGATGTGCTTTGACGAGACTGAAGGTGATGAGAACTGAAGTCAGATACTTAAAGTGATTTAGCTTTTATTTATTTCCTTCTTCCTTAGCCTACAGTTCTGCATAAGTCATTTGTCATGGAATGAAGTTGTGGTTGCCACCATTGGGTTGGGGTTAAAGTAGAGGAGACTGGAGGAGAGGAATTAATATAAATTTATAAGATATTGCTCACATAAATAACAGAAAACAATAGTATTTATACCCTCTTACAGCGCAGTTATCTAGAATAATACATACAGTAATGCTGCATGGACATGGCTGCTGTTCCACTATACATAGCTGACTTGTTCTTCTGTTTTATCAGCCTCATTCTCGGTGAGCAGCAACGTATCCAGCAGAATGGCTGATGATGCTTGGATGGGTGAGCTCCTCAGCCTCATTGGGCTCTGGTACATAATGGGGTTAATCCCATTTCTCATCCCATTCATGACAAAGAGCTTGGAGTTTTCTGCCACAGAGCTTCTGAAAGAGATCCTGCTGGAGCGCTGCCGAAGGGCTTTGATAGGCTTTGTGGTCTGATAGTTGCAGGTGATGTACCTGCTGAAAGCCTCCCTAAATGTTTTGTTGAAGAGTGTATATACAAGAGGGTTCACTCCTGACGATACATACCCTATCCAAACAAATATCTCCAAAAGCTTTTGAAAAACTTCCTTGTTGCAGGTGTTGCACAGAACTGAGCTGATGTTTGTTATGAAAAACGGGCACCACATCAGCAAGAAAAGAAAAAATACAATCCCCAGAACTTTTGACGCCCTTTGTTCATTGGTTATCGTTTGCATGGACTTCCTCCCAATTGTGGATGTCCTGCAGATAGGCATGTCACTGGACAAAGTCTGGTCCTTTCTGGAGCCATTTAGCATGGCCACCTTTTCTGGTGAGGAGGCCGGCGTTGTGTCACGCTGAAAGACTGTGGACACTGTTGACCAGGTGAAGCGCTGGGGTGGCTTGTTGATCAAATAGGCCTTCTTGTGCAGCACTTGGATTGTCAGGAAGTAAGTGACGATCATGATAGCGAGGGGAATGAAGAAGGAGGCCACTGATCCGTACAGAATGAAGTCATGAAAACGATCCGGCGTCAGGGCACACGTGATGTTTGTAGAGTTGCCATTTCCATCCTCAATGCCTCTGATAGGGACCGGAATTGCAATGCCTGTCAGAATAAAAACAAGTGTTTCAGCAAAGGGTAATTGCTTGCAATCGCTTCACTGGGCCTGAAGCCTCAGGGTTTCTAGAGAAAGGTAATTCCTGAGCTCTGGAGCAGGCACGGGGTGATGGACACAACATGAAGTGTTGAGGGCATCACGTGGGTAATTGGGCAAACAGTACTTTGTAAGACTTGGCAGGCTGAGCTTTAACAGAGTGCCCTTTCTAAGGAGATTGGGCCTAACTCGTAGTGATTGAGGAAGCAGTATAAAGTTGCCAACTTTTCAAGTGTAAAACACATGAATTGCTTTGACTCTGGTTATTAGAATTAGTATGGCTTTTCCTCCAGTGAAATATGTTTCTCTAATGCCATCTCCCCCTTTTTTTCCTTCTCTTCCCCAGGGCAACATTTGCACTTTTTGAAGGGCAGTTTTGTAAATACATAAATCTTGTCTTTCCTTCTTCTATTAACCACATCAAGTGACTGAACAAAGACAGCTGATTTTTTTCACCCTGCTTGACTCTTTCATATATACAAGTAGCTAAATAGTTGCCAGAATTATGCAGTGTGTGTTTGAGATGGATTTGTTGTTTAAAGTCTCCTGCATATTTAGGAGTGTTTAAATGAGACTGGCTAGCTCTGTAATTCACCACTAGTTTAAAAAAAATGTTAGCAGTCTTGTCTTTAAATGAATTTTTTATAACCACTAAATTAGAGTCAGCACTTCATTTGCCAGCAGTCTGACATTACAACAAAAACAACAGGTTCCTTGCTGTCTGGTGAAGCTGATTTGTGCTGTTTTCTGATACCACTTAATGAGATATAGGGATTTACTGTATTCCTCTGCTACTCTGCTTACTGAAGTTGGTTGCTAGCAGCAAGAGCAAAATGGGTTACCCTTCAGCAACTTGATCCCTTTCTTAATTAGAAGCACACCTTCAGATACAACAAGCATTTAAAATGAAGATTGAACCAAATTAACCTTTGATTTGGAGAATTTGGCTCAGCTGCAGAGTAGTTTTATGTTACAGAAAAAGAAATTGAAAAGTACATGCTGTTTAATGGCAATAAATCGCACATTAAAAGGTCAACTTGTGAGTGTCTTGTCATGTAAGTTGTTTT